>CM047883.1:21306618-21681618 GCA_026212405.1 Petrea volubilis | reverse complement strand
GTCCAAAAGAATGTTTTCTGGCTTGATGTCACAGTGTATTATCCTATTGCGACATTGTTCATGGAAATACGCAATGCCTTGTGCAGTACCAACAGCTACATTAAAGCGAGTCGACCAATCCAGCAGTCTGGTTTTAGTCTCCTGGCCACTATATGATGGAAATATCCACTTGTCCAACGACCCGTTTTTCATGAACTCATAAACCAGAAGCCTGTTGAACATCAAGTTATTATAATTATATCATATAAAAAGTCTCATATTGTAAATAGGGTTAAATACACTTTGCACGCCTAAACTATACGGCAATGTATCAAATCAGCCCCTTCGTTATGTTTTGCACCCAAGCAATGGGGTTCATTTGCTACATTTCGTAGTTCAAAAGGTATATGCGACCCAAGGCATTTTAAATACGCACCTTTGTGAACCCTCTGAGCAGTATCCACATAGGCGAACCAAGTTCATATGATGCATGGAGCTAATAGCGTTCACCTCAGTAACGAACTCTTTCTCCCCATGAGGCAAAACTCTGTCGAGCTTTTTAACTGCAATTAGTGTTCCATCACTCAGGCTTCCCTTGTAAACACTTCCAAATCCACCTGCCAGAAAATGTACATCATTAGCATGATTTTCGACTTCGGAGCTTTTCTAGCAACGTTTCACATGAAAAAGTTTAATTACCTGTTCCTAGCAATTGTGAGAAGTTACTAGTTCTACACTGTAGATCACGGTAGCTGAAATTGACTGGAGCTCCTGATACAATTAACGAACTCTCTAGGGCTCTCTTTAAAGTTCTCTTTCTGTGTACATTAATATACAATAAACAAAACAGCAGGCCTATCATAACAGTCATGCTTAAAACAATAGGAAGCACTAAAACTTTCCCCTTTTCAGCACTGCTTAATCCATCTGAAGAATCGCTTTCCTTTCTCATCCCGTCTTTCCCATTCGACTCGACCTTCACAAACAAAGTGGAGCCCGTATCCTCGTATCCTCCAAACTCCAAGCTTTTCAGAACCCAACAATATGCCTTCTCCTCATCAAGCCCGTAAACAGAAGCCACACATTCACAATCCAACAAGCACGCATCGCCACACTTAGACACCGTCTCTATATCACTATAATTCGCTATAACCGATGAGTCTGAAAAATAGTAGTTCGTTTGTGGAACCATCGAAATCTTGAATTGGGACGTTAGATTTTCACGATGTGGCCCACATTTCCCTGCCAGAGATGACCCCGCCCCTGGCAAGTTCATGCAAGTTGCATTAGTCCTGCTCCTGTCAAGATTACATATCCCATTGCCACAAATCCCAGCAATATCACACGGTTTAGAAACAGCTGCCCACTCTGCAACCCATTGCCTTGATCCATTAACGTCGTTGTCCCATCTATATAAACGCAGATTCCCATTAGTTTCAAGAATCAATCTTCTAAGAACCAATGGCGCCCTGTCATTTGTTCTGTTCACTGCCGATGATAACCCTCCGCTCTCATTGTCATTTTTGTAAACATATACCGCGCCGTCTGAGGACGACCCGTAAACGATCCCAAAACTACCCCCATCATCAAGAACCGCCACAACATCCCCTGTCACGTTCGATATATCAGGTCCCGACCAATACGAGAGGTTCGAAAAAGACTCCGGCGACGCGTCGTACGCCTCGGGCAAATTGTACGTGAGCGCGAGGCTCAGCGAAGTGGGCTGTTGCAGCATCTTGAGCGTGTAATATCCTCCGTGCGATGGTGATTTCGATGATTTGAGCTCGAGAGATACTGTGAGAGGTTGGCCTGGGAGGAGTGTATCGGAGGGATGGGAAAAGCTCTGCCATGCGATTTGATTGTTTGGGCCGTAGAGGATGAAGTTGCCAGACTCTGAGATGGCGGCCGACTCGACGCCGAGGGTGGAGGAGTTTGATGTCCAGACGTTGGCGCCGCCGCCGTCGTCGTCGAGCACGAGCTCGCCGGTGGTGGTGAACTCCAAGACTGCGCCTTTGTTGAGTGGAGAATTTCTATTTAGATTATTGAGAGAAAATGAATGGTTGGCCAACAAATATTTTATATATTTTACCTGCAAAAACTTTATTAAAGACTAGAGGTATGGAATTTAAATTTCACTAAGTTTAAATTCATAAACCATGATTGATGATAATTATGTCACCTTTTTTTCTTTTTTTCATATTGGGACTCATATTTTCCAAAATTCTGTTGATATTATCAATTGAAAAAACTGTAGGAAATGTAAAACTACCTCAAATTTATTTTTTTTTCAAATTCATCTAAACGGGCCCAAAACTATCTGGTAATATTTTATTTTTTGTCATTTATCGTTTTTTTAAAAATTTCATTTTTTTTATCGACATCATATATATGACAAGAGCATAAATGGAACGAGAGTGCTGATATTTACAGTTATTTTGTCTCATGTCCAGATAAAAATCATTACATATATTTTATTAAAAATTATAACTATTTATTCTCTTTAAAAATAACAGGGTTATTTTTTTTTATTTTTTAAAATTTTAAAGGACAAATATTATTGTAGCTCCCATGACTTAACTATAATCCAATTTTGCTACCATTATTTGCACTTTTGTCAGATGTAATCCTCTAATTTAAAAATTATTTAAAAACTGAAACATCACGTCATGCCCAGGGTCGTTAGCGGGACGAAGTAGTTGGGTGACAATAGAGGTCGAGACACATTACGAGATAATTTTTAACTTACGAAACTAAATGTGAGAAAAGTGTAAACAATATTAGTTGGTTTGAGTTATAACTTTACCAAAAATAATATCTACTCAAACTGTAATTTTCTGTAAAGTTGAGATTTTTGACTTTGTATCTAATTATAAAAAAATTCTTGGTCACATCCGATTTGATCTTACCCAATCAATCATATAGTAAGTATTAATACGTTTGTCACTTAATTAGTCACTCTCTCTAAATTATACACTAATCACATAACAAGTATAAAATACTAGTCACATAATTAATTTTGATATGACCGTGTATATAAGAATTTCTCCTAATTATATGTTAATATAAATTTTTAAAATAAATGCCTCCACCTCCTCCTCCTCATATATCCTAGAAAAATATGACTCCTCCTCCTCATTTTTATTCTATAAATAAAAATGCGAATACTTCAATAGAATGCATGCACTGCATAAACAAACACAATATCAATTAAACAAAAAGAAATTAACAGTGTAAACACTTACATGTCAGCAGACCAAACAAGGGTCGGGTCACCCGGCAACTGAGCGAACCATATACCCAGCTGAAACCGATCCTTTCCCGGATCCACCGGGGCAAACCCGAATGCAAAAGTCCCATTGTCGGAGACCCATGCTCGATCCTCGCCCGCTACCAATCTGGAACCCGGGTTGATCCGACCCGCCGTAACAGACCAAAATAGCACAAAAAACAATGCCCAGAACAAAGAGAAAGAAGAGTAAAAAGGGGCCATTATATTCTTTGAAGAGTAAATTGGAAAAATGGGTCATTTCGAACGAAGGGTGTTTGTGTTGTGTTGTGTGTGGTTTGTGGGATTATTTATGAGAGTGATTGGAGGGAAAGAAGAAATTTTGGGATTCGAATAAATGTCGTGGGATGAGGACACGTGGCCAGGTGGGTGAGCTACAACGTTGAAAAAACAATAGCACTTTTAATGATATGGTCGGCTGGATAATCCGCCACGTGGCTAATTAATCAATTTTGTTCATTTATTTTCCGGGTTTTTTCATTGTTTTTCATTGGTTTTTAAGCAACATGATGTTGGGGCCTATTGTAGGGTGTTATTTTTCTGATTTTCACACTTGCTGTTTTTAGCCAGGCGGGTGATATGCAGTTGCAGAGCACCGGGTTGGAGGGCATGATCGTCACGCTAAAGTTTAAATTGAGTTGAATTTTATTTATATATTTTTTTTAATTTTAAATTTTGCATCTTTGACAATAGAAGTATTTTCAATGTTTGATAGAAATTTAATTTTGTCTTCTTGTCATTCAAAATAAGAAATTGTGGCTCCAACCCTGGTGATATGGTCTGAAACGATATCTGAAACCTCACAAAATAATTATTACATTCGTGTAAGAATGAAAATATTTGTTATTTGGAATGAAAATGATGATGTATAGGTGTAAATATGCAATTGTATTTCTTTCTTGTACTTTTTGCATGAGATTCAATGTTTTTTTGGGACTTATGCATTTGTTAATGATGTAATTTTATAGGTAATTTGATATATGTGTTAGCAAGATAGAAAATATTGGAAATGAATGGCAATTATATATATATATATGTGTGTGTGTGTGTGTGTGTGAAAAAATCGATAAAACAAGTATTTTCGTTGGGGTTTGAAATTAAAATATGAACAAACAGCCGTCAAGAGTTTGTTCGGCACTAGGAATAGTTTTTCTAATTTGTGTTTAGATTTCGTTTATCTCGGGTCGTGCTGGATATAGTTCTTTTTTTTTACCCCTTCCTAAAATGACTTTTATTGGTTTTCCAACTACGTTTTTTTTCACTTTGGGACTCAAATCAATGATCGATTTGTCGCAAATACAACAACTTACCATCAATTTATTTGCTTGTCCCCAATATTCTTAGATATAATGATGGTATAACATTATTCAAATTACTATACTGACATTAATTCACACTCGCATTTGAGTATTTAGCGTAATTTGTTTGTCATACTGACAATACAAACAAATTTAGTTGGGCACCTAAAATCACTCATGGAGTAAAAGCTTTTATTTTGATGGATAAAATAGAATTTTTACCGTATTTTTGTGTAAAGATGAGTAAGATTTTATACTTTCATAAAACATATATAAAAGAAGTATAATTTTATACAAGTTTGATAGAGTGACGAATCCAATTATTCATGCCTAAAACCAAATGGTCCCTTTTCCCACACCCACTATAGGATTTTATCCAAAAATTTAGTCAACAATAAATAAACATTTTCACTGCCTAATCAAGAAGCAAATCACTCATCCTGCTGAGATTTAAGTCACTTAAATTATGAAACTATCAATTTATTTTTTTGGGAGGGGGTGGGATGGGGTGGGGGTGATACAGATGAAATGAAACTATCAATGATTGATTGTGATAAAACTGTGTCGTTCTCGTTGGACAAAAATTGTCTACATATGACATCACTACTTGGACTTATGCGATCTTGTCTTCTTTCGAATTTCAAACAACAATAATATTTAGTAATCTAACCTTGAAAACAACAAGATTAGAAGCTTCTCCTTATTTATAAATAATTAATGGCATTTTTTTTTTAAATGTCATGTAAACCACTTTTGTTGCCCATAAGGTCACCGCCTTCAGACATATCACTGAAAAGAGTAAAAATAAATTAATAAATTAGAAGAAAGTTTCTAAGACGCTAATTAATTAAGTTGATTGAGACATCAAGATTTTTTTTATTATTCAGTAATTGATTTGATCAATAGAGGTGTCAATTAAGTCGGTTGAATTGGGACTTACATTTGTGAATAGATCGATCACGATTTTGCATTTGATAGGAGCAGTTGAGAAACCAACAAAAATTCTATTTTTAAGGAAAAAAAAAAAGAAAAAGTTGGGTGACTTAAGCTTGAACATATCAGACTTCTCTTTCATTAAAGCTTATGCTTTTTTTTGAAAATAAATAAAAGATTTAATTTCAACTTGTATTATTTAATTTTTTACTGATGATAAATGAAATTGATAATTTCTATCAATAAATAAATAAAATAGATGACTTACAAATAAATTCTGACGCAATCACAACGAAATATTGGCGAGATCCAGATCATTAGGCCCAAATCTACTTGTGGCCCATAATGGGCCCAAAATCTTTGCAATCTATTACGAATTGCAACAATCCGGGTAAAGAATCGGGTATAGGTAAACCAAAAAAAAAAGGATAAAGCCCAATTTCCGACCCTTAACCAGCCCATAAAAGGCCCAAACCCCTTAACAGAGCCCAGTTACTCAAAACTTTCACAGGGCATTCTAAACCTAATTGCTTTGTTTTTTAAGCTTTCCTTTTTCTTTGTTTAGATTTCCTCTCGAAGTTGTATAACTAAGGAAGTAATTTTATACACATGGCATGAATGTGAATTATGAAATAGGAGATGAAGCATCATTTTGAAATAGAGTATCCTATCCGCAAAGTAACATTCACAAGGCATTCTAAACCTAATTGCTTTGTTTTTTAAGCTTTCCTTTTTCTTTGTTTAGATTTCCTCTCGAAGTTGTATAATTAAGGAAGCATTTTATACACATGGCATGAATGTGAATTATGAAATAGGAGATGAAACATCATTTTAAAATAGAGGATCCTATCCGCAAAGTAACATTCACAGGGCATTCTAAACCTAATTGTTTTGTTTTTTAAGCTTTTCTTTTTCTTTGTTTAGATTTCCTCTCGAAGTTTTTCCATTTTTAAGTCGGGTGTCGAAGGGTCCACGTTGGAGGTTGGACCAACCACCAATGTTACCTAACGATTGTTTGCGGGTGTAGGTTCAAGCTAGCGAAGCTCATGCCATCTGCACCAAGAGGTTCGGTTGTGGTCCCAGGAAGCTCAACGGGAAGCCCTAGAGTACAAAGCCAAATTCGGAGGTTCGGCCCTAATTAAGGACTAAATATCGAATCAGTCCCCGTAGAAGAGATTCAATCCATTTGCAAATGACATTCAAGAACTGCAATATAATAACCAAAGTGATATATTTTGAAAGTTCTTACATCTTAAATGATCTCATCAATAATTAATGATCAATCATCTCAATACAACTTTTTTCTTATTTTTTTCAAAATAACCATCGAGGACTTATCCCATCAAATAAAGCGAACACGACGTGGGAATTTTGAGGAACCGAAGTTGTTCCAAAATAGGTTTTGTTTTGTTTTGGAACGGGAACATGAAGGGGGGACCAATGGATTTGAAGTCACTTCAAGTAGTGGTTTTTGGTTCCAAATTGCAACCTTGATGTCTACCTTTTTATGAGACAACAAGGGGGACCTCTGTCTGGTATTTTTGTTTGCCTATGTTGTCTGCAAGTGTTATAATAATAGCTGGATTTTTGAATGAAAATGACAACTCCTCACCATTAATAGTAGCACAAAAAAAAAAAAAAAAGAGTAGAAATGGCCACCACTCAGATTGCTGGTGGATGTTAGGCCCTGAAATTTCCCTCCCAGGAGAAAAACTCTCTGATATTTCTTCTGGATTTACAATATTGTGATCTTGTTTTCTATTTGAAGGGAAGCTGGGATGGGGCGACCTTACAAGAGAGAAGTCGTTTCACTAATAGAGGAATTCATCGGAGATTTAATAAGATTCGTCAGAGAACATGGTTATGAATTTTGCATGTTAAATTTGTTTATAAATGTCTTGTTATTGGTTGTTGCTTTAGTTCTGTTTTAATAGAGTTTCGTTATAAATTCATGGCACATGTACTACATTTGGTATGAAAACTATTCGTCATAAATTTTTCATTAATGAAAGGGTTGTTTCTTATAGGGTGAGGATGCGCCACAAGAAAAAAAAAAGAATAAATAAATAAATAAATCTTATTTAATATAGGTTATGGGACATTTCTTGAAATCTACCATAAACGGTCTCTCAATAACTACACTAAGATTTTAACAATGAATTTTTTTAATATTATAAAATGTAGAATAGGATATTGTAATGCTCAATTGAATGATGATCTTCGTTAATGTCTCAAGAATTAAAAGTATAAAAATATCTACTAATAGTCATACTTTTTCGAGAAATTTGGTGCAAATTCGATTTGGCCGAACTAGTGTCAAACACGCTGCAAATGTTTTATACTTGCTTGTCATTCGTCTACTTTTTTCAATGAATATTATTTTCTAGTAGTGAGGGGTTAATAGGACAATCATCCCCTCAAATCTACATATTATATGTTTATCGAAATCCAAAGTTATCTCTTTCCTACCCCAATATTCTCAATTAGAAATTGGAAAAAAAAATCAAAATATTATTATATGTTTTGTGAAATATATGTTTCCTTTGAATTTAAAATTTCTGATTCGGTCCTAATTTAAAGTTCCCATATGTGATTCACATTCGTCTGAAAAAAAAAATGCAAGAATCATCTAGCAAAATATCTAGATTTCCTCACACGAGATGCATATATTTATTTATTTATATATGTTGCATATATTTGTTCTCCTCAAATTGTACTAAGAGTCTATAGAAAAAGGTTGGATATTTAAGAACAAATTCATAGGTTTATTTGTGACAGGAAGTTTCTGTACTGTTTATCAGTCCTATCTTGTTTCCCTGTATTACAAGACGATCTATCTCTGTGTATGCGATTGTCTCTAAAACAAGGCAAACATTAGGGACCGTTTGCCGATTTCCATCGTCTCGACTGCTTTTTCCTAATGTCGCGTTTACTCACCAAACTACAAAATATAACAAATTTAACTCCTAAGTAATAAATATCATGGGGACAATTGGTTGAGTTTTGTAGTTTAAGAAGATAAACATGATACGTATGTGGTAATTAAAGGGTGTAAAATGTAATTAACCCGAGTATTTTATAAGCCAAATTTTGCTATTTCCTACAGAAGTTAGGGGAAATCTTCAAAATTCTCTTTAGTGATTGTTTCAACATAAAAATTTGATCTTGAACACGCTTTAGGCGATGGATCATTTTGAGCGACTTTAGTCTGTACATGGTCGTAATCAACCATTAACGCACTTTGATTTCCATGTTAAAGCGTGTAATCAATATGATATGCATTGATGTACGTACAATTCCTAGTTTGTTATCCATTAGAAAATTCTTTGAGTAGATAATATATTAGCTCTCTGTAGTACTTGGTTTTGTACATCATAATACTCTGGGCAAAATTTTTCCATACCAACAAAGAACTCTTACATATGGTCATATCTTGCTACTAGGACGAAGCCAAAAATTTTAATTTAGAGAGCAATTTTGAATTTTAATAAAAAAAAAGTTATTTATGGGGACCTCTCTTGAAAGTTGTGAAATCACAGACTACATCGCTATTCCTGATGGAATGACGAAAACTCCTCTTTAACTTTGCAAAAATTTAGTTAAAATTTCGAATGGAAATTGATGATTTCAACAAAAAATTATATGATTTTTCTAATCTCAATCAAATGCAGTGCATGTATATCGGTGTAAATGGCACGATAAAAGGACATGTCAGGAAGGTTTAGTCATTTAAATTTTTACTGCTATCTGAAATATCAACCAGTGTAAGTTTAGAGGGGAGGCTTTTGTAATTTGGAGAGGAAGAGGGGTGTAATTTGTAATTTCACTAATTTCTAAGGGATGTTACCGTAATTAATCCTATACATAAATATAATTCTATATAAGCTTGATAGGTGGATGATTGTTCCTCGAACCCCTTGTCGTCATGTCCTTGCCGCCTACCTCTGTGAGAGAGAGAGAGATGTGGATCAAGTAGAGTAGCTCATGCTAACATTCTTATCATCCATAGATGAGAGAGACGTGGATCAAGTAGAGTTGCTCATGCTAACATTCTTATCATCCATATATGACTAAGCCCTGATCATTCTTGATTAATTTCCATTTCATGTTCGATCCATTATGGATGATAAGCATGAATTATGCATGAACTTGTTAATTTCTTGATAAACTCCAGACTTGTTCAACACCTTTATCACTTATGTATTTGTATATACACCACCACTTTTACGTGCCTAATATAGAAATCCAGGATTGGGCTACTTTAATGTCAAATACAAGTACTTGTGGGGCTAACATTCTATTCCCCTTTTTCTCCCATTTTTTTCATTCCTTTTCAATTATTAATTATACTCTTGTCTGAAGTCACACCACCACAAATATAACTGTCAAAAACACAAAACACAATAAACAAATGTTATGTCCTCCATAATATAACATCATGTCCAACATATGTATTCCCATTCCTTAAAACTCCCAAAAACAAAACCAAAATTTTCTCTCTCCCCCAAATCCTATCTCTCTCTCTCTCTCTCTCTCTCTCATGGATCAAACCAACTTCGAATCTCCGTCCATAGAGAGCTTCTCCTATAGTTGGCTGGACAACTTAAAGCCCTCCGACTCGTTAATCGCCACTACTGATTATCAATCCAACGATCACGATGAGGCCTTGTTCATCGAGATGGATCCAAGATTGCCACCCTCCAAGAGGTTCATGAGGAGGGTCTCATCCGATCACTTCGGCTTCGATTTCCCTATCGCATCCGACTCACCATTAGGCCTTGTTCATGCTGATGAGCTGATCTCAAATGGCTTTCTCGTGCCGCTTTACATGAAAATAGACGATGATGATTATTACAACGTGTCGAATGTTTATACTTCTTCTTCGTCAACGGCTCAGAAAAGCACGGCGAACTCATCATCAACGGGCCGTGTTCGTTGCGCGTCGTTGAGGAGGTGCCAGAGGCTGTCCAAGAGGTTCTTTCAGAAGTACTTGAAGAAGCTGTTGAGGCCATTGTTTTATAGGAGGAGAAGAGGGAATTTTGAGGGGTGTAATGGTAATAATATGAGAATGAATAGCGGTGCAATGAGGAAGTGGGAATCATGTGGTGCGAGTTCACCTAGAACAAGTATAGCTTACTCTGCTGATGATAATTGGAGAAGATCGTGTGACTCTGAGAGCTCCATCCATGAAGCTGTGCTCCACTGTAAAAGAACTCAAGGTATACAATTCTCCGTCCCTTTGTGTGTGTTGTGTGTGTAATATTTTATTTTGCATTTTTGGTTTTGTTTTTGTCTTTTTTTTTTTTATGCTATCGTCTAGGCAGAGCTAAAGGGCTGATAGGGATAACCGAACCCCTCAAGTTAGTGTAAAGTTATATTACAGGATTGATTACACTTCGGAGTTCGGATCCCTGAATTAAACTTATGTTGCGTTTAGTCTCTTAAATTACGAAAACATAACAAAATCAACCCTTAATATATAAATTTTAAAGGTTGATTCGTCACGCTTTTTACTATTACGATGGACTGTTTTATTACATTTGTCCTTAATACTTTTTAAGAGCTTAATTTTGCATATTTGTGGCTTATTATAGTGACTTTTTTTTTTGACAATTTCAGGTAAATAAAGTTTTGTGCTATTTGAGGGGGGGAAAAAAGGAGAACAACAAGAGATGGATAAGAAGACGTTGATGGAAAAGACTTGAGAAGAAATTGAATCATGGTTCATATATCCCTTTTCTTTTTTCTTTCCTAATTTCAATTTCCCTCTAGTCTTTTCAATGAACATATGATACTGTTTTATTTTATTTTATTTTGTTTTTTTTTAATTAAGAATGATCGAGTATATTTCACGATATTCTGACTGGCAGCTTTTGTCATGGATTGTCAACCATAGAAATTTTTAGCATTTTTACACGTACTACACCATTAGTGCGTTTTTTTTTTTTTATTTGGGTTTTGGTTCCTTTCCAGCTCACATAAAGAGATGGGGTATTTGGTTCTTGCCAAGTGTAGAGAAATAATAATCCTGACTTTTTCTCTCGATATACTATTTGGGATTATATATATGATTCTGTATAATTATGATTATAGTTGTGACATTAATTAATTAAGTGTATAGCTCAAGCTGTCTAGCCAATCAGTGCAATCATGAATTATGATTTTAAGGAGTGACATAATATTGTAGGGGAAAAGAGAGATTACCATAACTTTATGCACAAAAAGGGTAAATAAATAAATATAAAAAAAAAATACTAATATTAAGTCAATATTTAGCTTTTCCAAGTTTGCTGACTTCTTCCTCTTATTATTTTTTTTAATTTTCCTTCTTTTGTCTAATTTAATTTAATAGGGCAAATTACAACATCTACAATATGTGATGTATAATGTAATTCCAAATTAATCTTTATTATTTTACATCTATAACCTTCTTATAAATATTAATTGAGTGGACCAAAATATAACTTTTTCGTATTCATAATAGTCATTCCAACCACCGAGAGATGCGCTTCATCAAGTCTGACAAAATCACTGGGAAAATGTTGCGATTTTATCAACATCCGCAGAGTAATTTCACTTTATACTACAACTACCACTTGCATCATCATCTATAACTTGACACCTCACACTGTCTTTTTTTTTTTTTTTTAATATATTAACTTCATATAACTTGTACATCTTGAATTTATAAAAATCATGTGAGTTTCATTTTAAAATTCCATTCAAAATACGAAAAATACAACTTGCAATTATATTACACTTTGCTGAAAGGTAAATTTTATTAAATTGATACATACCTTATGAGTTATTTATAATATTTTAAAACAATAGTGATTAATTTGTTATTGGAACAAAGAAAATTATTTTATTTTATTTTATTTTGCCCAATAAGATAAGGAAGAAATAAGGTGATGATGGATGAGATTTATGGTGGGACCTTTTAATAAGTCATTAACTGTAATCATATACGAGAACAAATAAGAGATGTGGGGCCCATAATTAATTTTAGAGAGTATTTCTTGAGAATAACATCACCTTTAATAAGGCTGGATTCGATCATTGTTTCAATGTCATCATCTCTAAAGGGAGAAAAAGAGAATACGAAGAAAGCTTAACAATTTATGGTATTTTAATTATGTCCACTACTAATTGTCAAATTCCCAATTTAACTTTTCTAATTGATACAGAATACACAAACTTTTACCTTTTCTTTTGACCTCTACTTATATACTTTATTTTATTTTATTTTATTTTTTTGATCTTAACCATCCGGTTCCGACTCATTGACCGACTAATTCGAATTAAATAGCATAAAAATACAAAAAAGTATTGGAAGTTATATGTTCTCAATATTATCAAGAGAATAAAAACTCTGACTACATAAATAATATCCCTAAAATTTGAAAGAAAAAAAAATTATTATATGCAGGAAGAATAAAACATCTAAAATATCTATTTAATAGAAAAATAAAATAAAGTAGCTACATATAGTTTGACTTGTTCATCATTTGAGCCATTTCAACATGAAAATTAACGCTATTTTTTTGGCTTTTAAAAGCTCTGCAGACTTTGTTTTCATGGCGGGCACAATTTTTGGACCCCTTATATAAAAGTTTTTATCTTTTAGTTCTTTTACGCGTGCTCTATTAAGACTGCTACCACATTATCTCATTTTTCTTTTTTTGCCCATTATCCAATAAAATTTATATTGCCTCCCCATCAATCATCCTCCATCACTTTTCAACTTAACTTATTTTCTTTATTTATTTTATCAACTTTGGTTGAATATAAATCAAAAAGAGTTTATTATCCAAAAAATTAAAAAAAAAATCAAAGAGAGTTTCGATGTGAAAATTCAACATAGGTTTGATAGTTGCAAATACGATTGTCGACCATACATATGGGGGGTGCGTGTGTGTATAAATATATATATATATATATATATATATATGTGTGTGTGTGTGTATGTGTGTGAGTGTTTTTTATGTATTTTTATCCATTCGAATTAAATTTTATGTACTCTGGGGGTGTTTGTAAAAAAAATTTATTTTTAGAGAAGTTGAAGGACAATTAAGTGGTTGTGTTTGAAAAAAAAAAGTGAAAAGTAGAAAGAAAAATAATTGGAGTGTTTTTTTTTAAAAGAAAAAGAGCTGAAAAGTACTTCAATATGACACATTCAATTTGCAAATAATTACAAAAACATCAAGAAGCAGAAAAAAGTTGATTTTAACTGTTTCCAGCTTCTAACATTTTTTTACTGGAAAAAAAAAAAGATGATCTACCAAACACTAATCTATTGCTTACAAATAGTAAAAAGCACAAAATATATTTTTTTTTAATTATTGCAAACAACCCTTTTGTAACTAAAATTGAAATTTGGGGAAGAGAGAGAGAGAGAAAGGGTAAAGGAAGGATAAGGAAGAGTAGGGACAAATATTAATTTAGATGTATATTGGTGCGAGTAAAAAGTTTAACAAGAGGTAAAGTTTGGACTCAATTAATTCTATTCACGCAAATTAGAGTTACAAGACATTGTGATTGTGATACTTAGCGTTTTAATTAATCTCAACGCTGTAAATAGTTCGAATTTCACATTTAGAAAGATAACACATACAAGTAGTACTACTTTTACATTTTTTTTTCTCCAAGCTTTCTATATATATTTTGGTCTAAACCTAACTTTGGACGCCGGAAAGCCTATGTTTGGTCACCTCCAGCATCCGTCATCCGAAGTTTTTGTCTCGTGTGTGTAAGTAGTCTTCTCGATGGATCTTGAAGAAACTCATATAATCTCAAGGCTCGACTTGAATCTAGAACATTCTTAGAAACTCATAGAAATTAATTTTGTCGAGATTCGCAGGAACGATTTTCACTTTCGACCAAACTTGACCCCAATTGAAGCTCGTTCAACATATATATGAATCTTTTTGAGTTAAATTTCATTTAGAAATAAAAAAATATTAGTAGAAAAAAGAACATGCGTAGATTATTACAATTAAGATTTCTAAATTGTGAGAAAACCAAGTTCGTTCGTGCCTTTGTCTTTTTTGTTAGTCCAACTTGAAAAATCAAGAATATTAGTTGTCTTATTATAAAGAAGTTTTATACCCCAAACTTTTCTATTGGTTAAATGGATACCCATCTCAATAGATAAACAAAATTGCAGGTAACTCTGTGTGAACGTATTTAAAATCCCAATTGGTAATTGAGAAAAAAATATATCTCGGAATGTAGACGAATAAACTGCTATCATAAAATAACCCATTTTATTTTCACTTGTTACTTTAGATTTTCTGGGCCCTTATGGCCCATATATGAGAGCACATGCGCCGAGTTGAGCCCACTTAAATTGCCAATCAAAAAAGCTAACTAGTTATTTAACAAAAAAAAAAAAGAAAGAAAGAAAAAAAAGCACTACTAAAAAAATTTATATGTTTAACACTTAGTGTCCCACTTATTATTAATTGTGAATTGTCTCATTGAACTATACAAAACTTTTTACTAAAATATGTTTTTGTGACATTATGACATGTAAAAATAGGATTATCGTAAACACGCAATCGCCTGATACTTTTAGTTAATATCTTAAAACAAACTAATACCTTTCTGTTGTGACACTTTCTATTATGTCAATAGATAATTTTTGAATATTGAAAAGAAGATATTATCAAATCCACATTCAGTTTGAACTAAAATTCCTCTTTTGCCCTCTTTCTTCTTCCAAAAATATCTCATTCACCATTATATGTTAATAGGCAGGACATTGGAAAGTGATGCAACATCTATTTTATAATTATACATATACATGCATACATATATATATATACACACACACACAATTTGAATAACCTAATTTGAATAAAGAATTGGATTTAAGAAAGAAAAATGTACCAAGATTTAAAAATTCAAAAGGACAATATCACATGCAGCATCAATCAAAGACATTGGTACAAACATGGCGAAGGACCAAAATCCTGTTCTGTACCATATGTCGGAACAATCAAACCAATCAATACTTAGCCTAAGCTTTGCTATATAAGCTTTTACAAGACAACACCAATGTGAATTTGCTTTCTTGTTCTTCACAATTATTCGGACCCTCTCATGCATCATAACGTTTGTTGAATTTGAAATTAGAAAGTCCATCTCTCTCTCTCTCTCTCTCTCTCTCTCTCTCTCACACACACACACACACACACACACACACACAACAAATAGATCGATTGGTTAGGAAAATAGTCGTGCATATGAAGCATGTCATGTTTAGGATTCTATTATAGCTGTTGACATGGATGCCTTGGGCATCCTCAGCCGCCCAACTTGTCGGGCCGGTTTGGATTAATAAATGGGCTAACATATATAGAGGAAATTTCCGACGTGCCTTAAGTACATTTTTATTTATTCACATTAATATGCGTTGACATTCATATGATGTGTACGTTAAATAATTTGGTTGAATAAAGAAACCTGTGAAGGATCTAAATAAAATTTGAATTTCAACGCAAGTATATATCTAGTAATTCAAGTTCTCAATTTGCAAATTATTACAATGTAAGACAAGAATAAATTGAGCTATTAAATTTCTCATATTTCAAACTTTTTTTTTTATGATCATGTCTCGAAAAAATATTTTCTATATTTCATTGCTTCACTTGTAACTTATCAACATACAATTCATGATCAATCCCCCATATGTCAACCGAAATAAGATGTACAAGAAGCATACTTCACAAGTGAGTGGGCAACACGATGCGTCGTACAATATACGTCACATATGAACAAAATTATTGAATCCCCTTCGATCCAAACCTTCTTCACTCCCTCTCAACCGAGCAGGCTGGCCCTCTTCGCAACGCATCCAACTCCACAGGCTACGGATTGCAGGCTCCAAAGTCTTTGCCAAAGTCTGCGCTCCACAAAATTGCTCAATGCCATCCCATGGCACCATTCTCATATCAATACAGTTCCTGTCATTGTCAAAACTGGCATCAAAATTAGCTTTCAAGAACTCCGAGGGTGGCAGAGTCCACCAATCTGTACTAGACTCAACCCACAATCTCTCATTGTGCCAAGCTTCTTTGATCTTATGCGTGTAAGACGCCACCCACTCTTGCACACCGTTGAAATGTAGCAACTCATCAATAGCATAAAATTTATTTCTCAAACACCACAATTTCAAACAAGTGAGCATATATAACCATCAACTTGAGAGGAAACTCCTTGAGCAACAAGTCCCTCCTCATGGAAATCCCTATATGTTGATCTCACAGTGAAGAAGCCCGGCAGCTTGAACTTTCAATAAGATCTATCCGGGCTGCCCAACCGATATCGGCCTAACATCCCATCCCCCAGTACCAGTTAGGATATGGACCATGTCCCTCAACCACGCCACCCATGCTCGTGTAGTCGTGCCCATGCACATCTTCATGTATTCCATAGGGAAGCAGACGATTAGTTTGAATCGGGGCTGGAGTCCAATCATCGGGAAACATACTAATAGTCTTCCCATCGCCCATTCTCCATTTGAGCCCTTTGATTAGCCACTTTTCCCCTTGCATAAGGCTATTCTACACAAAAGAATGGTGTGGCCTAGCCTCGCATTCCACATGAATTGCGTGTTCGTAGCATGTTGGCATGGTGTAACATATGCATTGCATTATCTAAACTCAGGCACACCTCAAAATACGACCTAGTGGCTACGAGTGCGCCTTTTTATGATTTGATTTAGTAGCACCAAGTCAATTTAACATTAATTAGAACGTAATACAAGATTTGAATCGTACTCAACAATAAAATAATATTTTAATATAAACACTAATCATTCCAAAAATTTACATCTCAAAACAACCGAACCTCATTTTCATCACACCAAATCAAGGTCACCGGCACTCTCAAAATTACAGAGAGCCCCTCCCTTGACAATACCGATCATTAAACAGTAAACACCACAAAAATCACACAAAACTCTTCAAACTTCTACAACCTTACAACGATCATTATTTTGGACGTCCTTTGAAACAGGACAAGACAACTCTTGATTATCACAACCAACTGAAGAATCAACACAGGCCTCAATATCTTTAGTACTCTCTGAATTTGAATACTTAAGGTACTGCTCAATGTTGCTGTCCGAGCTGCCAGATCTCCTGTGATACCACTTTCGTCCCGTTTTAGGCCGCCTCTCACTGATCGCGATGGCTATATCGTTCGGAAATAGGTCGTGCAGAACAAACGCGTGGATGATAGTCGACACGAGCAATGATGCCACGGTAAGTGTAGCTATAGTACAGAGGACAAAGGTTAGAGTTTTGGTCACAACGCTTGATACCACAGTCGAGTATCTGATCGGTGGCTATGGCGGCACCGGTCATCGGGAACGTGTAAGCCCACCAAGCCAACGAGAATCTGTACGTAACAATGTAGTAAAATTAGATAAAAGTTTAAGCATAATCAGTTAATATACATGTATGTGTGTGTGTGTGTGTGTGTGTGTGTGTGATTGATGTAAGAAGATGGACATATACCTGAAACCTCGGAAGAAGTTAACGCGAACGGCCTGAAAAAAATGTACAAGAAAATGGAAACAGATTAGATTAGGTTATCTTGAAATTGTAATTAACCAATTTGAAGCAACTACAGAATAACCCTAAACAAAAAGCTATAAATGAACTAAAATTATTTAAATATTTAATTATGGGTTCATATGGTCATAATTATAAACTATACTACAAATATATATATATATATATATACTTATTTTAAAATTTTGAGTAGGGTCAAATCACCCCACTTCCAACAAGTTGTAGTTGCCCTTCTTTTTTAGAGTTTCTTATTAAGTTCATATTTTATATATACTTCTACTAAAATACCAAATTTGCCTTCTATAAGCAAATTAAAATGCCTTTTATATAGTCTAAAAAAATTCAATGTCGCAATTTAAAATAAAAAATTCTGGCTACGCCGCTTACAATGGTTACTAACCAGTGAGAAGTACAGAAACAGGGCGACGAAGAGAGCGATGCGTGAGCCATAATCGAACGAGCCCTGAATCCTAGCCCACGCCAAGGAGGCCACGCTCGGGGCCGCGACGAACAGAAAGAACACCGGGTGCAGCTCCTTTGGGAGTGTCTCATTCGTCGGGAGCCTCTGATAAAGCGTCACAAACAATACAGTGTAATGCGCCAACCCGACCGCGAAAAAGAATATCGGCCCTTCCTTCAGCCCCATTCGCGAGCCAAGCAGCGCGCCGACAAAGTTCCCGACCACCGAGAGGTGGTTGGACGGATTCGCCACCTTGGACAGCCGCCTCTGCCCTCCGGACATCCACTGTCCGTAGATCTTGAGCTCAAGACAAAATATGGGAGTCATTAGAATGTACCATAAGAACGACTTTAAAGTTTTGGAGACAGATGGTGGGGCCCCGAGGGCGAGGAAGAGGAGGGCTATCCAGGGGGCGAAGAAGAAGTTGACGCGGACCGGGTGGTAGTACTCGCGGCGCACAGCTTCAAAGTAGAAGATGATCTTGAGGGCATAGATGGAGGAGACGACAAGGACGAGAGTTATGGAGATGCACCAGAGGACGAGGTTTATGTTCGGGGTGATGTTGAGGAACTTCGTGGATTCGGAGGTCGCCATCGCCTTCCACATTATGGCTTGGCTGCTGAGGCCGAGGCAGATCCCAAATGAGGATATGGGGAAACGGAGCAGGAACGGCCATTTCTTGTCTTCAGGGAGGAGGATTTCTTCTGAAGCCTGTAAGAGAAAGAGATTCAGATCTTCTGTTATACAACTGTATTACACTTCTTTGTATCGTGGTCGATATATGACATGTATCGGGTTTGCATATTATAAATTTTTCTCATTTTTCATCTCAACTGCATACTAATGCAGGTGTCAGTGTATTGACTAATGAAACGACTTGTGTCTATGAGTGTACATCTATAGCAACATCTTCAGAAGAAGACTGAATAACAATGACAACACGCACCCGTAATGTGTCCAATTCTGGTCCCTCCAATGCATCGAAGTATCTCTCCACCGGAACAGTGTCAATGTCCACATGCTGCTGACCCTGATCATCTTCTTGCTGATCGTTTTCGCAGGTTTTACCTCGCAGATTCGTTAGCTGTCGCTCAAGCTTTCCCGACCACGTCTTGAAAGAGTCAAATCTCTTATCCTTCAGCTTGTCAATCCTAGGATTTCTCAGTGCTTCATTGCCTTTAGGCATTGGTTGCGAGTAAAATTTAGTCTTTTTTGTTTGATGGTTACCATTTCCCAAAATGGTTTCGCCATCTTTGAAGTGATCTTTGTTCGAGTTATATAAATGAGCTTCAGTGGGAGAAGGTGGCATGCTGATTGAAACAGAATGTGTTCTTTGTGGCTTAGAGATATTGTTTTGATTCTCCATTGCAGTTGCTTCAATCCCCTGTTGAGATGATTAAGCAAGAAAGGGAAAAAAAAAGCAGATATAAGCTATTTTTCTTCAGTTGATACACATGTACATGCCAAAATGTTAATACAAAAGCTGATTTGCATACAGATACAGGAAAAGTTTTGCCCACACACCGACTTAGTCGAACCCAATTAATATAAGTAATTCCCAAACAGTTCAATGACGTGTCTTCTTTCACGGGCCTTAGACAGCCCGCAATATAAATACACCTACATCGGGCTAGTGTCAGACACCCATGTTAAGATCTACTATAATTATATTTGTTATATCTTATTTTTCTTTACAGGGGATTTTTTTTTTATATCAATCTGGTATTGTACTCCACACATACATCAAAACCGTTTAGATTTAGCCATTATTTTCACTTATTAATATATTTTCCAAATAAATTAAAGATGCAGCACAAACTCGATTTGTTTGATGTGGATCCGAAACCTAGTTCACGTATAAATTCACCATCTACGGTATATACTTTCTGATTTCAACCCCCAAATGATGCTGATTTTTTATATTTTCAATTTTTTTTCGTTTATCTATTTATTCTATTGGTGGGAGGCGAGTAAAGTTGAGTTCACATTATCCAACACTAAGTACGAATTCCACTAGCTGAGTGTGGCCCATCCGTCGGTCCGACACGAATACAGGAACGGAACCAGAAACTTTTATTTGATTATCACAAAATATAAACCATGCTTCATTATTTCGGAGACAAAATTTCAAATTGAAAAACTAAATACACATAAAATATGCCTTAACATAATCTTGGAAACGGGCCACTTCACCTTTCAGCCCTTGATTCCCGTCTCTACAATCAAATAAAATACACAAATCCTAAGTTCCTTTTAGTGCTATATTGGAGATAGCATGAGAGGAAAATGTAACTTACGAGAACACAGGAGCCATTTGCAGCTTCATGCTCTTTATGAACTCTATCAAAACCAGCCACCTCATTTGCAGTGATGGTTTTGATCAATGATGGCAAGGCATTATCTTCCTTTGCAAAACGACTCCGTTTGCTGTTATTCTCCATAACAAATCACCACCACACCTATATATATTTTTTTGTTGTGAGATAATTTTTAATCTTAGGTCATATATATATATATATATAATGAAAAAGAAACTAGAAATGTACTTTTGCTAGAAAAAATAGTATGAAACTAGCACAATTTCAGCAGAGACGGACGAAGCCAGAAATTTAACTTTCAAGAAAGGGAAGCGAAAGCAAATTTCTCAATTTGTGGAAAAAGCAAATTGTCACTTTACGGCGAGATATTTAATCCTAATATATATATATATATATACACATTATTTCTTTAAATATTTAAGAGGACGAATAGCCGCCGTCGCCTCCACCGGTCCCTGGCTCCGTCTCTAAATTTTCAGAAAGTGCAGAATCTTGAAGCTTACCTTGGCCTCTAATTCTTTGCTTCTTGACAATTTTTCTGGTCACCAATCTTGTTCTATTTTTTTGAGCAGACCAGTGTTAGTGTGTGTTGTGTGTGATATAAATCGCACAACTAGTCTGAATAATATCAGAACTTTTAGGAGCAATATTTATAACAGATTTGATAAAGAGATGTTGTGGGAAACAGTAGGTCTGTCTGTCCACTAAAAAATATCGTTGCCATCATTGACAAAGACACCGCGGAAACCATATCCAACAAAAAATTAAATAAATAAATAAAGGGTGCCTGAATTTTATTTTGTCTATCGACGTCAAATATCTGGCATCTTTATTGGAAGTTCGACTAAATTCGAAACAAGCATTATGAGAATTTATATAAGCAACTACTCTATTATCAATTAATTTTTACATATATGAGATTCGAAAATGAGATCTTGCTTGAATTATTTTAGTCACTGATTATTTAGATCAATATCTGTAGATCTAAAGGTGTGGTTTTTCTTTTTTTTTTTGCAGTAAATAAATGAACTTTTAATAAATCAAGAAAAATAAATTTAGGATTTACAAGATAAAAAGAGTTTCAAAATAACACATAATTAAAGATAAAAGGAAATACAACAAAGAAAAAAATTAATTAAAATAAAAATTGTCAGTGCCTTGCCTTTTATTTATTTTATTATTATTTAGTTTGTAGTAAGTTTGACTGTTGGTACAAGACAACTAATAAATAAGTAGAACGAACATATAAAGACAATTATCTAATTGTAAATTGTTCATCATGAAAATAACAGGTGATTTAATCAGATCAAGAAAATTTTCAAGAATGACATGCAGAGAACGAGAAATCCAACTTGATAAAGATAAGTACGGCGGAACAATTTTTTCAAATCTTTATTTATCAAATGATTTGACAGACTTTAAAGTGTAATGTTGATATATTTCCACACACACACACACACACATATATTATGCCCAAATAATTTTAAATATTCTTGGTATATTTGGAACAAAATTTTACATAAATAAAAAAGGGGGGCGGGGCGGGGGTCATAGGGTAAAAGTACGAAGATAAATTTAGAAATTTTCATCTTACTTTAAAATAGTCAAAAATAAAATAAAATAAAATAAAAATAATCCCACTTATCATAATAATAAGGGTTAATTACATCTATTACCCCTCTAAAAATATAAAACTACAGTTGGTCCCCCAAAAATTTTCAATATTACCAACACATACCCTGATAAATTCCAAAATTATAAATACCCCCCTCTGGTCAGTCGGTTGCCGATTATTTTTTCATGAACTTTCGGTTTTATCCCTAATTTTTAATTTGGGATAATTACATCTATTGCCCCTCGAAAGATTGAAAACTACAATTGGTCCCCAAAAATTTGTAATATTACCAAGACATACCCTGATAAATTTAAAAATTACCAATAACCCCCTGAGCAGCAGGTTTTCGGTTATTTTTTCATGAACTTTCGGCCTTACCCCTAATTTTTAACTTTGAAAAAATAAAAACATAAACTGAAAAATAAATGCTTGTAAAGACCAACAAAACCTGCAGCAATTGGACCATCACGATCTCAACTTTCCGATAGAGCCCCAATCAACACCATCAGACTTCGTTTGACAGGCAGTCAAAGAGAGTCAAATATCAGAACACTCGCTCTAATTCCTACATCTATTACTGATGTTGGAGCCCCATCCAAAAACCTACCCCTTTCTTCCCCCAAAATCGCAAATGACCCCCGCCCTTCTTTTCTTTTCCCCGTTTCTTCTCCCTAATGGCCACACTTTCGTTGACAATCGATTTTCTCACCACCACGAACCACACTTCGACCACCATCACAACTATCTCCAAGCGTCATCAATCTATTGCATGTGCAGGATACACTTTATTTTTGAAAAGAAGAGGTTGTCCCTTGTTTATACATTATATATTTATTTATATATATGAAATTTTTAAATATTTAAGTATTTATATTTTGATATTTTAATTTAAGTATTTATATCTAGGGATAATTACATTTACTACCCCTCCGAAGATTGAAAACTATAATTGATCCCCCGATATTTTTCAATATTACCAAAACATATCCTGAGGAATTTAAAAATTTCCAATACCACCCCTACAATTTAGGTATATTACAAAGGGCACGTATGAAAAAAAAATGTATAAAAATTAGAGCAAGGGTTATTTGGGTTTTCATTGAAAATTTTGCTGACGTCAACTATTTTTGACCGGCAATCAGCTGGTCAGGGGGGTATTTGTAATTTTGAAATTTATTAGGGTATGTGTTAGTAATATTAAAAATTTTAGGGGATCAACTGTAGTTTCGTATCTTTAAGAGGGACAGTAGATGCAATTAATCCTAATAATAAAAAGAAAAATAAGACTGGCATATTTTCTTGTAATTAATAAAATAGGTGAGGCACGACTAGACAATCAAAACGCGTCTTCTCGAATGTGACCTATAGGCTATAAGCCTATAAGCCATAGTTATTTTCCTAAGATAAAGTTTATCGTGGTCGAATTTGAATTTTTATTAAGGTTTAAAAAATATTTTTATTATTTCGGCTGATGAAATTTGAAATTTTTGTAAAATTATTCATAAAATATAATTGTATATGAGCTTATGTCTTCTCCGACTCTGTCGGCGCTTATCGCAATAATTCAATAAAAAGTCAGCTAAACTACAATAATTCAATGCGAAAGGTAATTAAGTTAGAGACTACTATATTACATCGTAATAATTCAATAAAAAGTCAGTTAAATTATAATAATTCAACGCGAAAGATAGTTAAGTTAGAGACTACTATATTACGGGCAAGTTTGAATTTAATTTTTTTTTTTGTGAAAATTTATGAATCACATATATTTTTTTTTTTTTTTGGTAAATATGAATCTCATGTATTTGACTATGAAGATATTGACAATAATATACAGAGAATGAGAACTCCAACTTTGATCAAGATAAGTACCAGTACGGCGAAATTATTATTCATACGCCTTTATTGGTCAAATGATGTGACAGACAGTAAACTGTGTTCCTTTTGCCCAAATATTATCACTAAGGTATATTTGGAACAGAACTTTACGTAAACAAAAAAAGATAATGCACACGGTCACATAATATTATTTTTTTTTTTTTTCCTTACAACTAGAAATACCGGATCTAGCTATCAGAGCTTTGGGAGATTATAGTTCATATCTTTTTTTTTTTTTTTTTTGGTAACAGATTATAGTTCATATCTGATTCGATCAAACTTTTTATTTTGAAAATGAATTTGATTTTTTATAAGATATTAGAAATATTTTTATTATTTTACGAGGTAAAACTTATAATTTTATTTAAAGATACACATATGATTGTATATAGACTTAGGAGGGTGTGACAATCAGTTCGGATCCTCTGCTACAATACGGTGTTATATCTCTTCCTAAACTCATTAATATATGTTATGTGTATTGGTGAACGGTTGAGATAAGGAAAGAAAAAAAATTTATGATGTAGGAAAATTTTTGAAGATTTTCTTCCTTATCTCAACTGCTCACCAATTCACGTGGCGTATATTGATGAATATAGAAAGAGTTATAATGCCGTTTTATAGCAGAGAATCGGACTGGTGTGACAACAGTCACAACACCTTTTAACTTCTTTTATCTCTGTATCTGTTTGTTGCTAGAATTCACAAAAAAAAATTAGTTAAAGCATTTTGAAAAAGAAAAAAAATCAACATAAAGGTAATTGATTCAGAGGCTAATATATCACATAAGAGTTTGTAATTTATTCATTTTTTATGCAAATTTATGAATCAGATCAAATGGATTATCATTTTTTTTAATGGTTAAAAAGAAAGAAAATAGAAATGACAATCTTCGTCTCTTTCTATTATATAATGTACGAACTTTCACATTCAATTGTATATATATCAAATACATAAATAGTCAGTATAAACACGTCTCATCGCATAACATCCCCGATGGTCAAATATAATCCACAAAAACGAGCATTAATTAATTCTTACTCAGATCGTAAAACACACGGTTGAGGTTGAATTGTCATCCCAGTAGATTTTTTTAGAAACTATTTCAACTTTGTGTATATGGAAAAGCCTATTTCGTCCTATTTTTCTTCCATTTTTTTCATGTCAAAAGAAAAGACAGGAAGGTCCGCCACCATAATTAATTCTGTCTCTATAGTTTACCAAACATTTTGCCTAACAAACGACGATTAAGTACTAAACAAATCCGGCATTCTCTCTCTCTCTCTCTCTCTCTCTCTCTATATATATATATAATTATATGCATAATTTAGAAACACTAAAACTATTAAAGTAAGTGTATATATATATAGTTTCATTTAATTATATTTTACCATGTAAATTAAAATATTTTTTATTTGAATTTAAATAAGCATATTTATAATTCGTGTTTATTTAAAAGAATCCAACATTCATAAAGTATTTTAACTAAAATGGATTAAACTTACCCTTCAAAAAAAAGGATGGATTAAATTTTAAGTTATATAAAATAACAAAATAATATTTGATTTACAATAATTAAAATTTTTGACTCTACATAAATTTTTAAAAACTTTCTTACCTTAATTATACCAAAATTAATATTGAAACCGAACGATTTATGTTATAAAAAATTAATTGGTTTTTATCAATATTTTGTGTAGTAATAATTTATGAAAATATATACATAAAACTCTATTTTATGTGCTGAGACACGGGACTAAATACTAATTCTCCAATGGTTTTGAAAGAACACACAATTTATTGATTTAAGGATGTCATGAGACGCCAACGGCATATGGAATGGAAGACACCAAATTATATTCCCATATTTTTTAAGCTTCCCCACAATACCCGTAAATAAATATAATTTAGGTACACAAAATAAATGACTAAGTGATAATATATTTAATATCATCTGTTTTTGTCAAACCAAATTGAAAGTTACGTACGCATGGAGCAAGCAAATCTTCCTGCCGGAAAAACATATCAAAATGACACTAACAATACCGCGTGGCCCAATTATGAACAAATATCCCATATTTAAAGACGCAAGTACTGTACTGTTAATGTTTGAATTCTTACGTAATATTGTGTGGAAAGTGTGTGTACCTATATATATATATATATATATATATATATATATAAAAGAAAAAACATCGCATGATTTTAATATGGATGAAGTTGAGATTTGGTCTGCTCCTTGAATATAACGTGGCTGGCAACTCGACGATCAAAAATGGATAACTTCTTGTCCTGCTATGATGAAAAATACATGAGTCTAAGCGAAAGTGTCTTCGACGAAAACTCTCTGATACTTCAATCAGTGAATCAATAAGTAATATATCAAATATAAGAGAGAATTGAGCAAAAAAATGACATATCAATTCATATAGTGTGTTACCTTTCATGAGACATGCATAAGATATTTATAGTATCCCCTAGCCTTTGGAGTTGGTGAGGCTTAGGAAGTCTACAACTGCAGGTCCTAGATACAAGTTGGACTTTAGCTCTAACTGACGGTAACAAAATAGGCATAGCTCTGCAAGAATAATAGGTGAGACATCATACGGAGAACGTTAACAAGAGATTAGGTGGTCCTCGACAGACCGACCCCGCTTGAGGAGACCTTCCCTTCGCATCAGCGGTATAGACTTCCAAATCTCAAAGACAGTCATCCTTCTAGTAGAATCGTGCTGTGTTGGCACGACACATGGTGTCGCGTGTGGATCCCAAAGGTCATGTATCAAATATCCCGTAACAAACATAATAATAATAATGTCATTTAAAACTTCATAAACCATCTAATTTTTCTTGCATGAAGTAATGTCATCGAAGTTTTTTTATAATTTTAGTTAAACTTTCATGATCAAGTAAAGATATTGAATTATTGATAATTAAAATTTAAAATTTATCTTATTTATTTTACTTATTTTTGTACTACATGGAAGAAAATGTAATTGAACTAACAAAAAGAAAAAGAAAGAAAAGAATCACGGCATGGTCCACCGTCGATCACCCTTAGAAAAAAAAAATTTAAATCACCACGTTGTAAACCACATCATATCCACAATTCTTGATTTTTATTTAAATATCTTATTTCTTATCTTACGAACTAAATATAGAAATTCAACCACTCGTACTAATAAAAAGATGTGTGGAAAGATGAATGCTTTTGTTACGTAGGAATCCGAGTATAAGTTAAATATGTGATGCCAAAAAGCCAAGATAGACCATAGAGCAGGGGCTAGAGGATGTGGTCCCCGTTCCTTCAGATTTATATTTAACTAAAATTCATGTGTATTAAATATTACTCCCCTAAAATTATAGTAAAAGGTCCAATATTTTATAAACATTTGACTGCGCAACAAAAAATTCTTTTAAAAAACATCATGTATAGAAAAAATTTTATTCGAACCGAATTCAGCTATACGGGACTAATCATATAGAGAATATTTTATATATATAATATAATTAGTATATAATTTAAATAGAATGATCAATTATATAATAAATATATAAACACTTATTATATAATTAATTGCATGTGATTAAATTGCACCTAAGTAAGAATCCTCCGTATATACATCTATTTGTTTAGGGACATGATACAATCCACATATGGCAAACTTTGAAAGTTCAGCTCATGCAGCAAAAAAAAAAAAATCAACACAAATACATACAAGCCCCTATATGTACATATAGATGGATATGAATTCAATATGCAATAAATACTAACAACCACGAATCAGTGCCACCTGGGTGATCTGTGGCGGCACATTGAGTTCGTATTTTTTTTTTTTTTTTGGAAATTAAAGCAAGTATGTACTTAGGGGGGGTAAGCCAACCTCACAATTCTGCCTAGCTATAGGCCTATAGCCTATATCTAGATTGCCTCAGTAATATGAAATATCTTTGAGCATTGATTTGGTGTGTACATATATATATTTTCTATGGCCACAATTATGTCCAAAATTTAGACTTGTTAATCACTAAATTCAGCCTTAAGATTTAATGAGGTTTTTTAAATAGCTTCGTGCTAAAATACCATGAGCCACAAGAAACTTAACATGAAAGAAAGGCTTTGCAATACTAGTGTAGTGCAGACGTATGTGGAGCTATTAAATAGGATAGGATTATTATCTTCATAACACCGCGTTAAAGAAAGCTTTTTGTTCTTTTTTATGGGTGAATTACAAAAATTTATATTGTTTTTTTTTCCCCATAAAAGATAGGTATAAAAATCTTCGGTTGTTTGAACTATGATCATTTTTATTTTTTACGGATTTTTTTTTTTCATTTTACCTCTCCATGTTATTTATACAATACCAGCAACAGGCAATAGTCCTATTTTCGACGAAAATAATTGTCAAAAAAATCATGCGTGATGAGTCGGCATGTGTTTTAAGATTTATCTAGTTATATTGAAGTATAATATGTATAAATTTTTAGATTTTTCTGCTAAATATTTCCACCAAAACTAGCACAGCGTGGTTTACGGGTATTAAAAAAAGTTCAAATTTTATATTGCATAATCTCATTACATCTTGTATTACACTCATCAATACAAGCCACGTGTATTAGTGAGCGGTCGAGATAAGGAAAGATAATTTTTCATATCATCAGTTTTTCTCTTTTTTTATCTCGACCGCTCACCAATACACTTGGCCTGTATTGATGAGTGTAATACAAGATGTAACACAATTAGACAATAAAAGATCCAAACTGATTAAAGAAGAAGTGGAGTTGGGAGGGGGGGGGGGTGTAAGAGAAAAAGGTTCAATTGATATAATATAAGAGTGGATATACTGCAGATGTCAAACGATTATTATCTTTAAAAAAATGAAGAAATATATTAGTAATTGTCTTATAATAACAATTTTTTGTGATAAATTAGATTACTACTATAATTCATAACAATATGTTTATTTTTGGGAGTGTGTCAATTGCATAGGTGGTACTAGTTATCAATTATGATAATTTTATTTTTTTAATAATTATTAATGGTGACGAGTTCAATATAATTTTTCACTAATATTGACTCGCAACTTATTTTTGTGACAAAATGTAAAATTTTCATTTTTAAATATATATAATTGATGAAAATTTTCACATGTGAATTATATGATATCACCAATCTTTTCTATTTGTAGTGATATTTGAAAAATTAGGAAAAATATACAAAGTTTTGTGGGACTCTAAGTAGCCTTGTTGGGCTAAATGGGGTCATCCAAAAAATGCGGCAAAAGTATACAAAGTTTGTGGGATCTGAGTAGACTTGCTGGGCTAAATGGGGTAATCCAAAAGATGCAGCATAACATTAGTCCTATTATACCTATTAATCTATTATTTGCTTACGCCTTGCCTCAATATTAAGGTGGAGATCTCATAATCTTAAAATTATTTGTTCAATTTTTTTGTGAACGTGAGTACTTTTTAAGCCTAATACTAGTTTCTTCCTACTGTATAATAATTTATATATAGTTAACATTCGATGGTGTTCAATTACAATAGTTTGCTTAAAATATTAATGTAATGATTATAATAGATCATTAATATAATTGATTGATTATAATAGATTCATCTAAAAAAAACTATACCTATTACTTTTTCTCACATTATTAGACATATGACCTAAAACCTGAAAAACTTGCGTATGCAAATGACGAAAATAAAATAAAATAAAAATTTGAAGTGGTTTCCACTTTCTATGGCTGCCAATTAAATGTAGGACCTTGAAGTTGAAAAAGAAAAAGTTCCAAAAAAAAAAAAAAAGTGATATGCCTTTATAATTTTATAATGATCGAGTCGGACGTCCTGGAGTAGAGCATGGTAATTTTCGCTTAATATGACTTTGAGAAGTTATTATTTCTTTAGATTGAACTTCAATGTGATTGTACCATTTTTTTTTATTTTTTATACAATCAACTCGAGACACTCGAGATATTAAGTCTCTCGGTGCGGGCATGGTGGCTTGGGACCACGAAGGTAGGTGCTTGGATTGGCAATCTAACCGAATTAATTCTCTAGGTGGAGCAGATCGAGCAGAGATTCTTGCGGCTAAAGAAGCCGCCCTTATGGCCCGGAACAGGGGATGGCAAAGCGTCATTTTGGAAGGCGACTCTTAGGGATTGGTTAATTCATTGAAACGCAAAGGTGAAGACCACTCTGAGTTAGGTGCTATTTTAGATGATGTAAAATGGCTTTGTGGCCATATTTCGGACATTAGTTTTGCCTTTGCACGTCGAGTTAATAACTTGATCGCTCACATGATTTTTACGCAGGGCACGGGATTTTGATCTCCCGAGTGATACCTTGCCAAACTCAATTTTGGATGTAATTGCTGCAGAAGCTCTTGCCTAAGTTAATAATTTGACTTCTCTATCAAAAAAAAAAAAAAAAAAAACTCGAGATACTCTATAAATATCAATCATAATACTACACATACTTACTCATCCAAAGAGGAATGTGATTTTACGAAATTAAATCCTGATCATTTAGATCCAAAATATAAAATTTAGAGTGATTAATTATTTGATAAATTAATTTTATATAATCAGTTTAGGTGTACAAATTTGAATGCCCCTTGTCTTACATCAAGATTTGAGATTAGGTAATTTTCTGAGATATGGTTAAATTGGTTTCGTTAAAATTACGTGAACAATAAAATGTTCGAGATGTTAATTTAATTAACAAGAAATGTTAGAGATGTCCTAGATTCAAATCATCTTATCCTCTTTCCTTCCCTTTTGAGTGAATGTGTGTGTGTGTGCGCACGCCCATGTGTGGCTTTTAAGTTCTTTTTTGCTTTAAAAAAATTAAATTGGCTTTTAGATATTTGCCCTTTTTGGTCTTGGCAAGCGCATATAAATACAATTTCATTGAGAAAGTAGAATTTGCTAACTATTTGGGTGTATTATAGGTTGGCGGTAGGTGGTCTATGATGCCAATCGATGAGGGTATAACTTAGTTTACTAATATATTGGTGAGACTGTGATAATTAAATTGGATTTAGTTTCAACGTGCTTTGACGAAAAAAATATTTTGTAATCATTAAATTTTTTTAATTGAAAAGGTTGTGTTAAATTTCCGACCTAAGTTTTTGACTTGACCATAATAAGAGGTGGAGTTTCATCATAGGTCAACTAATATAGTGATTGTGTGATGTGTGCAATCAAATAAGAAAATTAGGTACAACGGAAAATTAGGTTGGCCTTCTTGAAACCAAAAAAAGCGAAAGTATAAGCCAATAACTTTCAACGGTAAGGCCTTTTATTTATATCAAAAATATATATTAATCAAAAACATGATGATTTGTGGCTTAACGAGTGAAGGCTACAGAATTAATTTATTAGGAACCAGAAATCGTACTAAATATCAATGTATTGATTATACTCGAACCAACCAAAAATAAGTTCCGTGTTCACTATTCAAAGTAATGGCCATTTAACTTGATGACTCATTGTTCACCATTGCCTACATTTAGGGTTGTTTTATACGTTGATTATAAGTACTGATAACCTAATTCGATTTGAAATTCTAAAAGATCTTCATTAATTATTTTGAATTCGAAATAGATTCGAGATTTAATAAAAAGATCCAATTCGATTTTAATAAATAACATTGAAGAAAGTAGAAAAATATTTTAGAATATATATGAAAATTATATAATGTTTTCTTTAAAAAATTCCTTGAAAAATAATAAATAGTATATTATTCATTATAATGGTACATATATTACATTATATTGAAGTATTTTTACTACTATTATATTATATATAATATATTAATTTAATAAAGTATATTATAAAAATTGGGTTTTGGATCTTTAACGGATCGGATTACTTGATTCCATATCCAATCCATTTATTTTAGATTACGGATATTTATTATCGAATATGATCGATTGAATATTTTAATCGATTGAATATGCTAAAACTTGGATCGGACTTGAATTGAATTCAGATTTAAATCCGCTCCATTGACAACCCTATGGGAAAATTCATACTCAAACAAGGAGGACTCCATGCGGAGACGAGTGAGGTCACCCAATCTCACTTAAATAAAAATATTGTGTATGTATACATATTATATATTCATTGGGATAACAACTCTTTTACTTCTCAAATTGCGGTGTTTATTATGCATTGTTATACGAATTTTTACAAATTGTATTTTATCATCTGAATTTTATATTTTTCACACTTAACATCCTCCAGTCATTTTTCGACAATATAAGTGACCCATCGCAGAAGGATATGTGTCCTATTTTCATTCACTTTTATTTTCAAAAAATGACAGTAGAATGTTAAGTGTGAAAAATATAAAGTTCTTCTGATAAAGTGCAGCTCGTAAAGTTTGTGTGTCAATATATAAAAAGTACCATAGTTTTGGGTTAAGTGTTTTTACCCCTATTCATTTCACATCGTTTAATATATTATAAACTATGTACTTTGACCCCACAATTGATCATGTAATTCTTTCTTTTATGGTTATTTATATTTTTGATTCCAATAACTTATATTGAGCGGCCACTATACTTGAATATGATTTTATCGAACTAAACAAATTATATGATAATTGCATCGTACTCGTTATATAGTTGGTCACTCTTTATAAATCATATAATAATCATATGACAAGTGTTATACACTCGTCACGTGGTGAGCATTGATTTGACTGAGTGAAGTTTGAGCTAAAATTTCCCACAGTATGTTCAAAGAGTTCAGAGTTTAAGTTGAAAAAAGTTTGAGAGATTGCAAAATGATTTTGAACTCACCGGTCAAATTAGTTTTGGATTGGATTAGGCCAATCAAATTAGTATTGGAACCACTTAAAACACGCACGATTCCATTTACAATTAGAGTCGATTAATTCCCAACTCAATCCATGTGTCCCATTTTCTAAAGTCCACTTTGTAACCAATCCATTTTAAACCCGATTCAGTAGAACCCGACCCAACTTACTCATTTGGCACCAATAATAACCATCACTTAATCCTTCTTGAATGTTTCATTAAAATCATAGATAACCTCAATACCTTGCCAGCTAAGTTAATGGAGCCGAATTTGGCTTTTTTGATCAAAAATTAAAAGGGCCTGGTATTGGATTGGCTCTTAAACCAGAGTCGTCAACTTAACTACGAGATAATTTTGTGAAAGCCCAATCTCTAGTGGACTATAAGAAAATATGGCTGATTCAGCCGAATAGTCAAAAGTCCAATTAAACTTTTGGGCTGTATTGTTAAATTTAACAACACAAGCCCATTATTTAAGGCACTAGACAATTCAATTTTAGGTCAGAGTTGATACTTTGCAATTCTCAATCCTTAATTTTGTATAAAATCATATTACATATATAATTATATATTATTATTAAACTTTAAGAATTTAATTAGCTCGAAACTGACAAAATTATTTTTCATATTCATGTATTAAATCTCACCCATTAAAATTAAAATTCTTGACTCATTTTTTTTTTTTTTTTGGGTTATTGACTCTACTTCTGCACGGGAAAGCATTTTCTTAATTGAGATCGGGGACAAAGTTCGAATTTATATAATTGAAAAGGGCATTTTTGTCAATACATAAATCATTTTTTTGGGGACAAACTACATTTAAGCCCCTTGATGTATAGTGTAATTATAAATTAATTCTTCTTGTTTTAAAAATTACAAATATCCCATCAAGATTTATGATATATAACATTACTAGATATGTTCAAAAGATAACTTTCCTGCAGCCATATTAGTCAATCTAGCCGCCAAAAGATGCTCCTCGTCAAGTCTCACAAAATCACTCATTTTTGTTAAGCCACCAATTTTCGCAAAATAATTTGACTTTATATCATCAGAACCACTACCAGGCATTACCATCCATAATCACATACCATTGCTGCATTTTTTTAATAAATTAATTTTATACATAACTTTTACATTTTGAATTTGTCAATACCATGCAAATCCCTATCTGAAAACCCCGCTGAAAATATCATAAATACAGCTAGCAATTACGTCTTGTCTTAGTAAAGGATAAATTTTGTTAAGCTGATATATATCTTATTGGTGTATTTATAATTTTGAAAATCACACGAACTAATTTGTAATTACATTATATTTTAAAAGATGTAAACAGAATTTGTCTTTTTTTTTTTTTTTGGAGGTGATGGGAAATTACGGATGCTATGAAGTGTCATAATCAATCAAGATTTAGAAATTTCATTCAACTAAGAATGACACAAATCAACTGTTCTAAAATTGAACTTAGACTAGATACATTCACATGCATTTTATTTCATCTTAATTATTCTCGTGGTCCCAAGAAAACAAGTAACATGGCGTGAATGACAAGTCCTTAACAAAAATTACATATTAAAGATTTGAGACAAGTCAAATCTAGGAAAGCATAATAAGCTGTATAAACAAATTGACATGAATCATGCATAATTAAGAGAATTCCAAATAACAACAACAACAACAACTAACTTAGCATTATAAATCAATTATAATGTGACATTTTAGGAAACATCTTCATTACATGCTAATTGTAACACTAAATAATAAATATCTCAATGAATTATACCAGTTCTTTTTATTAAAATGTATGTTGGGTTAATTACACTCATACCCCTTGTAAATTTTTCGAATTATTAAGCCTCTTCTATAACTTTCATAATTACGCTAATAACCCCTATGAGTTTGACTGTTCGAGAAACGTTTCATTTTATTAAGGTTATAATGCGAACTTTTGAAGAAGAAGATTGCCTAAAACTCTTTTACAAAACACCCAACACCTTTGTTTGAAAGGATTTCCGATAAAAAAAAGTATGAACTTTTGAGGGGTTCTTAGTGAAAGAAAAATGAAGATTTTCTTTCTTTTGTTTTGAATGTGGGAATGAGAAGAAATAAAATCCATTTTTTTTTTCAATGAATTAGGGCACAAATATGTCTTTACAGAAATAGAATTTTAGTTTTTTTTCTAAAAAAAAAATTATTTTTAATCAATGGTAATTTGAACTTTCTGCACTTTCCAATTTGCTCCCCTTTTAGGCCAGTCCTAGCGGAGAGGACAAAATTTTCTTGGAGAAAGCCAGTAAGAGGGAACTGGATTGGTCATTCAACTATCACTCGATTAAATATTTTTAATATGCATTTTTGGAGAATTGATTTAAGACTAAGAAAACTTAGGAAAAACAAGAGAGAAATAAAATAAAGGGTCATTGTCATGGGGAAGAAATTGTGGCTTTCATGTGCACCTTTTAAATACTTTTGAGGAGTTTGATTTTATATTGCTGTTTGGACCACTATTGTTGCACCAATACAGTTTGTTATATATATATATATTAATATATATATATATATATATATATATGTTTGCCTAGCTTTTTACCTACTTGAATGGACCCTTATATTCTCCTTTAAATTTTTCTTTAATTAATTAGGCGCAAAGTTGTACATAAAACTTTAGTTTGGTCACAAGCCAAAAAAATTGCCTCGGCAGCACATGGGGTTGTCAACTTATGTTGTCCCAAGAATTCTTTATAAGCTCTAAATCTTGTAATCGAGGATCGACTAAGGAGAAAATTGGTACCAACAATCGTCTCCCTCAAATATATATATATATATATATATATATATATGAATATTTTTATCATTAATAGGGTTTTCCAAAAGTCGAGCTAATTAATTGAATTATAAAATATTCTTATTTTTAGACAATTTGTGAATCTCATAATCCTATTTCTTGTTCTTTGGTTTCACAAAACTTTAAGCTTCTTTTTGGAAGATGGAGAAAAGATACTTTTGGAAAAAAAGATCCTAGCATGGCCATTAAGTTCAAACAAGGGAAAAACATGCAACTTCACAAGCAAGAAAACAACCAGATTTCATAATTGTTAATCTTGGCATCTTTGTGTCTTTTGTAAAACTTTGTTTTCAACTACAATATTTCTGACATGTCACAAACTTAGTAGATTCTTGGTTCCATGATTCACCACTCAGTATTCGACAGCAACAAACACCGATTAAATTTAGATTCAAGTCGAGTCAAGTCATTTAGATGTAAAGATCTTCCTTCCAAAGAGAGCTGCATTTCTTTTGTTTTCAATTACAATAATTAATTATGACATGTAAAAAACTTAGTGGATACTTGGTGACATGTCTATCAGTCTGTGTGTGTTTTTTGGGTCATTGGTCATTAATCACTCGATATTCGATACCAAAGGGTATTGATTAAATTCAAATTTTAATCGAGTTGGACCATTTAAGTGTAAAACTCTCCCTACTAAAGGCAATTATATTTCGATAATTTGAATATGAGATCTCTGATTAAATTAATATATAGTGGCTAACCGTTAAATTAGGCCACTTGTTGGTTGGTGTGTGTGAAAAGCATGAAAATAAACTGGGTGCTAGTGGGGGATCTATTTTATGTCCTCGAAGATCCACGCAGCTTAAAGAAACTGATTAATTAAAAAGAAATCAATGTCTTTAAACCAATAATTAAGGAAAAGGAAAGAAGCTTAGTGCCTTTCTAAAACGTATCACTTTACTCTAAATCTTAATTTATTAGCTTGTGTACATTATGGTTTCATTTTTCATTAGACCAAGATTAGTAAAGTTCAATGTTCAATTAATTATAACATTAGCACCTTTTATAAAATCATGTCTCAGAAGTGGGGTTGGTTTGTGGATCAATGGTATCTAATTATTTTCCTCTTATATATATATTATAAAAATATATCATTAAACTTTCTAATTTAATTTGAGTGACGTAAATATTGTTCTCAATCTCGTCATTTTTCCTCTTATATATTTAGAGTTCCATATATCAATATATAATATAGAGTTGCATGTGTGTGGGAAGTACGAATATTTGTATATATTTATCTCATTTGGTACAAAAATGGAATGTTTAATACGTAAGTCATGACGTTGCTTTTCTTGTTTCTTTTAAATAGTTTATTCCTATTTTCTAGGAATATTAAGAATATATATGGACTCTCTTTATTTATAACAGCTAAAATCTTCAAACTGCAGTCGTTATTTTTATTTATCATTATTAATATTTTTCTAATCAAGCACGTATAATATATATATATATATATATATATATATATATATCGTGGGGAGTAGTTTTGATACAAATTAGAGTGGCAACAATAATAATGTTTTATAGAGCAACAATGAGCCTGTTTGGGATTTTTTTTAGAAAAAAGCACTTTAGTATATAAATAAATTGTATTTTGATGAATTTTTAAATATTTCATTAAACGCAAAACTATTTAATTTAAAAAAAATAAAAATTTATTAAAAAATACTATTTGACAAATATTTTTTTTAAAAAAAATCCACTCAAACAGGTCGAATGTCATAAATATGAAAGTGAATTACGTGATATTTACAAAAGAGTTAAATATTTCACAAATTAATATTAGTACATAGGAGGGTTAATAAATAAGCAAAAATATTTGAAATATAATGTATTAAATTAAATATAGTGATTCCTTTTTCGGCAATTCCTTTTTATTGGTGGAAATTTTAGTTGGAGAAAGTAGGCCAAAGTTCAGTGGCGCTTGCGTGTAATCCACAAAGCATGCTCAGGCCGATGTGGAAATAAAAACTTATGCGATAGTCAATTCATGTGTTGGGACATGTGCAATTGATCTTTTTCTTTTCTTTTTTTTTTGTCTTTTTTGTTTTTTTTTGGTATTATTATTATTATTATTATTGTTGTTGTTGTTGTTGTTGTTGTTGTTGTGCACGCATGTGAAAACTGAAAAAAAATTGAATAATGAAAATGAGGTTATGTTGGTGTAAAATTTGAAAGGAAAAAAAAATTACACTCAGACAAATTTACATATGCACCACTTCAAGATCTATCAAGATACAGAAAATGTTGACGAGTTAGATTAATCAAGCTCGACTCCTACCTGATCAATTCCACCATCCCTTCCGTCCAAATTATTTGAAGATTTGCATGAAATCACAACTCTTCAACATTGCTTATTAACCCCTAATTGCTTTAGCTATAAATATATCATTCCTTATACTAATCTGAAAACTTATGTTTCCTTGGCTAACCCATAACATATGCCTATAGTTTTAGGTCATTCTAAGATTTTGGGATGTGTTCAACTTTCATTACGCTGTAACCGACCTCAATTTGTACTATTACAAAAATGCCACTCTCGATATTGTGTGATCCTCAATATTTGTCCTTTGGATTATTAGGCTAAAAGAGACGTGAGGTATGGAGCCTGTGATATTCAAATACAACTTGCAATATATACATATGTCTGTGTGTGTGTGTGTGTGTGTGTGAGAGAGAGAGAGAGAGAGGGGGGGGGGGGGGGGGGGGGCTAAGTTGCTACGTGCTACAAATGGTCAAGAAATGGGGGAGGACATACGAATTCTTGAAGTAGCTTCTGTTCATCACTTACTTTCCAATGGTGATCGACTAAGGACAGAGACCAAAAGGCTCTTAAAAAGTCGCAACTTTAGGACTTACCCACTTAGTTGTAATATTACCTTTCCAAAAGAGATCTCCACAAGCCAACAAACATGCATAGATCCCCACTCACCCATCACAATTAAGCTATACCAATTACATAATCATCAATATTGGAAAAAAAAATACTATATATATATATATTAATCTTATTGTGGGGGTCACGAGTACAGATTATTATATTGTCATGTCTATGTTATAGATCAGCCACGCTCCCCGAAAATAAATAAATAAATAAAATAGAATTATTTAATTTCTAATGCAAGTTGAGGGCCTGAGGGGTCATGTAATATATATTGTTTACGAAAGTGACTTAATTTGTTTGGCTGCTATTAATCATGTCTTAATTGATTATTCAACTTGAGCAAGCTGAGAAAGGTCAGTTTGGCTGGCGGCATTAATTCTTTCTTAACTCTCAAGTTAATTGCTTTTATTTTTAATTTTACTTAATTATAGTTTCACCCCCGAGTTAAATTCTTTCCTCATATTGTCATTACTTAAGAGGTGGGAAACGTTAATTTCAGCTATTATGGCACTAAAACACTAATAGAAAAAAAAAAAGGAGAAAATAGTTCTTTTTGATTAATTTTAGTAATAAAGGATTGTCTAAAAATAAATATTAATTTACATACTTCACAATCGCAAACATTTCGATACTTAAACTTTTATACATCCCTGTAAGTAAAATTAAAATTATCATTGAAATTCACATTTGTAATAAGCAAAATGTGAATGTTTGTATTGTTCCGGAATAAAATCACTACAAAGAAAGCCCTGTTTCACTTACATAAATTTTGTGTCGAAGAGATTTTTGTTACAAGTATAGAGTATTTGTAATTGATTAGCAACAGAATTCAACATACGCAAAATTAACTAAATAAGCAAGCGATGACAACATATTTACCGACAAATTTGTTATAAATGAAATTCGTAAAACTATAATGAATTGATTTATATCACTAAATGAAAATTTGTTAGTTTTCAGCCCGATCGCAACGATACATACTTTTTGTTCTACGTCGTAGTCTCAACGAACAAAACTTAAAGCCAAAGAAATATATTTATTCCCAAGAAAAGTGCGTGCCAAGTAATTTCCTAAAGCTTTACCTGGGAGCACATTTCGTGTCACTTTAACCACTTTTAAAAAGAATTATATACTTAAATCAAAAGTTAAAAAGTTAATTATTTTCACAAAAGAAGAAAATGACTAGAAATTTGTAGAAAAGCCTTTTGACCACAGCCGTCCCTGCTTTGCTTTTTGTTGCAGTGACGAGTAAAGCGTTACTAAAGACTATGAACACGTGCGATGGACCCATATGGGACCATCCACGTTAGACCACATATGTTAATTAATTAATTAATTAATGACGGGGTCCATGTAAGTAAATTGAAATCTCCAGTATAAGTTTCAATCATACTAATAAAGACGAACGACACTAGCATAATATGTTGGCAACAGTCTAGCAAGTAGCGATTATCCATGGATGCTTAAGATTTTATTGACAAACATAAGCCATTCGTACATTATTATTATTATTATTATTATTATTATTTTTGGTCTGAGTGAGTGTTTGGCTGAGCTTATAAGCTCTTAAAAATATCTTATAAGTTGTTTGAGAACTTATAAGCTCTTTAAAAGTGTTTGGTAAATTTTTAAGTAAAGGAGCTTATGAGCTCCAAAAATACGTTGTCGGGAGCTTATAAGCTCCGAAAAAAAAAGTAATCTCTCCCCCAATTTTTTTTTCAAACAGTTTATAAGTTGTCTAATACTAAAAGATAAAATAATATAAATATATTTATTTTTTTCAAGATTACATTTCTGCTATCACAAAAATATTTATTTACATGAAATTAATTTAATTTAATTTAATTTTTTTGAATCATTATTATACTTAAAAAAAACATATAAGCTTTAATTTTTACCAAACAAAATTACAGCTTATCAGCTCCAAAAATATCTTATAAGCTATATCGTCTTATTTTATCCAAACACTTTAGAAGCTTATTTTTAAATAAGATGTAGGAGCTTATCAACTCCAAAAATATTGTAGGAGCTTATTCAACTCTAAAAACATCTTATAAGCTCTTTAAAATAAGCTTAGCCAAACACTCTCTTAATTACTCGATTTCGATTCATTAACCGACTAATCCGGATCGAGTACTACAGAGGCCCATTACGGAGGCGACCCTCCCAACCCAATTGCTCCATTCACAACACCAGAATTCGAAGTTGATTAAGGAATCTAGCGCTTCATTCAACTAGACCAATTTGTAGTTGATCATTATTATTATTATTATTATTATTATTATTATTGAGAAAGTGACACTTGTTAAGTTTTCTATATTGTTTATTCATTATAATGAAAGGTGAGACCATATTGAGTTGCCTTAAATTGTATTTCAAGAATCTCTTTAATGTGCAATTTTTTTCAAAATATTTAAAAATGTTCCTACAAATATAATTCCTTAGATTTTACATAAATGTGGTCTCTTTTATCAACATTAGAATTTTTGAATGCAATCCTATTTATAATGGATTCGGGATGATTTGGTATTGTACTGAGTATTTAATGTCAAAATGTCAGATCAAATAATGTTGGAAATGTATATAAACAATTCTAATTTCATTATAATATATGCCGACAACCGAAATCAAGTAGAAGATGCAAAATTTACAAATGATTGAATGAAAAGTAATAAAGTTGTGACAACGAAAATAAAAAAGTAATAAAGATCACTATTAAGGAATTAAATAAAATAAAAAAAGAAAAGTAATAAAGACAAACGCAATTTTATAAAAGATGCCAGCCAATGTGTGTTGGATAATTGTGTGCCTCTGACAGATCTCAGAGTTTTTTTTATGGCCTGCAAAACTGACAAAAGCAAATTCAAATAAATAAAAATAATACAATATACAATAAAGAAGAGAAATAAAAATAAAAAATGAGGTAAAATGCACTTTTATTTTTATTTATCTGTTTATTTATTTATTTGTTTAAACCACCCGACTTCGATCAATTAGCCAACTTATCTGAATATGGATATTGCAATAGGCCAATACCATCCCAACCTAATTATTCTATTCACAATTATAGGATTCGAATTTTGAACGTAAACTTAGAGATCTAGTTCATCGTCTCGTTAGATTGATTGGTAGTTGGTAAAATACAGTTTTATCAATATACTAAAAATCGCACTGACAAGCAAAAAGACAAGTCAATGTATACATACACATTCAATTTAACAAGCGAATGTATTTATCTATTTAATAAATAAAATAATTTGAGTCTAATTAGACTAGCTCCAAAGTTGCAGCATGATAATTTTAAAAAATAAAAACAATGACTTGGTAAAAAATTCATTAGTATTTATACAATAAGTATCATTAGGAACACAAAATTCATTGAATGTTGAGCTTAGGCATTCTAAAAAATTCAAATATGTGACTTTTCTTAATGTAATATTAGCACAAATTCATGTCGTTCTTGATTTTGTATTGCTTCCACGAAATTCGCATCTTTATTAAATGTATTAATTAATAATAGGACACGATTTACATGAAGTGAAATACAAAACGGCTCGTTCTAATATTTGGAGCACCATTATTGACTTGTAAGAATTGTCTTGCTTTCCTTCTAAGACCTTTCAAAATTGTAATTAATAATATAAAAAAAATTATTATTTTTAAGAAATTACACCTACTTTATCCTAATTAACTGGACTTTACGGTGAAATAAATAAGTCAAGAGTAGTAAATTTCTTTCCTCTCTCTCTCTCTCTTCACCATTTTCTCTCTCTAACTCTGGCGCTCCGCCAGCTTATATATAGCGCTCACCGGCACGCCACCCGCCCCACATATGCTCTCGCTCTCTCTCATCAAACATTCCTTTACTTAAGAGAATCGACCAACGTCTCATTCGGAGATACTCATTTTCACGTCCAAAAGACCCTCACCCTGACTCTTTAAACTATCAACCAATCAACAACAAAATCCCCCTATCCCCACTGCATCTTCACATTCTCCTGCAGATCTTTGCCAAAATTGGTGGTTTGTAGGTAGAGGCTCACGAACATATAATCAATCATTGTGCGTGTATGTGTGCGTGATGATTTAAGTGATGGAACACAAGCACGTCTTGTTGTCGGCATTGAGCGTAGGGGTAGGGGTAGGAGTGGGGCTCGGCTTGGTATCCGGTTCCACCGTCGGAAAATGGACGGGAGGTGCGAACCGCGCGGCGGCGGAAGGCGTATCCGCCGAGCAGATAGAGCTGGAGCTTCTGAGATTGGTTGTTGATGGAAAGGATAGCAGAGTTACATTTGAGGACTTCCCTTATTATCTCAGGTGAGAAAAAAACCCGGAATCTTGCGAACCTTGTTCCTTCCTCTGTTCTTTGTTCTGTGGCTTATTTGTTTGTTGCTTGTTGTGTGTTTGACGTGAAAGTGTTGCGCTTTGAATGGTTTGAGAAGATTCAGGACATCCTTGATGCTTACTTTTGTCATGGATTTCTGGCAACGGTAGTGTCTCTGGTTTGAAAAGATTTTCAGATTGATTATCTTTCAGAATTTTATATGTTGAAGCAACAATGGCGTGCTATTGGACGAGTGTACCTAAATCACGAGTTCTATTGTTGAACAAGTAGCAATTTTTGCTTGTACTAGAAGGATAAGAGTTTGAAGGTTTTTCTTTCTTTTCTACTTTTTTATGCGTTAATCGTTATGTTTTTAGGTCTCGTTAGTTGTTAATCAGTGGCAAAAAATCAGAGATTTTTAACTTTTTGTCCCTCAGGAATCATGTAATAACTAACCTATTCCCCTCCCCTTTTTGGTGATTTTGACAGTGAGCGGACGCGTGAGTTATTAACAAGTGCTGCATATGTTCATCTAAAAAACTTAGATGTATCTAAGCACACTCGAAATCTTTCTCCTGCAAGTCGTGCTATATTGCTTTCGGGGCCTGCAGGTACGCACGAGTTTTATCTATTTCATAATTTTGTTAAAAAGTAAATATTACTTGCATTTTCTTATCTCTCGTTTTATTGCATTTTTCCATTTCTTTAGAACTATACCAGCAGATGCTTGCTAAGGCTTTAGCAAATCATTTTGGAGCAAAGTTGCTACTTCTGGATGTAAATGACTTTTCCCTTAAGGTGGGTTCGTTTTCTTTTTTCTTTTTATGTCATTTTTTATGCTGCTGAGTCTTTTTGTACACTTGTATTAACATACTTTTTGGTTATTCTTTATATGGTGAACAATCACAGATGCAGAGCAAGTATGGTATCACCAAGAAAGACCCCGTAAGCACCATTTGTATATACTAAGAAGAATGGTCAACATATAAAAATGCACACTATTAGCTTATCAAAAAAATCCATCATATTGTTATTTCTTTCTTTGATAAATAACCCAATATACTTTAAAGTGAAAAGTATTCTAATTTAATTTCCTTTTTCTGTTGTAGTATCTAACGAGGTCTATCTCAGAATCAACATTAGAACGAATGTCCAGTTTCTTTGGTTCCTTCTCTATTCTTCCATATAGAGATGATAACAGAGGTATGGATACAATCCAATATACTTCCTTCTTTTTGTGTTTTTTAACATTTACGAATACCATGGTTTTGTCATTTTTCGTCGCTGCTGATATGCTTCTGAGCCGGTTTGGGCTCTTATTAAGGTCTTCTGGTTACTTGCATACTGATGTTTTGTGTGTGAAATCAGTGGAAGGGTGATTGGGGTAGTTATAAAACATAGTCTGGTTAACTTGAAGTTATTAAATCACAGCAGACAGTACAAAATGTTTTGACTCATGATTGTCTGCTTTTTCATTTTTCCTCGTTCTGTTTCCATTTTACACTTTCTTTTTGGGGAAATGGATATCTGATTGAACAATCACTAGTTTTTCCCTCTTATCCACTTGGGAAAATTAACCTAGTTTTTGTATGTTTGCGCTTCCAGATTTCCCTTCTTATCTTAATTTTATCTTCTACATGTAGAACTTGGTACAAGAAGTAATTTTTATCTCACTTTTTCTGTATTTCCCCAATGATGATTTGGCATATAGGTGATTATCATTACTTTTCAATTTCACCTTGTCGTTTTAGCAACTGATGTAATGTGGTTTATAAAAAATATTTTTTTTGATGAAGGCCCATTATCCAAGCAAAGAAGTGGACTGGATGCTACAGTAAGGTATGCGTAGCTAAATTCTATGCAGAGTATTATTTTCTAATTAGATGCGAATGCCTATATGATCTGAATCCTTCTTCTTATAGGAATACTGATGGAGTCAACAATTCTCCAAGTCCTCGCAGAACTTCCTCTGTCTCTTCAGATATGAGTAGCATGAGTGCCTTGTCATCCTCTTCAAATCCGGGTTTGCATATAATTTCCCTCAATTGTAATTGATAGCCATATGTCTATTGTTATTGCAAGCTTGTAGCATTTTGTATTTAAAGGGGTTGGTATAAATCAGTAAAAATGAAGTCAAATATTTTGGTCCTTAGCTTCATGATGCCCAGAGTTTCTTCAGTTTCTATGCTGCATATAGGCTTTTAGCAAAGGGTTACACTACCCCACCTCCCCACCCCCACCCCCACAAAAAAAAACCAACCTGGAACTCAACTTTATTTGATTCTTGTTTCATTTGCTAATAGGATATTCTGATGTGTGTTGTGTGTGAATTAGTTTTGGTGACGAGTATTTATACAAGGGTAGTTGCCACATGCAAGTATTAATCGTCTATCAACAATATGTAACATCTTACAGATTCTTGTTTTGAATTTGTTAGCTCCTCCCAAACGCATTGGCAGCTGGTCTTTTGATGAGAAAGTTTTCTTACAGTCACTTTATAAGGTAACTGCATCATCAAATCGATGGTACATGTTATATGGTTTCTTTTGATTATTCCTTCTCTGATACCCCGGATTATGCTGAAAGTCAGACTATATATGTAATCTATTTTCGTGGTCTACAGTCAGAGCTTTCATTGCATTTGCCTTGAGATAATGTTGGCCCTGTGAATTTTTACGTGATATTAATCAAGAGAGATGTCCACTTGCAGGTGTTGGTTTCAGTTTCTCAATCAAGTTGCGTCATTCTCTACATTCGGGATGTCGAGACACTTTTTCTCCAGTCCTTGAGAATGTACAAATTCTTTGATCAAATGTTGAAGAAATTAACGGGTTCAGTTCTGGTTCTCGGTTCCCGGATGTTGGACCTTGATGAGAATCCTGGGCAGGTAGATGACCGACTAAGTCTTTTATTTCCTTACAATATTGTGATTAGGCCACCAGAAGACGAAAGCCATCTTGTAAGCTGGAGTCAACTGGAAGAGGATATGAGGAAGATCCAGTTTCAGGATAACAAGAATCATATTGCTGAGGTACTTGCAGCAAACGATCTTCAGTGTGACGATCTAGGATCAATATGTCATGCTGACACCATGGTTCTCAGCAACTGCATAGAAGAAATTGTGGTATCTGCTATATCTTATCATTTGATGAATAGCAAAGATCCAGAGTACCGAAATGGAAAGCTTCTTATTTCTTCTACAAGGTGGATATGAAATAATTTGATTTTTTCTTTTAGTATTTTGTCGCTTTAACAATTTTTATGCTGCCTCATATTGCAAATGTTCATGCCTTTGCCCGATTGGATTTGACGCAGTTTATCCCATGGACTAAGCATTTTTCAAGAGGGCAAAAGTGGTGGCAAAGATACCCTCAAAATGGAGACAAATGCTGAATGTTTCAAGGTTTGTCTTTTGAAATTTTGATGGGACTTTTCAATTTGTCACTATTTAAGTTTTCCAAAATTTTGAAGCAATCACGCTCAAATTCTCGGCCTATGTGCCCTGTTTGGATTAATATTAGGATACTGAAGGGAAAGGAAATGCTGGAGCAAAACCTGAATCAAAGTCGGAAAATTCAACATCTGAAAACAAGGGCGAGGCAGAAAAATCAAGTTCTTCAACAAAGACAGATGGAGAGAATGTAGTGATCTCAAAGGCCCCAGTAAGTCCTTTACTGATGTAACCAGAACTACACTGAAAAACACAAATCAAAGCACTGATCTTAACCTGGTGAAATTACCATGTTTTTATTCGTTTTGTCTTGATTGATCCATCTTTATCATGTCAGGATGTCCCTCCAGACAATGAATTTGAAAAGCGAATAAGGCCAGAAGTCATCCCTGCGAACGAGATCGGAGTAACATTTTCTGATATTGGTGCTCTAGATGACATTAAAGAATCACTTCAGGAGCTGGTCATGCTTCCTCTTCGAAGGCCAGACCTGTTCAACGGTGGGCTTCTTAAGCCATGCAGAGGTATACTACTCTTTGGTCCTCCAGGTACAGGAAAAACAATGCTAGCCAAGGCCATTGCTAATGAGGCTGGCGCTAGCTTCATAAATGTCTCGATGTCAACAATCACTTCAAAATGGTTTGGAGAAGATGAGAAGAATGTTAGAGCACTTTTCACCCTTGCAGCAAAGGTTTCTCCCACTATTATATTCATAGATGAGGTTGATAGTATGCTTGGTCAGCGGACAAGAGTAGGCGAGCATGAGGCAATGAGAAAAATTAAAAATGAATTCATGACACATTGGGATGGCCTATTAACCAAACCCGGCGAGCGCATTCTTGTTCTTGCAGCGACAAACAGGCCCTTTGACCTTGATGAAGCAATTATTAGGCGTTTTGAGCGCAGGTATATACCCAATATTTAAATCATTGTATACTTCTTGATCTGGATCAATTACACTGATCTCCAATGTAAGCTTAATTTTAAAATTACAAATACACCCTTTTAAACATTCAAATTTAATCAAAATTGAAAAAAAATATTAAGAAATTAGAATAAATGCTATGTACCATAATGCGAACGTGATCATTTACTGAACTGATCCTAGGCTGTTTTCCTAGGAAATGAGATGTTTTCTTTTACACGATGGCCCTGCATAGTCACTTCCTGAACAACTCTCTGCAGATCAATATTTTACTTTAGAATTTGATTGAGCATATATCTGAGATATAGTTTTTCTATTAAACAGAGTTATGGTCGGTCTGCCATCAGTAGAGAACAGAGAAAAGATCTTGAGAACCCTGCTGTCGAAGGAAAAGGTCGAAGACCTTGATTTCAAAGAGCTTGCAGTAATGACAGAAGGATACAGTGGAAGTGATCTCAAGGTCTGAATTGTTTATTTACAATATTTGTCAAATTTTAAGTTCCAATCATCTTCCACTGACAGTGACTCGTGATGGTAACTATTGGAAACAGAATCTGTGCATGACAGCGGCTTACCGGCCTGTGAGAGAACTCATACAGCAAGAGAGAGAGAAGGACAAGGTATATTAATGCTTTATATAAGAAACTGCACTTGTTTGTCCTACTTATAAAGTCCTGTAACATTTCTTTAACATCTGACGATGATCATTTTGTATATTTAGGAAAAGAAGCCGACAAACGAAGAAGGTGAGAGCTCCAAAGAAAGTTCTGCTGCCAAAGAAGAAACTAAAGAGGAAAAAGTAATTAATTTAAGGCCCTTAAACATGGACGACATGAAGCAGGCAAAGAATCAGGTGAGACAATTCTTTTCTAAAAATCCCTCAGTAAATTCTAAATTCTAGATCGCTAGACAATTTATTGGTAAAACATTCTTAATATATCTGCACAAATTTACAAATCCTTACTGTTGAATCAAAATTCAACGCATCATATTCTTAAGGAATACGTGGGGTTGTCCTGCAGGTTGCTGCCAGTTTCGCTTCTGGGGGATCCGTAATGGGTGAGCTAAAGCAGTGGAACGAACTGTATGGAGAAGGAGGTTCAAGAAAGAAAGAGCAGTTGTCTTACTTCCTTTAAGAGCGCATTTGGTGACGATCATCGGGTCTTCTTGGTTTGATTTGGCCAAAAATGCTTTAAAAACTGCGACTTTTGGGCTAAAAACAAGAACCTGCATGGATGCCACCAAAAGCTCTTTTAGGTCCTCTTGCGTCAAATGAGTCGATTCTAAGCTTAATTTAAGCATGTAATTAGTTTGATTTGGGCTTGATTTTGTACATGCATTATTGATGATAAGAGATTGGACGATATGTTAGGACATGATAGATGAATGTTATACATGCATACAGTGCAAAAGGTTCGTGTTGTGTCTGTGATTGACTGATTGTTATCATATGGCTATTCCCAGCAAGACACTTTCGAAGCTTGTAAAAAGTCAAAATGTGTTTGTTCATATTGAATGCATTCCGTGTCCTATGGTAGCTCCATGAACCAGCATATTTTAAATCTATTATTTGTAACTTTTTTAATGAAAATTTTAGTTTAATTTAATTATTTGATTTCTGTTCCCTCTTTCAATGGATAATAAAAATTGCTGAATTTAATACGGTTCCACAGAAGACAAAACCATAGAAGCAAATGCACCAATGTGCATTATGATCAAAGATATTATCAAGAAATGTAGATGTAATTTGTTCTTACAAAACATACTGATTTCAAGATCCCAAGTCTCAAGTAGGAATAATGATGTCTCTACTCTCTAGTCCGTTGGGGCGCCACTGCTGCTGGGTAATTGAAACTTGAATTTTGACGAGAATCACTGCAAAAATAAAATATGAAATGTTACATATTTCAAGTTCAATTATGTTTTTTTTTTTTAATTGATATAATTAATTCAAAATACTTCATAAGAGTTCAAATCTGAAGACCTAAATGGTATTAAGTTAAAATTTTTATTATAGGGGTTAATAGCCAAATGACCTCTCACATGTGTTCAAATCCAAAACTTGAATGATGACGAGTTCAAGCCCCTACACACGTGTTCTTTATATAACCCATACGCCATAGCTTGTGGCTATAGGTGATGAAAACAATAATTGTGGGGGCGTTCCTGAAATTACGCATAGGGTGAGGATCAAAAGTAGAATTTACCACAAAAATGCTGGAAACAAATTAACAGACTCCAAAAATACAAGTACCAGAATTATCGTCCCCGTATCTTTCTTTGCTTTTGGTACATCATCAATCACCGTTTCTTCAAATTCTCTCTCTCAAATTTTCTTCTAATCTGAACAAAATTTGCAGATATGGAAGAAATGGGAGCCCAGAAATTCAAACCCAGAAATCCAATCGAAAGATATGAAAGTTTAAAGCTAAAGGAATCTCTCTCTAAACCTTCGCTATACATTTACGCCTGCAAAGAATTGAGCTTTATTCTCAAAAATGCCTACTCCAAATTGCCCAAGAATCTCCAATCTCTCCTTTTTCAAGAAACCCTTCTCGCCTTCAGCGTCCTCCCTGAGTAAGCGAAAAAACCCCACCTGTTTTTTCGAAATCTTTTTCGTTATATATTCAGTTTCTTGAATTGGGGGATTCTTTTCTTTTTTTGGGATATATGTTGAAATTTTAGGATACAGACGCAGTCTGCAATTTCAGCTGCGAATTCTCTTTTGCAAAGTGCTGAATTTGCTTTGCCGAAGCAAAAGCGAGCATTGGCATCTGCAGAGCACAAGCATGCTGCTGTTGCGAGCAAGAGAAAATCCAAGGGAAATCATGAGGAAGAAGGTTGGTTACTTAGTTACTTTTGTGTGTGTGTGTGTGTGTATTTTGGTGTTTGGTTTTATTTGTCTTTATTGGATTATTGGAACTTATTACAATCTTGTAATTTAATGTCCAATGTTACATTGATGAGTTTCGAATATGGATGAAGTGATTGTTTATCAACTTTAAAACTTGGGTTTCGTGTTTAGCTTTGTAGCTTGTTGGTTCAAGTTATAGCTTTATGGGTAGATAACCAGTTGATTTTGATTCTTTCATTGCCCTTATTGCAGCATATGTTGGAATTTATGCACATGTGCGATTCTGAGTGGGGAGAGCAGAAATTAAGCTTGTTTCAGACTTGAATATCCATTAGTATGATCCCAAGGGCTCACCACTTAATAGGCTAGCTCACTTAGTAGGTGCCAATGGAATGTAAATTGGTGATTTATATCTTGCTAATGGCTCTTTAACAAGACTTAAGATTTCATGTTTTCGTATTTTGAGCTACCGTGCATAATTCTTGAGCATGATCCATCGGTGTTTTGTATATCTTCAATGTTCATTGCTTTATGTTAAATAGTATTGTTGTTATGTGTTCCAGGCTCGTCTCAGCTTCCTCAGGATGTTCTTGTACATATATTTGGCTACTTAGATTTAGAGTCTCTGGTTTCTTCTGCTGCAGTCTGCCGGTATTTTCTCCTTTGATTGCTTCAGTTTGCTCATTATTTGAGATCACATTTCTAGCGTGTGTATATGAGTCGGAAGGTGTTTGGTTAAGCTTACTTAAAAGATCTTATAAGCTCCTTTTATCTTATAAGATGTTTTTCTAGCTTGCAAGATGGTAAATCTTAGTGTAGAAATAGTTCTTAAAGAGTGTTGGATAAAATAAGATTTTGTAGCTTATAAGATGTCGGCAATGACGATTTTGAGACTAAATGGTTAAAACTGAATGAGTCTTTCAAGATCTGAAAAATAACTTTACAACTTCTAACTCAATTAAAAAAGTGGCTGATAACCTTTTAAGTCCTAAAATCTTATCTTAGAGCTTGTAAATTCCACACCCCCCCCCCCAACCAAAAAAAAATTTACCAAACACTTTTTGACATCTTATAAATATCCAAATATCATATGAGAGATGTCTGGAGGAGCTTATGTGCTCACAAAACACCCTCTTAAACCTGCCGGATCTTTATTTGGGCGTTTAATGTACAGATCATGGAATGCTGCAGCTAGGGACAACCATCTATGGAAGTTCTTGTATATTGTTTTCTTCTGTGATTCTGGCAATTTTACAAAGCATTATGCACGTAAAACTCGTGGAGTGACTAAGAATGAGGAGGAGATTCATTTGCTAGACGACACTGGTACGGACTGGAGATGTGCATTCAGAAGAGCATATGAAGGTATGTGCTGGCATAATCGGATTCTCATCTCCTTAGATCAGGCTTGTTCTTTTTTTTGTTTCTTCCCTGGTCTTATTTATCTTTTTATATTTGGGTGGGGTGGGTTTTGTGGTAAGGGGAAGGTGTTACAGATATTAGACTCCTCTCTAATAGTTTAAGCTTTTAAATGAAGCGATCATTCAATCTGTGGCTAGAGTCAAACTAAGACCAAACAAGAGGCCGTGAGTTCAAATCTCACGGCCACTTGAGAAAACGAAAAATTTTGCTTGCATGTGAGGAGCGTGTTAGAGATATTAAATGTTTAATCTTCTCCCATGTCTAATAGCTCTAGTTTTCATATGAGGTGGTCATTCTATGCTAGTGGGCAATATTGAACTAAATTACTTAATTAGAGAATGAGAAGTTTTAACTTTATGGAGTTAAATATGTAAAAAGTTCCATGAAATATTATGTGCGACAATGCAAAGATTTTTAGGATATTGAACTCCACAGAAACGATGTAAAGGGATGCCTCAAAGTTCATTTTTGTCGGAAGTGACTTAGAGAGACTGTTCAGAGTCTAGCCCTAGTCGTGCGCGCGCGCATGCACTCACACATTCATGGCCTCATGGGTACCCTATGTGTTTTTATATGGTTTGATGGGGATATTATTTCTCATTATAATGTGCCAATGATTGTATGTATCTTTCGTCTTGCTTAATAGTTGTGTGTTTAATGCAGAGATGTTTTACAGAAAATTCAAATCTCGTAGGGGATACTGTTGGAGTTGCTCTTCAATTGTTTGGCTGAGTAGCAATAAATGTTCCAACACAACCAATATAAATGACGGTTGCAACCACCAAATCAAGCCCATCTCAACTCAAGAGGTAAATTCTATGTCACACTATATCTTTCACAATTACAGAGACCTCCTCTCAAAGTTTGGTCGTTTGACAAACTCCCCCTCGTTGGGGTTTTTAACTGAGAGTTCTGTGGCTTTTGCAGATTGTTGATTTTATTTTACACGGTACGTTATCATCAGAATCTTCTTCGGATAGTGACAGTGATAACGAAGATGCATCCTTCAAGTTGTGGGCGTATCCTAGGCAGATTGGCCAAGTCGAGCCAAGGAACAGTCTCAAGTAGACAATATCTGTGAGGCATAGGCCTCCTAAAACGTAATAGAGGCGTATAAAGGTTTCCTTGGGCCGGAATGGAGATTTGCCCTCGAGTGCAAAGGCAAAAGGGAGCTTGACTGCAAGACCCATCCGTCAAGCAAGGATGAAAGTCGGCCTTAGTGATCCGACAGTGCCGAGTGGAAGGGCCGTCGTTCAATGGATAAAAGTTACTCTTCAGGATAATAGATTGATCTTCCCCAAGAGCTCACAGTCCTATGAGGACAAAGAATGTAACAAAGTTTGGATCATGTTTGGGTTTGTGAGCTGTTTATCTCCAGGATTGCGGTTTAAACTTTAAAGGGCTAAAGCTATCCTTAAGTTTATAATTAGATTCCTGTTCATATTTTTAGGCTCCCATGTGCCATATAGTTTTTGTTCCATTGTTTAAATTGCGTTCGTTCGAAAAAGTTTATTTTTCATAGTGCGTCAATTTAGGGATAAAATGACTCTTGATGCTGACTTCCAAGTTAAAATGGTGCTTAATCTTAAGAATACTTTGTTGTAATGCCAGGGCATGACATGCCTTGTGGAGGTTATTAACACCATCTCATAGGCCTCTTTTCTCAGCTTTGGCAACACAATGTCCCCAGTAACACTCTAGGCACTTTGGTCACTCTTGCTAGGATCAAAACTACAGAGTCTAGCTAAGTTAAAATTTCAATAATCATTCCTCGGTATGCTAAACAAAGCCAAAAGAAAAGTCGAGCCATTTGTCGTGACATTGAAAATTCGGCTATCCATCCATGGAAGCATTTTAATTAACAAATGTATCGTCAACACAAACTCAAAACTTCCTAAATAAATATGAAAACAGTTTCATGTGATGAAACCCCAGATGTAGCGGAAAACAAAGCAACTAAACATGGGTTCTATGGGACAGCTGAGCCACAACAACAGAAGAGCGGGGAAACACAGCTAACCAACAATCATCTAGTGATACCGCCATGTCTAAGCACACTTCTTATCTTTCAGTGGACCTTTCGGAATTTTACTCAAAACCTTAGCATTAAATAGGGCATATTGTTTCTTGAGCTCGGCTTCGGCTTTCTCAGCAAAAGCATCAACCTTGTCCTCGTATTTTTCATAGAGCACAGGCACAGAGTGCAACAAGACAAAAGCTGTATATATTAAAAAGAGGAAAGTCAAGAAAAAAGATCAGCAAATGCAGATGAATATGCTTACAATAAGCACAAGCACCATAACAGAAATAGAAGCCAACAAGGTACTTACATATGTAAAGCAGGGTAAGGAAATTGACATAGCCTCCAAGGATTGAAAAAACCCAAAGGCCAGCTATCACCTAAAAATCCAGGATGCAATAGATATTATAATGAGCCCATGATATAGTAATGAGTTTTGAAAATGCAAATGTAGCCTTCCACACATTTAGACTGATGAAAATCTAGCAACACAAGCAATCGATAGACCAAGCCTCTAAACACTTCCAGGTCCAAGTCTCATGTATACGTCTAAACCAGAACAACAAATTAATGGCATGAAACCACAGATAAAGTGAAGCTATAAGTATAAGAATCAAATATAGACATACTCCAAGGAATTGCTTTAGATCTCTCCCAGATGCTATCTGACGAAGTATGGCGAAAGCTCTGTTCAATTCTATCCTAAGAGCTGAAGCTACACCCAGGACAATATCCTCAGGAACAATGACTTCCGGGAAATTGGGCGGGGACCTGAGCAACACAAACATCAAAGTAAGACATGTGGAAAGAGGGCCCACATTAAGGTGAGGTTCTAGGTCATCAGGAGTATACTTGTTAATAAATTTGGCTGCATTTGACCACAAGAAAAGGATTGCAAGACCAAGAATCAGGATATGGCAAACTAGTGTGAGCAGGTGATACTCAAGCAATTCAAAAAGCACCCAAATTGCAGTTGCAAGACCAACCACACCAGCAGAAATTTTCTTGTCCCTCCACAGGAAAATATCAGCGGCTGCCAGAAGAATAAAGAACAAATTAACATTAGCATGCTCAATGATATTTATCGCTCTGCCTTATTGGCAAAAGAGTAGGTCTTCCATGTATCTGAACAAACAAGTACTCGTCATGAATCACAAATTTCAAACAGAACACGGATTAATTAATCGCATCCAGATACATGTGCTTTACAGTATGAAACTCCATAATTGCACATCAAAAATTACAAACAAAAGAAAAACAAACGAATTTGTAAACAATGTGTCTATAAACTTGTGAGGTGACTAGAACATATGCAAAACTTCAAAAGAGGGACCTCAGAAATTAGCTTGCACAACAATCTTTGCATACATTCCATGCCCAATGAACCTACATTTTGCATACTGGAAATACAAAATCAGCTAGCAAAACAATTTTTCCCAAAGTTCAACTTAACCAAAGCTAATTTGAATATCGGCTTCAAAGATCCGGAATCAAAATCTCCAGATTATGCAAAACATGAAAATCCATATGTGAAAAGAGCAATAACAAAGAAAACTTATTAGCAACTCACATTTGTATATTCAATTCATTTCCACACCGTCAAAAATTAATAATTGCAATTAATTGGAAGCAAAGTAAAACATATATTGCTCATATATAACCCACAACTCCATTTCCAGCAAAATAATACAGCAACACGACCACCAGCGTTCTCGAACAGATCCGATTTCCTCATCTTCATTCCTACCAAATCTATCCTCCACCCACCCAACAAATGCAGATTTTGTGTTCCTCGTCAGAAGTAACAATAATTAACCGAGTAAAGTTTCATGTTATCATGAACCACCAAAACAAAGTATCATCAATCAAAGACAACAATTTTGTGCCTTAACCCGTCGGGTATACATCTACAATCAAGATCAACCAAAAAAACTCACACTTCAACTAAACACCACAAAACAACTACAAAAAATTATCAGCATTTTAGCGTTAGCATAACCCCGAAACAAAAAAAACGCTGAAAACACGTACAACACTATATGCACATATACATCCAAGTACTTCAAACCCATAACAAGTAAAAAAAGTAAAGTGTCCGTACGTTTTCCACCGCCAAGAACCTTGTGCACTGGCCTTTCTCGGCCGAAGAGGCGGTAGATCTTGGCCTTCACGGCGGAGGCGGCCGATTTTATGCCCTTGTCATCGTCGGAATCGGATGATGACGAATCGCCGCTGTGAAACTTATCAGCGATCTTGTCGATCAAGGATCCAGCGGCGGCCACCTCGGGTTTCTCGTGATCTCCGGCGTGATCGGCCATCAATTCCAAATCTCCGATCTCAATCGACGCCGGAATGTGATTTTTTTTCTTTTTTTTCAGCACTTTTTTGCAAGAGTGTTTTTTGCCCGAATGAAGGTCGAGAGTGATTTTTAAAAAAGGGGGGTGTTGAGGCTCGGAGCTTCGAAGCCTGAGGTTCGGGAGATCCGATCCGGATGGTCAGGAGTTACGGAAACCGGGAAAAGAAATTCCCAATCTGCGTTACGCAGTCGAGGTTTAACGACTGTTAAAAATTGACGGCGCTAGGGTTTTGTGCTTGCCACGTAAGCTAGGTTTTTGAAATATTTTTACTCAAGTCTTCTTAAAAATTATGTAGAAAAATTTATAATTAGTCTATTTAAAAAATTCATATTATTTTCAAGCTAATTTTTAATAATATTACATTATTCATATGCCCAAAAAAATTTTTAAACAACTCGTTGGCCCTTGGTTGAATATTTATTAAATTTTTTAACATAGTATAATCTAATATCATATTTCAAAAATTATATTTTCTTCCATCATAATTTCTTTCAAAACAACTTGTTAGCGCTTGGTAGAATATATATATATATATATATATATATTGAAGCTCAACAACTTTGGATTGAGGTACATATTACATTTTACTTTCACTTATCGAGATATCTTTTTGATTGGGTCAATGAGACAATAGGTCAAATAATATCTTACTAATTAAGTTTCAACGCTTGCAAACAGACAATAATTTTGGATTCATAAATCCAAATTTATTCACTTTTGCTATACTTAAGCAAATATTGACAAAATTTATGTAAATACCATAAATATTATACCAAATATCAATTTAAGAAACAAATCATAAATAATTTCATTAGATTTTTCATAATTATTCAAAGAGGGGAACATAATAAAGAGGCATATTTGATTGTCATGATCAGTTATAAACAATTATTTTTCGTCATCAATATTGTTAGATAGCAAAATTTACATTATCTTGTATAAGTTACTCTTAGTGACGGAGCCAAGGAGGGGGGAGGGGGGCCCCAATGGCGGGTGCCCCCCTCCCTCAATTTTTTAAAAGTTTATTTTTTAGTATATATATTTATTAGAATTTTGCCCCCCCCCCCCCTCCCCCCAAAAAAAATAAAATTTTGACTTTTATAATATAATAAAATTTTTAATTTTTTTACACTTTGTTATATTTAGTGTTTTATTTTTACCTAATCTCATTTACCATAATAATTAAATTATTTCTCTTTCTTTTTCCTCTTTTTTTTTCCTTGTTCTATTCAAATTAAAACATTAAAACTTCTATTAGATTTTACTTCTTTTTTTTAACTTTTGGTAAATTAGATTTTACTTATTTCTTTTATCCTAATTAAAATACCAAAAATCCTATTATAATTTTTCTTTTCTCAAAAACCCTACAATATTCAACTTTTTCTTCAAAAGAAACTTACAAGAAGATATTGTGTACTAAATTTGGAATTTATACATTTATTTATTATTATTATTTTTGTAATTGATTTTTGTATAAAGATTTGAATCTTAGGATTGTTGATTTGAATCTTGATAGTTGTTAAATATTAAACTTAATGAGTCATAATGTTAATTTGTTGGGGTATTGAACTTGAATGAATCTTACTAATTTGATATTTTATATTTAATTAGGAGTGATTTGAAAAATGTGATGGCGGAAAAAAATTAGAGATATTTTTTGAGCTTTGAATATATTATTTAATTATGAGAACAAAGAGGGGGGGGAATCTATTTTAATACTTTTTAAATTTTGATTATATATATCAATATGTGAATTTATATTGCCACTAGGCCTATAACCTAGTAGTGGGGGTTGAAATAGGTACCAATGAGGTTTCGAGTTTGAACTTTTTTGTCCTCCCCCCTTCCCCTTTGAATGAGTGCGTGCGTGCGTGTGTGATGGTATTTTTTCAATTGATATTTATAGGGTATCGCTTGTTGATTGTATAAAAAAATTGTGGATTTATGTCAATTTTATTTATTATTATTAAAAAAAATTTGTTAAGTGTTTTTAAAAAAGCAATTCACTATCCACTATATTTGTTTCTTTTGGAGAATACCTTATTATTTTTTTCAGTATTATTTTTTATATATTATTTTGATTGTAGCATTTTTTTTATTTTTTTTATTGTAGCACTTTTGATTAATCATATTTGCATAAATATGATAGCTTTTTTTATTTTATATGTTAATATTATATATAACTCTTATATTTATATATTTTAATACCTAATGATCTCGAAAATTTTTGTTCCCTCTCAATCAAATTCTTGGCTCCGTCCCTAATTATTCTTACATTCAAAATTGGTCCAATTTATTATATATATATATATATATATGTATATTCTTTTTTGAAAGATTATTATAAATATTTGAAGGATTAATTTTTTTTATCTTAATCACTCGATTCTAATTAATTGATCAATTAATTTAAATTGAATACTCTAAAAATTATTATGAGAAATGATCCTCTTAATCTAATTATTTAATTCATAATATTAGAATTTAAAATTTTAATATTATTTAATAAATCTAGCGCCGCATTCCATTGAGTCAGACACTGAAATATTGATTTTGGGTGGGCACGAAATGGAATAATTTGACATTGACGGCGTGAGGGTGACGCGGATGTGGTGTGTGAAAACAACGTGCGTACAAATACGTAACGTAGGGATTGCTGAGAGAGCGGCTTTTTTTTTGGGGCGTTGTCGTAACGTGGCAGCAGGTGAGTGGTGGGCACACGTTAGGTACTGGTGGGCTGTATTATTATCTTTTGGGCCTGTCCCATTCGGCGATTATCGGATTATATGGGCCTAGAATCATTGCACGTTACAGGCACCCTTAACATTTATTTTAAGAGAAATTACTTCTGGACCCTTGACGTATAGTATCATTATAAATTAGTTTATTTTATTTTAAAAATTAAAAATACTGCCTTAAAATTTCAGACCTTCTTACAAATATTAATAGATATATCCAAAAAATGACTTTCCTATAACTATAGCAGCCAGTTCAAATATTAAGAAATGCGCATCATCCAATCTAATAAAATCCCCCAATTAACTTTGTAATTTTGCAAACTTTGGCAAAATAATTTCACTTTATATCACCATTAGGCATCAACGTTTTAAATCCGATATCATCTCTATTTTTTTTATTGTAATTGACTTTGTATATAATTTTAACATATTAAGCTTGTTAAAACTATGCAAATTCCATTTAAAAATCCTGCTTAAAAAGACATAAATACAACTTGCAATTATACATCGCCTTAATGAAGTATGAATTTTGTTAAGCTAACATACATCAGAGATATTTATAATTTTTGAAATAAGAGGAACTAATTTATAATTACATCATATTTTAAGGGGTGTAGACATAATTTAACATCATTTTTATACATATATGTATTAATAGTATCACACACTCGATATGTGTGCAAACTATAAAATCATATTATTTTGTTATGATAAAAATGTAAATATTTAATGATTTTATTTTATGAGTATACTTTTTGCAACACTATTTGAAATATTTTTTATTAAATTAATGATAAGTGAAAAGTAAAAAAGCAAAATTAAAAAAATAATTACATAATTAAGAAAACAAATGCACACAAGAAAAATATTGAATAACAAGAGCTGAGTGTGCACGCTTGTGTGTGTGTGTGTGAGAGAGAGAGAGAGAGAGGGAGAGAGAGAGCATGGAAGAGGAGAGAAGACAAAAAGAAAAAAAAAAAAGCACGGAAGGACATCAAAAATTCAAATACATTAAAACCACTGAATGGTTATTAGCCTATTAATAATATAGATAGATAATAATGTGTGTAATTATAAATGCTATAAAATAGTCTTTGAACATGATAAAATAATTAAAAAATTTTGAATTGTAGCTTGAGTTGGGACCGTAGCTTATAGTTTATTTATAAGTTCGATTCACCCGATTCTGATCCACTGATTAATTAAGTTGGATTAGATAGTGTAAAGATCCATTATAGGAGTGGCCTTCCCAACTTAGTTGTTTAATTCACAATTTCAAGATATTGTTAACTTCTGTTGTAAGATAATTCAAGCAAACTTTAGACTCACTTGTATCCACAGCCTCATTATAATGGGCTTTCGATACCTACATTGACAACGGCCAACTGGGCCAGAATTAGTGACCGTTGTAAATGTATATTGACATACACCAAGGCAAAGGTGAAAATATACTCACTAAATATATTATATATCTGTTAAGCTATTGAGCCAAAAGTATCTTTTTCAAATAATCTAATAATATTTAAAATTGACTCAAACTTGTTATTAAGGGAACAGTGACACATGCATGGTGATAAATCAATGATAAGGCAAAAATAGTGATAGTATTTGTGTCACTATGATGTTATTTTATGTATGTCACTAAATGTTACAGGATACAGCCTTAAATTAATAGTTTACAAAACAAATGTATTTCAACTCATCCAAGGAAAAGTATTTTTTCGTCACCGGAGCTGTAGTCCAGTGGTGGGAGTTCGAATCGGGTACGATTGAAGTCCTGATTTTGAACCCTCTTGTTCTCTTCTCTTCTCCTTTGGGTGAGTGTGTAGCGTTTTGATTGGCATTTATAGGATATTTCGAATTGATTGTAGCCAAACTTGCTGGATTTGCTTAAGAATGATGAAACACAATGAGCAAAATATTAAATTACCTGGCCCAAAACTTGTTACATTTTCAGGAATTTTTCTCCTTAAAATATGAAAGCGCCCTCGTATACGGCCCGAAACATCTTGAAAGAAGGTCCATTCCATGGAAATCCATTGGGCTCAGTATTGTGGACCCAAAACACTCACACACCAGCCAGTCAGCCACCACATACATGGGTAAAAAATAAGAGGGAAAAAAATGTGAAAAATGAGAAAATATGTTGTCTTTTTAATGGGCCTTAGTGAAGCATTACATTTCCTTTTATATGTATGTGTGTGTGTGTGTGTATATATATATATATATATTTCAAAAAAAATGTTAGAGGTAAAAAGCATCATGGAGGAGACCGATGAAAATCACAAACTATCTTATTGTCTATCTAAATGACCCTTAAAGAAGCATTAAATTAAGCGATATACATCGAGTTTTCGGGAGGAGTTTCATTTTCTTTTTCAAGAACTTGATATTAGACTACTTAACAAGAGTCATTAATAGTAGAAATTGAGAATACTCAAAAATAGAAGATACTAAAAGCTATTAGAAACTTGAAAATTTCTTAAAGCTAGTGCTAAAAATGGGCATGGGCGGAGCCATTTATTTATTTATGGCAGATAATGATATCAAATATTTATAAAATATAGAGATACGTTTATTATTTAAACAAAATTTAAAATTTTTAAATAATAATATATATTATTTAATTCGACATGAACTTGAAAGAACCGCTTAGAAAAATGACAAACCAACACGCCGTAAATTATAGTAGCTATCAAGATTCAAGGTGGGGGTCTGAAAACTCTGGATTAACCACTATTGAGTTACGGCGTGATGTTACGATGGATTAGAGTCAATTCAGAGAAAACGGTATTTCAACCCCGCACTTATGTTCGTTGTTGACGGAAAAGCACGACTTATTTATTGCTTGACCGTGGGTCGACGCCTCGCTTGCCGTGATTGACCCGTTTTGTGGCTTGAATGATCTTTTCTCGGGTTCAAACTGTCTTTTACTTTAAACTCGTTTTTGGCCCTAACTATAGTTGTAAGTTGAAATTAACACACCCACTAGCGGCTTTTGAATTCCACATCTATAGACACTTATTTATTTGCATAATTATGGATGAATTACAGTTACTAATCATAAAGTATGATAAAAATATAGAAAATACTCTTATATATAAAAAATTACTATTATTTCTTTAATATTATATGCCGTCTAATAATTTACATCTACTATTAATTTGACTAACGATGACCATTAATTAACCTATATAAACTTTCGAAAATATTCTTAGAGATATTTTTTTTTATTATGTGCTATGTTTTGCAATACTGTATTATAATTTGTTGAAATCATATGGGGTTAAATGCCATATTCTTGTTATTTTTTCAAAGTTGTTGATTAAAATCGTTGGTGGATAGCGTGTATATTTATCAAAATATTAGTTTCTAACTGATGTTTTGAAGCAATGTCGATTGCTTATATAATGTACAAACCACTAATTAAAATATTATTTACCATCCATACAAGACTCAATTTTCAACAATATATATATATATATATATCATATGAACACATAAAATAACGCAACAAATGAACACCAAAAGTATCTTTGTGATTTATGTCATCAAATTTAATATTTACTTATAAAAATATACAATATACGCTGTTTAAAATGATCATCAAACAAGTCAAGGGGTAATAGTAATTTTCCATACATGACAGGTATTTTTTGTAATTTCACCATATCTCATAATAGTATCTGTAATTTGTCCTAACTTGAGCAAGGACAAAAATGATTTTTTTTTCATTTCGTTAGATATAAGAAGACTCCCCTCAAATTAGGGGGATAATGGTAATTTCCATATGTGATGGTGTTTTTTATAATTTCATTAAAATTTAGGAGTGGTAAATATAAATCGCCTAATAATTATTTATTACTACAATATCAAAAGCTATAACTAATGGACTCGGTTTCTTTCACAGTAATTGCAAGATAAGAAATCAATTAGTCAAAGAATACAAAAGTCTTGAAAATTGGCATAGTCAAATACTTTCTCAAGCTCTATCTTTTAAGCGAACAATCTCTCACTTGCAGTTCTCAGTGAGGTTTGCAACTATAGCATCTTTTTTTTAAAAGCATGGGTTGGGAATAAATCAACACTTCCCAATTAAATTTTCATAATTTTAACCTGACAAAAGTGCTCAACAGAATTCGACTCAATGAGTAAGTATCACTATTCACAAAAGGCGGTTCAAGCTTACAAAATAAGGATAATGCTCTTGATGGATCGCAAAAGTCAGTCTTGTGTTCGATTTGTCGATTGGTAGCCAACTGAACAAAGAAGGCAATTTAAGCTTTAAGGAGAGAGGATAATACTCTTCACTGATCGCCAAAGTCAATCTTGTGTCCAATTCCATCGTTCGGCAATTAGCATAAGCTCAATGCACTTGTGGAACAAGTGAGTAGTTTTTGATTAATTACGTCCTCACATTTAAGGGTAAAATTTTCAACTAGTTATGTCTTCACAATCAGGATAACATTGGCTTATATTTCAACACCATATTATTGAATTAATTACCAATAATGCAATTATTTATATTTCGTAAGTAGTTAAAACTATTAACACACTAAAATGCACTCAATTGCTCTCTATGAAAGATAACAAAAATAAAGAAAAAGAGAAGGAGAAGGCATAATAGAAAGATGAACAACTTGCACATACTGATATGAAAAAAACAAAAAATAGAAAAGATACTGGAGAGACATCCTCTAACTTTATGGGCAGCGCGTATGATTAGAATCCATAATTGGAAATGATCATGACTTTGATTTGAAGCAGAAACCAAAGCCCATGTTCCAATACACATTCAATTCAAACACCACACAATTATATACACACACTCCATTTTCTCAAAATTCACCCACACCAAACATCTCTCTATAATAATTTCGCCTCAATTTTCAAACCCATCAGTTAACTTTTTACAGAAACAGAAAATAAAAAATAAAAAAACTGCATCTACTCATTGGGCATTCAGAACAGCCCACCTCCTATTTTCAGATTTTTTTCTTTTTTTTACAGCCTAAAAAAGAAAGTAAAATCCTATTATATCATCATAGAGCTCGAATTATGACGTCAGGCTCACGTCATATTCCCGCTGTTTTTTTTGCTTGCGATTCAAATGCTGCATCGTTTTGGCTCCTCATATGAATTTCTCCAGGGGCCTCTCGATTTCTCGTTCGTTGGATCGCTTGCGGATCGGAATAATTGCGAAAATTCTGGAAAATTTGAAATGAATGAATGATGATTAGTGAATTTGAATTGTGAAATTTTAGATTGAAAATGGAGAAATTGATTTTTGCTGTTTTGTGAATGGAGAGAGATGAAAGTGGGAAGGTACCTTCGGATGAAGAATTGTAGGATTTTTTGCAGTGAAGGATGGCGCCTTGGATCCCGTCGTGCTGTTCCAGTAGCGAATCGTCTCTGCGGCGGGTGCACGGCGGCGCTACACCGACGGCCGCCGACGCCGATCGGCTCTTAACTAGGTTTCTCGTCACGATCTTAAAACTCCCTATCCTACCCCCCTCGGAGACCTTCCTCGAAGACAAGCTCACCGGCGCCGTCACCGGAGAAGACGACGGCGTCACGGAATCCGATGATTTCGTTTTCTTCGAGTAGAAAGGTTTGATCAGTTTCAGATACTTCGGAACCGATTTCTCCGACGACGAACCGGCGTCGGAACAAGTCTCGTAATCGAGGCTTTCCTTCATCATTTTGCTCCTCAAGCTGTTATCTCTGGCGAAAACCGGAGCCGCCGCCGCCGGCGCATCCCCCACTCTGCATTTCACAGAGAAACGATTGCTCTGTTCGAGCTTGGATGATTTCGAGAGGTGATTCACCGGACTCGTCTCCTCGCATTTAGACGATTTTTTGAAACCCAACATGAACACCTTAAACTTTGGCGCCGATCGGAGGATAGTCACCGGCGACAGAAGCTTCGAATCCGAGAAATCATTTTTTCTTAGAAAAACATCTCTCGGAGATTCAATGAAGTGAAAATCCTTCTTCGAATCTCCGTCGCGTTCTTTGCCAGCACTTCTGAAATCAAAATCAAAGAACGAGTCCTCGTCGTCCGTTTCCTCCCCATCGGTGGCGAACGCCTCATTGCGTTCGTCGTCCCCATCGGAGCTGACGTCAGCTCCGGTAGCTGCATTGCGCCAGAATTTGAGAATGCCCAGCACTTCCATTGTCTAGAGAGAGAGAGAGAGAGAGAGGGAGAAGTGTAGGGAGAGAGTGATTGGGGCTTTGGTGAAAGCAAGCAGTGTTTGGAAAGCTAATATAGAGGAAAAAGTTAACGTCATGTATGGCGTGAGGTAAAAAAGAGCGGTCAAGTGCATTGAAAAAATCGAGATAAAGAATAGGATGCCAAACAGAGTGTAATTAGGGGTTAGAGAGAGAGAGAGAGAGAGAGAGAGAGAGACTGTTTAGGCAGAGGCGCAGAGCAGCAGAGACTGAGCCCTGAGACCGAGATGGGTCAGGCTTTTGAAAATAGGACTATGGTCCAACTGGCTCGTGCCCTCTCTCTTAGACTCTTGAGTTTTTGCCACAGCAACCCAAGCCAAAAAGTTTGGGACAAAAAATATTCTCCAAAGGTACTGTTTCCAAAAATGAATTTTGTTTCAATTTTCATTTTTTTTTATAGTGAGAAATTTTAGTGAATTATTATTTGAGTTCTCAATTGGTGACAAATTTATAAAGGCTCTTTTGTATCGCAATTGATCTTGTAATTTATTTTGTGATAAAATATTTAAAAAAAAATTTATTGTTTCAGATATGTAATTGATGACAACTTCTATGTTAAATTTATATCAAATAAATTCATAATTTTATAATTATAGAACGTTCATTTGTGCATTCTGTTATCGGATCAATGGCTCATACATTGAATTTATTAAATTCTGAATGTGATAAATACGGTATTGACAAAAATACATCAAAATTATTAGATTTGGAATCGAATTATATTGCGAGAGATTAATTAGGGTGCTTTGTTAGGTAGATTTATTTATTTATTTATTGTGTGTTGTATTTTTGTTGGAACCCGACAATGCCATGCTTTGTTAGGCAGGATGATTGAGCTATGAATTGTTAAATTGCAGAGAGAGAGAGAGAGAGAGAGAGAGGGAGAGTTTTATTATCCATGCTTTTCATTGATTTCTCGTTTATCTTCAACGTCAAGAGTGAAGGTGCTTTGTTTTCAAGCCCTCAGATGCACGTAAAATGTGACGTGTTGGTCGGGAAAATATTAAATGCCCCACCAACATTTGAAGATGAGTGATCTTATTTATTTGTTCTTTTAACTCATTTCACACTCAATCATATGATTTGGTATTTGATGAATTTGGATTATCTTTCACTTAGTATATATATATTTTTTATTTTTTTGGAAAGAATATTTTTACCAGTTGCTCGACTATCTCTTCAAAATTCGGATCTGCAACCGGTATTGACATAACTTTGTTTTCAGTCTAATTCTCGATCATTCCGTACAAAATATGTGTGTTCTTTTGATTATTCGGACGAATCTATTGATTATACGCTTATGTGATGACTTAATGATAATTTTTTTTTATCACAAATTGTAGACGTAAATTTGATTTTTACTAAGTTGTCACCGCGGAAATGTTTTAAATCGTAGATAATGATAATTTAAAATATCATTTTGTCACCATGAAAACATAGCACGACATTTGATATATGTTATTAGTTGATAAATTCCATATCAGTACTTTAATTTTTGGCACTCATTTTACCATTTTTTTTTGTGCGTGTTGGTTTCGAGGATACATTACCAATTTAAATTTACAAAAAAAAAAATAAATAAATAAAAACTCAAAAAATCATACTAGAATATTTATAAATCACATCAATATATATATATATATATATGTTGAAAATGATGGAACAAGAGAAGCGAGCTGACGAGTTCAAAAAGGAATAATTCTGGTAAAGAATACACTGGGATGGTGACGAGAAACTTCCAAAAAGAAAGTTAAAGAGAAGAACCAAAAAGAAAACACTTCAAATTTATTTTTATCTTCTTTATTTTTTCGGAGAAAAAAAAAAAGAAAAGCAATTTTTTGATGTCTTTGTTAAGCACCTTTCAGCTTTGCTTTTGCGGATATACAGAGACGAAGTTATAAATTTTATTCAAATAGACGAGATCAAATTTTTATAAAATATTAAATATACTTTTATAATTTAGATGGGATAAAATTTAAAAATTTCAAGTGACATACACATGAATTTGATATAAACTTGAGGAAGACGACTCCACTCTGCAGCCACCCGCAACTCTGTCCCTGCTAATATATATATTTATTTATATAATAATAATAATAAAAATGTGAGGGGTCAGACATTGGGGGTTGGGTTTGCAGATGGGGGCACGCCTACACTTTTAAGCGGGTCAGACTAGCAGGGTCCGACTCGGTTAATTTAAAGGTTTGACTTGTTTTTCCTCCAACGGCCATGATTCAATAATCTTTAAACTCTTCAAAAAACTGAAAAAGTGATTTTTTTAATTAAAGGAAAGAAGAAAAAGAAGAAGAAAAAATAAAAAAAAGCGCTTTAGCAAAAATAAAGTTGCAAACAACGTGGGAAACAAAAGGGAAAAGGAAATAAAGTCAAAAGACTGTAAAGGAAGTTAAAATTAAGCTAAATTAGTGCTTCTTTTTTTTTTCACTGCACAAATTATCCATAATTCTTTTTTGGGGCAAAAGGGAAATCACGCATTATCCGTATTCTTTGATGTTTAATTGGAGCGTTTTCTTCTTATTACTGCTTTTTGCTCCCTCTCCCTCTCCCTCTCCCTCTCCCTCTCCCTCTCTCCCTCTCCCTCTCTCTCTCTCTCTCTCTCTCTCTCTCTAAGGTGCCTATATTTACGATTATGTTAGAGATGATTTTATATGAATCAACTTCTTTTTTACTAATACTTTTGTAAAGTTGTTAGGGGACTTCTAATAAAAGGTAGGTTTGTACTACCTAATATTAGGTATGATCTTAATTAATTGCCACGTGTACTTAAATTTATTTTTAATATATTTATATATTTTATTTTGACCTATAACCAGCTATATAAGTCACAATTATTTATTTTGAATTATTAAAAATATGGTAAATATCTTTTCAAATCTCCTCAATTTAAGGGATTAATGAGAAGAGAATCCTAATAAGTAGGAAAGTTAATCAACGCTAATTAATTCTCTCCTCTCTCTCTCTCTCTCTCGTCCCCCCCCCCCTCCCCCCATCTTGTCTAACACATATAAAGGTTAATTATATAATAGAAAATGAGTGGTAAATATGTACATAAATCAATTATATTATAATGAAATTTATAAGTAAGTAGAGTATCAAATTAAATAATAGTAATACCTTATGTTAATAATTTTATTTTCTAAATTAAAAATTGAAAGATTTTTTTTTATTAGTATAAATTCATAGTTATCATCTGTATCAAAAACAAATTCATAGTTATCATTATAAAATATTTATTTACTCAGTTAAATAAATTAAGTAATTATTATAAAAATTATTGATTTATGGGAGTTATGGAATTTTAATTATAATTTTAGCGAATTGACATAAATTGACTAATGATGAATAGTGATCTGGAACATTGATCAAAAATAAAATAAACTAAGAAGATAGATAAATATTGTTAAATTTATAATTAAGAGATGGATATATCATTTTAAGCATCAATTTAATTTCGAATTTAAAATACATTTTAAGCGCCAATTTAATATTTTAAGAAGCAATCAAATTTTTGTTGTTATATTCAATAAAAAAATATATTTCAAAAAAATTAATAACACATTGCCATAAGAAATTTGTTGAAATTAATATAAATTATAATATTTTTTTTATTAAAATTTGTGTGATAAAATGCTCTACATGTTATTATGTTTGGTGATAGATCAAATGCTAAAAAATATCTAATAAAAATTAATAAAAAAAGCTAAATGATAAATGGATAAAATAGATTTAATATAATGGACCTCACACATATAAATACTATTTAAATTTATAGGTAAACAACAAGTAGCAGGTCATGACAACCTGCATACTAAGTTACAGGTAAACGTAACCTGTAAAACAGGTAACAGGTACTCTAATAAAATAAGGGTACCTAACATTAAACTTTTTCTATCCTACCTAACAATAGACAAACCCAAGTTGTTATCTCAAAAATGCGATTCTTGGGAAACCTTAAAGTGGTTTGGGGACTTGATAGTCCGCTGAATCAACGGGCCAACAAAATTTCCACTCAATACAAAATTAATGGGGAGAGCAAATAAGTCAAAAGTGGCTATCGTAGTGCGATTCATGTCCTTAATTATGCTAGAATTTTATTAGCATATTATTTCTTTTTTTTTTCTTTTTAAGAAAATTGAAAAAAAAAACTCTCAAGAGAAAATTTAGGACTCGTTTAGATAGGTTTTAAAAAAATATTTATCAAGTTGTATTTTTTACAATAGAGTTTTCTTTTTCCAAAAATACTTTTATTTGAAGTCAGATTGGATAGGTTCTTAAAAAACAGCCATTTTTTTGTTGGCTTCTGCCTTTTTAAAAATTTCCACCCAACACCATTTTTTTCCTTGAAATGTTTATTTTTTAAAAAAATAAATACTAAAAACTATGACGGTATGATTTTGGCACAAATAAGAAATGTTTATAATAAATTCTATTTGAACAAAATTAAAACAAAAATCAGCATCGACATATTTACTTAAAACCAAATTGTGAGAACAAAATTCAACACAAAACTATATTTGTGATGAGTTTTATTAAATTTGTATTAACTTGTTCTATTAATATATAAAAACGCTTTCCTATAGCCTTTTTTTTTTCTTTTCCCCGAGTAGTTAGATTGAATTTTTTAATTTGATTGTTCTTTATTCAAAATAAATTTTTGAAGTGTCGTTCACTTTTCTCTCTGGCGGGCTGAAATGAGGAACACGCACGCACGTTATGAATATTTTCCCGACAAAATTAATCAGTGACGTAACTAAAATGTGACAATAATTAGATTCATGAAAGAGTTAGGAAAATACATCTAGAAAATTCCTCATATGTTTCTTGCATGAAGGCACCCTCCAATCAATTTTCATGTCTCCTTACGTCTCTCTCTCTCTCTCGATATATATATATATATAGATATATATAATATAATACGTGTGTGTATGTGTGTGACAATCTTGTAGTCTCATTTGGTTGCTACGTTATTATAATGTTAGAGCTTAGAATAGAAAATGAAACTTAGGCAGGTCTATAGGAAACACAATGAAATTTCTTAGCCTAAACTATTGTTATAGTGTCCTTGAGTTCAATTAGTAGGATGGTTGAAACTTCCTATATTTTCCTTGTCTGGTTTGGATCTAATTAAGTTGTCCCTATACATGTTTTACTTTTTCCTAGAAAGACTCCTATGATTTGTACTTTAACCAATAGTTTATCTTCATCCTGGGGCCTTCATTAATCGCTTTGTCTCTCAAACACAAGTAGACATGTTTGTTAAACCATCGGCATATTATCACATTTTCAACTTAAGAACTTACAAAGGGGGCTCTTATTAAATCATGATGTTTGAAATATATCAAAGTCATATCAAATGAGAGGCAATTGTGTCTAAATTTCATTCTCATCTATTTATGAAAAAAAAAAATTTATTTACGAGGTTCGGTATGAGGACGTATATGAAATAATAAATACTTGATGACTCTCATATTTATCAGCTTAGATTTTTAAATGAGTTGACCGTTGAGGTGGTCATTTAATTGAATAAACAGTTCATGCAATAAATGAAAAAGGTTGTGTGGATTCTTTCTATTTAATTATTATAAAATTAATATAAAAATTGTGAGATTCTTTGATGTATAATTTTTTTAATTTTTTTTTTCCAAAACTTCCAAACTTTCTATTTATTTAAAGTTCCATCAAATACTTAACCTTTTTTTTAATTTTATTATTTTTACTTCTTTTTGTGACACTAACATATATATATATATATATATATATATATTGAGACTTGCCCTAAGTTTTTCTTTGTATAATTGATTCCTTATTCAATGCGCTGTTGAGGCAGTCGTTTAACAATTAAGATAAAAGAATTTTAACTGACTAATTGAGGACTATTCGAGGAAGTTGATATATTAATTGCTAAATTTCATCATTCATTGACAGAAAAAAGGATTTAAGTTTAAAAACATTATGTGTTCCCGGACCTTTAGTCAATTGGACATGTACCCAATCTTTGGAGGAGTAATTGTGGTCATTCGTGGAAAGTGCTCGGATAAATCGTACTGAAATTTGTTGTTACTAACAACACCGTACATTCTACGTGTGTGCAAACTATAAAAAATGTATCTTTCAATTTAGTAGTTAATTTTTTTTAGGATGAAGGTATAAATATATTATTAAATTTCTTTAATATGAATACTTTTTTAAGAATTATTTAGAATAATTTATTAAATTATAATAATTTAAAAATAAAATAATAATATGAAATAAAATTACATGATAAAGAATAAACAAAAAAAAAATACTAAATGATTGTAATTAGAGAAAGTGGCTTATTGGTTGAGAACATGGGTTTTTTAAATTGAATGTAATATTATACTATTGACCTTTTTATTTACTTATTTATTGTATGTGTTTACTAATTAAAAGGGTAAAATTAACACATCAAAATTTGGTATCCGAATTAAATCGATTTCATGTGAATTTTCAATTTTAGCCACAATTTTACATATCTCTATTTGTTTTATATAAAATTGAAGGGAAAATTTTGTACAATCACATAAATAACCGTCATTTATGAAACAAAAATATCCTTTTTTTTTATAATAGTATAAATGACATTATAAAATATCAGAATATGCTATTTGAGCTATTAATTGAATGACACACTGAGCTATTTAATATGCAGTTTTTAGTTTTTTTTTCTTTTTTTTTTTTTGTGAAATAAGAAAATTCAGCTTTCTTTACCATAGCTAATTAATTCAGATATGGATATTTTATTAAGCAGAAAATAGGCGCGCGCGCGTGTGTGTATTAAAGAGGCATTCTAGAATGAATTAACATTCTCCATAAAAGTGTAAATTTTGGTAGATTCATTGCACCATGGTTGATAGAGAAATTCAAATTATAGACATTAATTGTTTTTCCAAGGAATAATAGATACTCACTGCTCCCACTGTTGATATGCAGTTGCCCCTTAATTCATAAGTAAAACTAATTATTTATTTATAATTTTTTTTTGATGCCAATAATTAATTTTTTCACTAGTATGTTTTAATCACCCCATCTATATATGTTAATTAATATATAATTAATGCATAATTGTTAATTAACCTAAGATTCCGACAAAGGCACATGAGAAACAGGGACTTAGGTTTCTCGAATCACGGACTAATTTAGCTTAGATTTTCCAATCACCCCATGGATTTTGCTTTTTTCTAAAATCCCATCTAAACACTTTTTTTTTTTTTTTTGGCTCGGAACTGTTTTTTTTTTTTGTCCAAAAAACTTCTCTAAAAAAAATCCATCAAAACGGGCTTGAATTATCAATAGTGATACCTAAACATTGATCCTTGCCGCTATTGAATTATATTGTTCCAAAATAAAAATTATTGTCACTAAATAATTTTAATTAGTGACTTGATAGAAGGACCAGGTTCCAACACGTCTTCACAGGACGCCATACATCACCACACCATTGGAATGAAACTCTTCAAGAAAATTCTTATCCGACCTAAGTTTGGCCACATTGATTTATCACATGTTATTGCATTCTTATGTGATTAATCGTTCTCATTAAATCACACAACTATTACATAACAAGTATAATATATTCATAATGTAATTACTATTAATTCGAACAAACCGCATGATGTGACACCCCGAATTCTAATCATACCTAATACCACTTCATGTGATGCACATGAAGTGATTCGCGTTATAATAGAATTTGTGCCGGTTCAGAGTAACATAGACTTAGGATTAAAAATCATCTTATGCTTGCTATTCTAAACACAAGTTGATAAAATTAATTATCTTCATAATCAAAGATCATAGGAAACAAAAATAATAATTAGAGTGCTTTTAGCAACTAAGATATATAGAGATGCCATGCATGAGGACATAATTAGAGAGAACTACTTCGGTAACCAAACCCTCGACATTAAAGAAACATAGATTTTGCAATGTCCCCTAAATTCCCATTTCTCACCCTTTCTTAACGGGGTTGCCTTCATTAGGACAAATTCATGTGGTCCGTTTCCCAATCATTGTAATTTTCTTAGGATAAATTAAAAAATGTTACTAGGAATTTGAAAATTATTTAAAAAAACTAGTTCAATGTATCTCTTACTTTTTCATTGTTCTTGCCCAACATGATAGCCAAAATTTTACATATGCTTTGCCAATTTTTCGGGTGTGTGTTTCATGTTACATGTACTGGATGGATGATACGTATGTAAAAAAAAAAAATGATATCATGATTTTAATTTGACAAACACAAAAAGCAGACGGATTTAAATGTACAACTATTCAAGATAGTGCATAAAGTATAATCTATACTATTATATAAAGAAACAGAATCATTTAGTAATTACCTTTGGTTTGGTCTATTATTTTTCTCTCTCTGTCTCTTTCTCTCATTTTACTTTTAATTTTCTCTCCCATCTCTCCTCTTCCAAGTTCTTTTTTACTCTCTCTTCCTTCTTTCTCTCTCCCTCTTTCTACCATCTTTCATCTCCCACTATTTTTCAATATAACTTTTTTTTTGCTTTATTTGTAACTATTTTCTTTTTTTTATTTTAAATTATTTTATTTTTACTTAACATTAATTTTATAAAATATATAAAATAGTTGAAACCTATTTTGATAGTATATATACTACCAAATTTTTAATATATCATTAAATTATATTATTATTTGTATTATGCACACGCATTGAATGTGTCAATATTACTAGTGTCTATAGAACTCGTAGATCGCATTTAAGTTAGATTTACTTTAAACTTGAAGACCTAGAAGTTAGACAAGATCTTAATATAAATCATACTTGACCTATGCCCATAAGAATTTTTTTTTTGAATAAGTTGCTTTAACATATTGTCCTATTGCTTCTTCCACTTGTTACGGATTAAACTAACTTAAACGACATATATTGAAAAGAAAAAATATATGTAGTTAGGCAAATCAAGGACTCGAAAAAGATTATAACAATGGAGAATGAGATTGTTCACTAATTCGACAATTGGGCAAATTTAAAATAGAATTTATGTTGAAAGAGTTAATAAAATATTATACACGTTTATCATTTCTCGATGTGTAATGTGACCTTCAATTGTGTTCCCCACGAACTCATCATAATGTTTCAAATATATATACCCTCTTAGACTAAAGATAGCTCTCAATGCTCATCAAGGCCCTAAACTTGGTGTTCAATTTTTTTATTTTATTCAAATGAGGAATTTCAATAATATATTTTTTTTAGGGTTATTACCTTCATTATTTAGGTTGGGCCCTAGCAGTAGCTTAGTTGCGTTGATGGGCTTCTCCACTTGAGGACTCTGTATAGGTGAGCATTCAAATCTTTATAGATGGATTGGGCCTTCAACCCAATTGATGGTCCCAGCATAGGGTCCATACAGTTTGTAAAATAGGGTTTGATCTTTTGGGCTATTCCTTTTGCTTTAGACTTGGGTCGGCTCAATTTACGAAGATTTTGAGAGCCCATTTGAATGGGCTTAAAAAAAATATTTCTCCAGCAGTGTTTTTTACAATAGATTTCTTTCAAAGCTAAATAGTTTTATATTTGGATATGGTAATTAAAATTGTTTTAAAATGTACTTTTATTTGAAGATATTCTAAATAGTTTCTCAAAAAAGCCATTTTTTGACTTTTTTTTTAGCTTCTTTTTTCTACAAGCCCGCCTAAAGATATTTTTTTTACTCTAAAGTGCTTTTTTTTTTTTTCTGAAAAAATAAGTATTTATCTTTTCAAAAAAGCCAATGCAAATGGGACTCTAAGACTACGTACGAGTCTTGGGGAATGTTTCACACATTTATAATGGTAGTACTTAATTGTCAAAGACTATCTCACCCCACTGTCTTTGGCACAATAGACATGTATCTCGTTTTTGTAGGCATTGTAAATTTAGCTCGTGCGCGTGTGTGTTCGTATTGTAAACAAGAACAAAAGAACTGTCAAATACTATCCTAAAAGATGATAAATACACAATTTCACATAAAATAATACAATTTGGAGTAGCACGTTTTTTCGTCTTTCACGGCGATTATTTTGACTAATCAGGTACAATTTATAAATGGAAAACGTGGTTGTTGATTTTTTAACACACACACACACACAAATTATTGCCTGTGACTGTACTTTTGAAGCATGGTTGCTGATAAAATTCATGTACATCAAAACTGATTAACTGGTACAGAAATGAAATAATGGAGTGAGGGTTGGTTAGAAACAATTTTCTCGGTCAAAAAATATCATGTTATATTATAAATATACTTTTATTGAAATTTAAAATAATATTCACCTTCTAAATGATATATATATATGTATGTATGTATATTGCTTTCATTCTGTAAAATTTTAATCAAGCTTTCCAAAATTATTTTTTAAGAACGTCCATTTACACAAAAAATGTAAAAAAAAATTACGTATTATGATATGTAAACACCGTATACAAAGAATAATGTTACAACATAGGTGTAAAACGCCACCCCCATGGTTCTAGCCAAAAGAAATACCAAAATAAAACCAAAAAAAATGCAATATCACACGAGCAAAATGAAACACACACACACACACACAATCAGAAGAAATTGAAAGAAAATCAAATAAAATCATCTGCAAGAAACGTCCACAAGCTGCCTGGACGAGATATTAATCCCCATGGTGCAATTCATTCTGGATCCTCTGTTCCTCTTCATGAGTTTCATAAGCTCCACTTTCCCTCTCAATCTCGATTGGCTAGTCAATGGGATTACGGCACTTGTCCTGAAATCATTAGCCAACACCTCGGCCGGCACATTAGCCGATGACAAATCGACGGTCACAAGGAATCTCCTAGTGGACCTTGCACCGGCGCGCGCCCTAGGGATGATTCCCTCCCCGACTTTAGTCCCCCCATAGAAGAACTCGATCGTGCTGTTTTGGTACTTATAGTTGCCGAAATTCGGGTTTTTAACTCCTAGTTGGGCTATCATTCTGATGTTGAAGGACGGGTTCGTGTCTTGAGTGGCCACATCGAACGTGTCGAATGTCGCGGACCTAACACGGAACTTAGGGGCTTGGACACGCAGGATCGTCACTCCGAAAACTGTAAGTACGATTGTCTGAAATACGATGAATGCTGCAATATACGTGAGACATTTCACTCTTTTTTGGCGCTTGTCTTCCCGTTGGGCTACGGATGCCACCTCTTCGTCAACGCGGCCGTATGGATTGACCTGTGGAGTGTAGGGTTTTTGAGCTACTTCTTCTCTTTTTTGTGCCATTGGTGTTTTTGATTGGAGAAATAAGATGGTATTTTTTTTTTTTTTTGGCTAAGGGGTTGAATGAAATTGATGAACTAATGATGGTTGTTGTGATTTGATGAAAGGTTATATGGGAAGGCATGTATATATATAGAGCTGCGTTTGGAACACCTTTCTTGAAGTCAATTGAAATCAATTTTACTGGTTTTTTGCAAGTGACTGTGACGCGCTTGACGGCTCTGATTTTCTAGACTTTCTAGATGTTTGTTTTAGGCATGAGAAAAATTCTAAAACAGTATAATATAGACGCATATATACGCGTGTATGTGTGTGTATATATATATATAATACGTATACAATTATTCGGAAAATTCTACCATAGATCCTGAACCCCTATATATATACTCCCTATACATGCATCAAACGATTCAAATTATTCAGAAAATATATCAATATAAAAAATATAATACAATTTGAGCTCTTTAAATATGTATGTATTTTGTATTTATTTAAGATAAATTTGTATATTTGATTATATATTCACAAATCTATATTGGCAGCCCACCGGCATTTATATTTGTTTAAGAAAAATCCATGCCGCATCAACATCAGCTTCAAGTGGTCAATTTTAACTTACTGCTTGGAAAGTGGTCAACTTTAATCAAAACTGGGTTAAAATTATCAAACTATCAAACTTAAGGGACTAACTTCGTCAAAAAACAGATTAAATTCCAAAAACCTTAGTAAGGGAACTTGCACTTTTAGTCTCAAACTATAGGGCTATTAGCTACCCTAATCCTAAGCTTGTAGAAATAGCTAAAATTAATCAGACATGTCAACTTTCTTTTTGTAGGGAATCACACACACCAACCAAGAGTATGTTTGGATGAGATTTTTTAGAAGAGAAGCACTAGTTTACTTGAAAAAATATGTTTTAATGAAAAAATGTGTTTTGGCTGGCCTTTTTATAAAAAAGAAGTCAAAAAAGAGCTCAAAAGTGATTTTTTTTTAAAGAAAACTATCCAAAATAACTCAAAATAAAAATAGTTTTTAAACACTTATAAGTTATAATCATTATATTCAAATGTAAAATTATTTAATTTAAAAAAAATCTAATATAAAAATATGGCTCAATAAATACTTTTTTTTTTTTTTATCCTTGACAATTTTAAGCCTTTGCCTAGTTATTAGGTCAGGTCTAACACTTAGGCCATGTTTACTTTTACAGATAACTCACTTTTATATTAATTAATCCTCAAATTTTAATGTTTACTTTGCTTGGTGATGGGCCCGCAATTAGCCTCCTACGCGCTTCAACGCGCTCATACGCGCAGTAAAGATTGACAATTTTAACTCTACAAATGGAGAGTTTAATTTGACTGTCTTATAAACAGTCTTACAAAACTAATGAGCTGTTAATTTTTGTTGGGCCCGACTAAAGAAGTAAACGTGGCCTTAAGGTCCTATCCGCCGGTGTAGGGGCGCTGAAATGGTAGTGTATAGCTTCTCACTTTAGGACTATAAACAATGAGTGTGTTTGCAATTACTTAAAAAAAGTACTTTTGAGCTTTCAACTTAAATTAAACACAAGTTGAGTGTTTGGATGTTGCTTTAGAGAAAGCCAAAAAAGCTAGAAGTTAAAATTAAAGAATCACTTTTTGTAGCTTCTAATATTTATTACTTATTATAACTCCACTAATTCTTTGACATTTTCATTTTATCCTAAAATTATTAATCAATTTTCACGTCTTCCAAAAAAAACGATGGTCAATTATTTCTTTTATGAATCTACTTTTTACTACTTTTCAAAACAATTTTCAAACACTTAATTTTTACTACAAATCACCTCTCTTGAAAGAATAAAAATTAATCTTCAAAAACGCGTATGCTTTTGCAAACACTCTTATATATGGTCAATATAGCTTATTCGGATTAACTACTCTGTCAATATAGTTTTACATCTTTTTCCTTTTTGTTCATCTATCGGGAATCTTTATTAGCATATGATCATGTTAGGTCACTTGTGATGGTAGATGGAACTCTATGTCTCAATGTATTTTGTATATATTACCATAATTTGGTATTTGTCGTTATAATTAGTATATATTAGAATCATTTAACATAAAAGAAAAACAACATCTGATATATATATATATGTGTGTGTGTGTGTGTGAGAGAGAGAGAGAGAGAGAGAGAGATTTAAGCACGCCAACCAATATTGAATTTTTCCCTTTTAGTATATCCGTTTATACAAATAAATAAATAAATAAATAAAATTGAGTACTATATTTTTTGATAAATTATACAAAAAATCAAAAAAAAAATTGAGTACCATGATATGTAAACACCAAGTAAAAAGAATAATGATACAACATCGATCATATACTGTATAGATAAAAGTACAACGAAAGTGGATGTATGGCACCGCTCTGTAGTCTCAATGTCAAAAGAAAAATCAAATAATTCGAAAGTAACATCATTTCATATATATATAAAAAAACTTAAACAAAATCATCTGCATGAAACATCCACAAGCTGCCTGGACGAGATATTAATGCCCATGGTGCAATTCATTCTGGATCCCCTGTTCCTCTTCATGATTTTCATAATCTCCACTTTACCCCTCAATCTTGATTGGCTATTCAATGGGATCACAGCACTTCTCCTGAGATCATTGGCCAACACCTCCGCCGGCACATTAGCCGATGACAAATCGACAGTCACGAGGAATCTCCTAGTTGACCGCGCACCAGCGCGCGCCCTAGGGACGAATCCCTCCCCGACTTTAGTCCCTCTATAGAAGAACTCGATCGTACTATTTTGGTACTTATAATTACCAAAATTCGGGTTTTTAACTCCCAGTTGGGTTATCATTCTTATATTGAAGGACGGGTTCGTGTCTAGAGAGGCCACATCGAACCTCTCGAATGTCGCGGACCTGACACGGAACTTAGGGGTCTGGACCCGTAGGATTGTCACTCCAAAGATTGTTAGTACGATTATTTGAAACACGACGAATGCTGCAATGTATGTGAAACATTTTATTCTTTTCTTGCGCTTGTCTTCCCGTTGGGCTACGGATGCCACCTCTTCGTCCACGTGGCCGTATGGATTGACCGGTGGAGTGTAGGGTTTTTGAGATACTAATTCTTCTTGTTTTTGTGCCATTGATGTTTTTGGTTGGAGAAATAAGATTGTATTTTTGGCTAAGGGGTTGAATGAAATTGATGAACTAATGATAGTTTGCGATTTGATGAAAGGATTAATAGGATGGCATGTATATATATAGGGTTAGAGTGTGGGGACTTGGTGTTTCTGTGAGTGTTGTGTGGTTAAAAGATTGGAACACCTTTCTTGAAGTCAGTTTTACTTGTTTTTGTAGGTATTGTGACGCGCTTGATGGCTCTGACTTCTTGACTTTCCAGATGCTTTGCTTTAGGCACAGAAATTTCTAATATATATATATACACACACACACGTGTATATATTATCTCACTATAGTGTACACGTATAAGGGCAAATTACATTAATACCTCTTGAGATATGATGTACTTACAAATTAGTATTTATAGTTTTAAAAATTACAAATACTCTCCTAAAATATGTAATGGCCCAACAAAATTTCCCTTCATCAAGGTGGAACATAATTGCAAATTGTACTTTTGTTATTTTTGGGGAGATTTTGAAATGGGATTCGCATGGTCTTGATAAATCGAGATGTAGAAGATATATATATATATATATATATATATAAAGTCAATTTCACAAAAACGTAGTGATGATGTCGGATCATAAATGGTGATGTCGATAGTGGATGTATTGGTATAAAATGAAATTACTACGCAAATATTGGTGGAATAATTAACCTAGCACACATAAAGCGAGTGCACATGTGAGTGTGTGAGCAAGTGCGGATGCACAACAGTGTCAAAATTACAAAAAAAAAAAAGTTGAGTACGAGATCGCCTTAAAGCGTCTAATAACAAATATTTTATATATAATACTAAATTATATATATTCAAAGCACAAAACATTTGAAGAGGGAGTATAAATAAAATAATTTCATTAAATGCTACACTTGGATTATAACATTTATAACTTAATGTAATTGACTAAATTTTTTAATTGATTTTCTTACAACTTAAATTCTTTTTTCCTACAAATGTATAATACACAAAAAACTAGTTGCATGAATGCTCTTAAAAAAAAAAAAACAAACTTGTTGTCCTCATATATATATTTACTTAATATCTAGCAATTAAATTTATTATATATTAATTACATAAGTAAAAATTTATTTATACACTATTTAATTAGGATATAAATTAATTCTTCTCAAAAAAAAACTAAGTAAACAAATAATTGGAAGAGTTTATTTAATGAATGAATATCAAATCATTAGTATTTTTTTAAATAATATGTTTCAAATATAAGTGCACGACTAGTAATACTTAATCCAAGAATTAAGAAATTTTAAGTCGTCTTAAAATAAGAACTAAGCACTCAATTCCCTAATTTTGGTACTGAGCGCTAAAGCGATGAGGGTGATAGGAGAACTATATGACCTAGGGAATAACTAAATTGAATAAGGCATTCATCTGATTCGGCAAAGCGCATCTCTTGATAATTGAATCATTTTTATGATATTTATAAGAATGTTCTAAATTTTGAAAAGGTATTTGTAATTTTTAAAGTAAGATGAATTAATTTATAATTATACCATATCGCAAAAGAAGTTTCTCTATATAAGTGTATTTATAATTAAATTGGGGACAGAATATGTGTGAGAGCGGTGATTTTCTTCGAACTTCCAAGCCTTCACTCCATCGAAAATTTTCCAATAATAATATTTATTTATTTATTTTTGGCGCCATGTAAGATCATGTTTGCAATAAACAATATAATTTAAATTTGAAAATGAGATATTATGTGGACTATATTTGTTTCATTACTGTGAAAAATTGAATAATGTATTGATATATATAGAATACAATACTATAAATTATATATAGAGTACAATATAGGTTTCAACTAATACAAAAGGATCCCTAATCGGTACACAAGAAACCCTAATCCGTACAAAATGAGTTGTAATCTTTATAAACATATAATCCTAAATATACAATAATTAGTACCCTAACAATTACAATTACAATAATTATATTTGTCTAAAATATTTGATTTGTACATATAAATTATAAATATAATCGAATAAGACATATATATATATATATATATATATATATATATATATATATCACCACATCGGCAGCCCAAGTGGGTGCTAGTGTGTATTTTTCTTTACTAAAAATTCATGTGACTTGGACATCAGCTCCAAGCGGCTTGTATAATTGAGGGACTAATTTCAACTTGTTGGTTGGAAATGCGACCCGAAATGGTTTTAGTCAAAATTGGATTGCAATCATCAATTTTTTATTTTTATTTTTTAAATTTAAGGGACTAATTTTGTCAGCATACAAGTTGTCCAAATTCGGGCCGGTCGAAGTTAGTGGACCAATTTTGCAATTTCGCCATAAATCAAGTATTAATCACTAATGTTGGTCGAATTCTGGAGCTGGTCGACCGCGGTCGATTACTCTGGTCGAGTGTATGAATGAAGGTGTATGAACGGGAAGTTACGTGCAACAAGGGAACGGCAACGCGAGCTAATCGAGATGGGTCTCGGCTAAGATCCTCCGATGCGTAAGTCAGTCGATCGGTTTTGGGGAGATTTGAACAGAGTAAGGGTACTGTGCGAAATTAATGTGTATTTCTTACTATAAATACAGGGGTATTTATACTATGTTCAGGTAGACCGCGCTCATGTTGGTCCACCAGGCCAAGTAGGTCGTTGAGGACCGATGTGGGCGACTCATAGACCTAGTGGTAGGGTCCGTAGGTGCTAGCTGACGTTCCATTAGTGAGGTATGTGATTAGGTGGCTTCTCCATACCCCGTCTAACGGAGCATTTAATGCCAGCAGGGATCCGTTGGACCCGGCATGATTCAGGCCGACAATGGTGTCGACCAAAAGAGCCGAGGAGTTGGGTTCGAGCCGAGAGGGATAACGTTCTGCCGAGGCCGACGGGGAGAGGGGCTATTGGAGCTGGTCGATATCCAACAGTTCGATAGAAAAGGATTCGAAGGGAGTCAATCGGGGATATAAGGGAGGTCATCGTGAGAAAGGCGGTCGAATGTCTCGGTCGGAATTATGCCACGTCAATCACTTAGTTGGAAAAAATTGCATCCCCAAACTATAGTTCCATTTACAATCTTAGCCCCAAAATACTAGTGGATCTAAGCTTTCTAAGTGATATTGAAGGGGGTATATGTGGTAGTTCAATAATGCGGTTTGATTCCAAATCTTTGGTGACATAACTTATAGTTCTGCGGATATATACGAATAAGTGTTTGGTCTATGGTATTACAACGTTAGTTTTTTTTTTTTTTGTAAATTATTAGATTGACCCTGAAAGATAAATATCATTGCAAAAATTCAAGGATAAAAGAGTAAATGCATGATTAATTAAGTAAATTGATTAGCTTAATTCAAAACACATTTTGGCCATATTCTATTTTTTTTTTTCGAAGGGAAAGACATCATTTGCATAAAACCAGTGATCAGACTACATAATTAGAATACTAACATTGAATAAACGAGTAGGGGTTGGTTTATATTATAAATATTCTTTTTATTGAAAATTATAAATATAGTCCTCCCTAAAAATGATAAATTATTGTTTTAATTTAAAAAAAATAGTCACGCCTTCCAAAATTAAAATTTTGCGCACATCCCTTAGTACGAGAATGTATACTATTAAATATTATGATATGAACACCCTATACAAAAAATAATGATACAACATCATATCCTGTATAAATACAACATAAACAAGGTGTAAAACACCACCCGTGTGGGCTCTTTTTCAGAAACAAATAAAAAAAGAATCAAATAATTCGAAAGGAACATTATTTAAAAAAAAAACATAATAATAAACAAATGCAATATCACACGAGCAAAATGAATAAACACAATAAGAAATTAACTAAAATAAAATGATCATCTGCACGAAACGTCCACAAGCTGCCTGGCCGAGATATTGATTCCCATGGTACAATTCATGTTGGAACCCCTGTTCCTCTTCATGATTCCCATGATCTCCACTTTACCCCTCAATCTCGATTGGCTAGTCAATGGGATCACAGCACTTGTCCTGAAATCATTGGCTAACACCTCCGCCGGCACGTTAGCCGATGACAAATCAACGGTCACGAGGAATTTCCTAGTTGACCGCGCACCGGCACGCCCCCTAAGGACTAATCCTTCCCCGACTTTAGTTCCCCTGTAGAAGAACTCGACCGTGCTATTTTGGTATCTATATTTACCAAAATTCGGGTTTTTAACTCCCAATTGGGTTATCATTCTGATGTTGAAAGACGAGTTCGTGTCCAGTGTGGCCACATCGAACCTGTCGAATGTTGCCGACCTGACACGGAACTTAGGGGTTTGGACCCGCAGGATGGTCACTCCGAAGATTGTTAGTATGATTGTTTGAAAGACGATGAATGCTGCGATGTATGTGAGGCATTTCATTCTTTTCTTGCGCTTGTCTTCCCGTTGGGCTACGGATGCCACCTCTTCGTCCATGCGGCCGTATGGATTGACCTGCGGAGAAGTGTAGGGTTTTTGAGCTACTTCTTCTTGTTGTTTCGCCATTGATGTTTTTTGAATTGGAGAATAAGATAGATTTTTTTTTTTGGCTAAGGGGTTGAAGGAAATTGATGAACTAATGATAGTTTTGTGAGTTGATGAAAAGGTTAATAGGATGGCATGTATATATATAGGGTTGGGGTGTGGATTTGGTCTTCAACTGTATGTATATTGTGTGTGATATAGGAGTTAGATTGGAACACTTTTGTTGAAGTTTCTTTAACAAATGTAGTTATTGACATTCTAAATTAAATTGCCATCACGTTTATTGATTTGTTTAGCTCTGTTACGCGCTTGATTGCTCTCATTTATTGACTTTCCAGATGTTTGTGTTAGGCACAAGAAATTTCTTAGACAATATATATATATATATGTGTGTGTGTGTGTGTGTGTGTGTGTGCGCACTTACACACACACATATATTCATACACAGGGAGAGAGAGAGCAGTAAAATAACGTCAGAAGTAGAAGGCCGTATTTGGAAAAATTGCGACTAGGTTGAAGTAATGTGGGGTTAACTAACAATATTCCAGGAATTTGTCGTTTGAACTTTTGGGGACAAACAAAATACCTTAGAGAGCTGTTATTTTCTTTGAATTTTCAATGCAGTACCTGGCCATTAAAATATTTTTCCATAGTAGTATTGGTTAACTACTTTCTTTTATAGGATATGATTTTATTTTATTTTATTTTATTTATAAGTGCCATTAGGATATGATTGCTTAGGGTGAGTTCAGTCACGTTTCCAATATAATTTTTAATTTCCAATTATTTAGTTTTATAAATAATTTATTTTTGCCCAATTTCGCGCATGACAAAATTTGTTTGCTTTAGTTCAAAAATATGAGGCCGAACTCGAGCTTGTAGACTCAATTATTTATTAACTGAGGTCAAATTCAACTTATTTCATCCAACTTAACCGATATTGAGAAAATATAAATACAATATATATATATATATAATACATAAAAGTATAAAAAGCTCGCGAGCTGGTTAAAATAACCGGTTGAGCTAAACTTTTTGTATGGCTGGATTCAGTAGCTCTAATCGAACTCAAACAAATTCAAACTGACTCATTAGGACCGTAAGCCCATTCAACTCAAATTGCAACACTAATTAATAGCACGAGATTGACTTTGACGACAATCAACAACTATGGATTCAAACAATTCGAGGGCGATTCTCTGATTAATTCAATAAATCCGAACTTATAACCATAAGTCAGCTAATTTGAAATGATGTCAATGTGTGGTAGTAGATTAATGGCCGGCACCGGGCTATAAATTCTAAAGTAGCCTAGCGATGTACTTTTCGTGTTGTTTGTCTGATTAGGAAATAATGGAATAATAATTGACTTAGCTATTTCAATCTTGTTTTCCTTCTCAAAATTCCCCTTTGTTCTACAAAAAATCTCCCCTTCTATGATTGCATATTGACAGAGCGAATTAAGCAATGAATTTTGAAGGGGTTTTGAATAGTTCGTCTTCAAAATTTCAAGGAATTGTAAGAATTTGATAGTATGAAATATAAATTTGCTTATCGATGATATAGTGCTTATCGATGATATAGTGTTTGATACAGTTGTTTACAATATTTTTCAACTCGTATATAATCAAAATATGCTTAAATTTTATTCATTTTAAAGAGAGATCAAAGAATGTGAAAAAAGAACGCTAACTTCAACTATTATGGAACAAAATCATGTAAAACTTTATATTATCAACTATTAATATCAATCATCAATATAAAAACACCAAAAGGTCTACATATAGAATTATAATGGTAGTTCTTTATCGTATAATCATACAATATTTTCTATTATGCTAACATATTATATTATGCTAACCAATATGTTGTGATAAAAGGCTCGGAAATATATCATCCGAAAAAACCGACCCCAAAAAACAACATTAATAAACACAAACAGATTTACTGCGATTAATAATATTAGTAGTTGACACCACACACACACACACACACATGCCCTGAAATCATCAGTCGCAAACAACATTTCGGAGCCGTCGCGTGGCGGTCACAATTTCCATGGAGCAATTCATATCACTCACCCTCTTCTTCTTCAACAGCATCACCACCCTCACATTGCCCCACAGCTTCGCCTCGCTGGTGATCGGCACGACCCCGGCTCTCAAATCACTCGCCAGCTGATCCGAGTTAACGCCACGCGCCGCCGCCACGCTCAAATCCACCACCACATCGAATCTCGTCGTCGACCGCCAATTCGCGGTTCCTCGGGCCACCTCAGCCTCGCCTATTCGCGCGCCTCCGTAGTAGAAATACACGGTGGTCCTCTTGAACTTGAAGCGGCCGAAATTCGTGTTCTTCACGGCGAGCTCGGCTACCATCCGCGAGTCGAGCGACGGGTTCGCCGGCGGCGCAGCGGCGGTGAAGTTGTCGAAGGCGGCGGAGCGGACCCGGAATTTGGGTGTTCTGATTTTCGTCACGGTAAGGGTGAATAAGAGTATCATCCCTGTTTGGAAAACTGCGAAGAGTATGATGTAGAGTATGCATTTTGTGCGGTTGTTCTTCCGGCGGCGTTGATCGCCCGAACCGCCGTAAGTGGCGGCGGGGCCTCCGTGTCGCTGCGGGGGTAGCCGTCGGATGAGGCCAGGGGATATGGTGATGATTGGGGCTCTAATTTCTCAGCCATTAATAATTAATTTGTAAGAACCAGAGGCAATGAGAAATCCTTTTTTTTTTTTTTAATATATTTTTTGCTGAAAAAGTGTAAAATGGCTACTATTATATATGTAGCAGGGAAGGAATTTTCTTTTGTTCAGACTAAAATTTGACAATATCTAATTCATTACAAAATATATAATTTTATGTTTATTGTATGGTTCCCATTAAATTGAAATAATATGAATATATTGATATGGAGCTTGTTTAGATGACTTTTTTTTTTAATTTTGAGCTAAATACTTATTTTTTGAGGAAAAAAAATCAGAGCCAAAAATTTGTATTTGGATAGGATTTTTTGAAAATACAAAAGTAAGGAAAAAAAAGGAAAAAAATGGCTTTTTTTTTTTAAAAAAGCAATGCAACGTAGCTTTAAAAAAAATTACATTTTAAAACACTTCTAATAATGAAAAACGGAAAAATTGCTTGATTTAGAAAAAAAAAATCTACTATAAAAAAACACGATTTGAAAAGTATATATATATATATATATATATATATATTTTTAATTTGATTCAAACGGACTACGATCTTGTGGAAGTGCTTGTTAGTCGTTGACTTTGAAGTACGCAGGTAAGAAGATTTTCTGTGTGATTCTAAAGAAATTGCAGACGCGTTTCATTTATAAGGAAAATGAAGTTTGCATTAAATTCTACTTTGATTAATACGAGATGCTTCTAGTGGGGAATATGATGCTTCAACCAGCTAGCATCATTAGATACTTTTTCCTAATTATACATATTAAGTGACAAAATTCCTTATTTTGTTACGAAAATTATTTTTGTAATTTCAGCAGTAGTTAAAATTGTATTGTAATGATAATGACACTTTTTTAGTGACAATAGTGGTAATTTTGTTATTACCAATTATCACTGTATAGAGGTCTCGTTCATTGTAAATGGTTATAATTAATATACTAATGCTTATTATAATTAAAAAACTTATTGTCACCTAATAAGTCTTATTAGTGACAGTAAACAGTAGTGTACCTGCATATATAGATGGCAGGAAAATTTTTATCCGAACTTAGTTTGAGCGAACCTAATAAATTATATGATAAGTATATTGCACTTATCGAGTAATTGAACACTCTCTCTAAATTATCGACCATTCATAGGACAAGTATAAATTAATTACCACATAATTAATACTGATTCGATCGAACTAGATTTGAACTAAAATTTTCCATAGATGACATTTCCCCTAAAAAAATAAACTCGGGCAATATTTGGTCGATTCAATATTAATTAAATGAGTAGTACATTATATCTATTATTTGACAGGTGTAGAGCCAAAGGAGAGTAATCAATATTCGCATAGTAAGTATCATGCGCGTTGCCTGAGTATTTCGCACCTCTTTTTTTTTTGGTAAAGAGAAGAAGAAACAGCCTCAACTTAGGCCCGCTCCTCCAAAACAATTGAATCCAACACCTCATAAGGAGGAGACTCCCAAATAGCTATTCTAGTCCCCAAATTATGACCCATTTTTGCTAAACAATCAGCACATCCATTGCCTTCTCTATACGTATGAAGAATTTTAGTGAGCCAAGGCTTCCTCTATAGCATTCTGCAGTCCTGGATTATGGCACCCAAGGGGTGTTCATCTGTACAGGCATCAGATATCAGATTAATGACGGCTTTCGAATCCAACTCAATATGGATCTTTTCGATCCGTTTCTCCCATGCTATTCGAAGACCTTCCCTCAAGGCCAAGAGTTCCGCCGACGTGATTGAGACTTTACCAAGATTACAGGAGAACCCAACCATCCATTTTCCATTATCATCTCGAATTAAACCCCCTGCTGCTGCTGATTGCCCACCACCAATCACGCTGCCGTCCGTATTAAGTTTCGTCCACCCTTCGTCTGGTTTGCGCCACCTCACGTCCTTAGACGTTCGAATTGATTCCCCATAATTATCTGGATATGCAGCATATATATCCAGACACAATTTCCTAATCTCATTAACAACCATTTTCCAATTGTCCCAAACCTGTTGAAAAACTCCTTTATTTCGAGATACCCAAAGCACCCAAATCGTTGACAAGAAAACCACTGTCCAGCTGCAAAATGGGGCTGCAATATTCCCAAAATCCGCCCTAAGATTGCTCTGAAACCAAGTCTGCTGATCCATGGCTCTGAAACTTGCCCAGTGCGTAGGCGCAATCAGGTGCTCCCAAACTTGTTGTACCCTTGGACACCTCACAAACAAATGTAGGATATCTTCATTAGGTCCTCCGCAGTACACGCAGTTGTCCGCTTGTGCGATCCCCTTATGGAATCTCAATGCATTCGTGAGTAAAGCATTATGATTACATAGCCACAGTAGCAACTTAATCTTTTCCGGACATCTCAAGCCCCAAATCCATTGCCACTGTTTTTGAGGCGTTGAACATACCGTATCTCTGTTGTTTAACCAGTTGTATACCGACTTGCACGACATCTTGCCATTTGGTGACGCGCTCCAGATCCTAATGTCTTCGCTGCTGCGTTCAATGGGAATCGGGATGCTTTGAATCTCGCGTTCAACTTCAGGAGGGATTGGGGTTTGAATTTGTGATAAATCCCAGGAGTTATCATGTGAAATAATATCCGACACCATCAACAAGGCCTCAGTTTCATGTACTCCCCCAACGACTTGCTCACCAATCCTTTTGGCATTAACCCAGCGATCGAACCATAAAGATGTGTTCCGACTGCTGTTTATTTTCCATTTTATTCCTTCTTCCACCTCCTTCAAACTCCTTACGACCCCTGTCCAGCTGCATGACGTTCGTGGAATATTGTTGTACACGAGCATATCCTTGCCCTTTAGGTATTTCTGGTGAAAGATTTCAGCCCACAAACTTGACTCTCCTCTCAACACCTTCCACCCCGCCTTAGCTAACAGCGCTATGTTCATTTTCCTCATCTCTCGAATTGCCAAGCCACCTTCTTTTCTGTTCTTGAGAATTTTATTCCATCCCACCAAGTGAATTTTCCTCGCCCCCTCTTTCTCCCCCCATAAAAAATCCCTATTCAACTTGTCGATATGGGCACAGACGCTGGACGGCAGCCAGTTAGTGTGCATATGATACACAGGTATTGTTGTCGTTACTGCACGTATCAGTGTATATCTTCCGGCGAGATTCAGATTGATCGCTTTCCAGGACGTCAATTTATTACGAATTTTATCAATCAAGTCTGAATAAGCTGATGCATTCAGTGTAGTACCAATCTTTACGCCAAGATAGCGCCCAAGGTTGTTCGTCCTTCCAATCCCCAAAATCTGGCAGATATTAATTTTGAGGGCTGGATCGGTCTTTGGGGCAAAGATCACTTTGGACTTGCTCAGATTTACACGAAGACCCGACGCCCTGCAGAACTTGTCAATGACACATTTGATAACATTTGCATTCTTGCAAGATGCCTTGCCCGTGAGTATAATATCGTCGGCAAAGAAAACATGAGAGATGCGAGGTCCTTTGCGACAAATGGCCGTAGGCTTCCACGTTTTGTCCAGCTGCACGGCTTCTTCAATAAGGCATGACAATCTTTCCATGACAAGCACAAAAAGATATGGCGAGATTGGATCTCCTTGTCGGAGCCCGCAGTGAGTATCAATCGGTTCCAAGGCTTCCCCGTTCCAAAGAAGACGAGGTTTGATGCATGTAACGCATCCAATGATAAGATTGATAATTTTATTTGGGAATCCAAAAAACCTGAGTGTTTCTTCCACAAAATCCCAACGAACTTTATCATAAGCTTTCTCAAGATCAAGTTTAATTAGGAGCCCTCCCGATTTGCTCTTGGACATATTTATCGAGTGAAACAATTCTTGGACCACAAAAATATTATCATGTGTGGACCTCGCTGGAATGAAGCTACTCTGGAATGGGCCTATCAATTCTTTCATGATTGGTTTCAGCCTGCAAACAATTGTCTTGGTAACAATATTTAAGATGACATTGCACAATGTGATCGGTCGGAACTCCGAAATGAGTGACGGATTCTCCACCTTCGGGATGAGAACGATGAAGGCGTCCCCCACAGAATTGGGCACACGTGCCTGTTGATAGCACTTTTTAATAAACTGAACAACAGACGGCCCAACAATATCCCAGTACTTGAGGAAGAAAAACACCTGGCAACCATCAGGTCCAGGAGATTTATGGGGCCCCATGGATTTCAACACACTAAGAATATCAGCTATATTTGGCTCGGCAATCAGGTTCTCCCTCATTTCTTGCGAAATTTTCTTTTGAATTGGGCTTTCTTTAAGAAGTTCATGCTCCTCAGTCCCCGGTCCACTGAAAACGCCCCTAAAGAACTCAGAAACATGATTCTTTAGCTTCTCGCCATCAGTACACCATTGGCCATCAATCCTCAAGGCGCTGATTTTATTCTTGCGTCTTCGACAAACAGTGGCTACATGGAAGAACCTGGTATTTTTGTCTCCAGCTTGTAGCCAATTTATCCTTGACTTTTGGAACCAAAGAAGCTCCTCCTGTTGAAGCACCATATTATATTCCTCGATGAGCTTCCTCTCTAAATATAAGAGCGAGAGGCACTCAATGTGAGATAGCCTCTTTTGCACCCCGTTTATCCTTGCAAGCAAGTCTTTCTTCCTGTGAAAAATGTTGCCAAACCGTTTTCTGTTCCAATTCTGCATGATTTTAGGTAGCCTGTTCAGAGCATCAAGTACGTCCCCACCCTCTCTCCAGATCGACTCAACTTGATCTTTGCAATCTGTGCTCGTTGTCCATGCGAGTTCGAATTCGAACGGCCTTGTGCTTCGAGCTTGTGATAGACCATTGCATAAAGTCAAAATGGGACAGTGGTCAGAATGTGTTTGCGGGAGGTTTAACACTAAGGCTTCGGGAAACTTTAAGCGCCAGTCCGTGTTGGCCAGAGCCCGATCCAAGCGTTCACGAATATTGTGCGACCCACTCCTCTTGTTTGTCCATGTCAGTCTTGGCCCTTGGCATCCCAGGTCCATGAGTCCACATGCCTCCATCTCTGAATGCATTTTATTGCAGCGTCTCCATGAAATTGGTTGCCCTCCCCTTTTCTCACTGACCCTAGCAATGTCGTTAAAATCACCAACGACAAGCCAAGGACCGTGGATATTTTGGCCTAGGTCTTTCATTTCGCGCCAGAAGTGATCGCGTTGCCCAGGGGTCGGACTAGCATAAATACCAGAGCACAACCACCCATCACCATTCCTTGGACCTATAACCGCATGTATTGCTTGTGACGTCGTCCGTATAATATCCACCTGAACCCGTGCATCATCCCAAAGCATCCATATCCCCCCTCCTCGGCCGAGTATTGGGGCCCGACATATGTCGTCATAGCAGCCGCAACAGCAATAATAATAATAATAGTAAAAAGAATTAAAATCTTTCGTTGTTGTCGCCGTGGTTGTTATAAGGCATGCATGACTAGCTAAAGATGGTTAGTTTGAGCTTAATTTTTTACCAACAAAAAAAAAAGAGCTTAATTAGTTCGTACATCATCCAATTGCTTCTTAACTATTGTTGTTTATGATGTTTTATCGAAGAAAGTCACCTATAATCGGACAAAAGAGCTATATATTTATTTAGGAAAAATTTTATTTAGACCATTTGAAGTTCGATCAAATTATACGTAGACCCCTTTAGGTATGAAAAATTACGCATATCTCCCTTGAAGTTTGGGTCCAGCTACCAAGTAGCGCATTCCGATCACTGATATACCGTGATTTGCTTATGTAAATAAAAATTATAACGGGACTCCAATTTTACCATTTTTTCGAAAATTCAAACTTTTTTATATAGACAATACTTGGAAATGATAATTTTTTGGGGGGTAAATTGATAATTGTCATCAAGAAAATATTATCTTGAATTGATAATTTTTTGGGGGGGAAATGATAATTTTTTTGGGGGAAAATTGATAAACTTGTCATTTTATATTTAATTAACTTGAATTGTGGGATTTTTTTCTTAACATTTCGATAAGGATAACAAAATCATTTTATTATCTTTTCTTTGGATGTTAATCAGATCCAAACCTCAAAGTAGATATGTATAATTTTTCATACTTTACGAGGTCTACCTGTAGTTTGACCTAACATCAAAGAACCTAATTATAAGTTTTTCATATTATTTAATAAAATGTGAGATCTTTTGGTTTTTTTTATTCGTTTAATTTTGAACTTTTCTACGTACCCTTCCTAATATTTAACATATTTGATGACTCTTTTGTCTTTCCTCTCTAATACCATGTTTTTTATTTTTCTCTTTTCTACTCTAATCTCTCTCCTCTCTCATATTCTTTTTTTTTTTATTTTTTTTTCTATTTTATAGTTTTATTTATTTATTTTTTTATTTATCATAAATTTAATAAATATCCATTATGGATAATTAAAAAGATAGTATAAATAGTAAAAATGGTTTAGAGAGATATATATTTTACAAAGAATTAGATAAAATTTTAGTCTTATGCTATAAAATTTATCTATTTAATTATATTAGATATGTGTATTTTACGCACGCATTGAGTGTGTCATTACACTAATCTATACTATTATATAAAGGGACTTCACTTTTTAATAACTACTTTTGGTCTGCTTAATTTTTCGGTCTGTCAATTTTCTTTTTCTATTTTTTTCTTTTTTTACTTTCTCTCTCCTCTCTCCTCACTCCTCTTATACGTTCTTTTTATTTTCCCTCCTTTTTTTCTCTCCCCATCCCTATTTTCTTTTATCTCCAAATACTTTTGAATATCATATTTTTATAATTGTTTTCTTAGTTTTTCTTTATTTTAAATGATTTTATTTTTGTTTATTACTAACTTTATAAATTTATTAAAAATAATTAAAAATATTATGATAATATAGATACTACCAAAAAAAATTAATAAATTATTAAATCAAATTATTTTTTGTTATGTGCATATATTGAGTGTATCAATATTATTAGTATATATTATGCCGCAAACTAAGTGTTGGACGGATTCCTCTGTTCTAGAGGAAAAACATTGGTGGACACGGTTCTTGAAATCTAGCTCTTTAATTTTGACTTTCCCCCCAAATTTTCCTATGGTTGATGGAGCGTGGAACTTGTATTTTAGTGAGGAGAAAAAAAAAACCCCCCTAAATAAATAAATAAAGTGTATAAAGCACAAAATTATGAACTGAGTAGATAATCGTTCCAATGTATATCTCATTAAAATTCAAGTTTCAAACATAACACAATTGTGTTGGAGATGCAAATCTTGATCAATTGCTCCCGTTGAGTTGGTAAAGCGAACATGCGAAAATATAATTCTAGTAATCAAGGAATAAAATATGTTTAGTTTTAATATTTTACATAAAAAAAAATATGATATTAGCTACAAAAATAGAAAGTGCTAATTAAATAAAGTAGGGCGAATCATACTTACCATTCATGAAGTATAGTGAAATTACAAAAAACACACCCACGTATAGGAAATTATCATTACCCCCTAATTTGAGGGGGGTCAATGTCAAGTCTAACGAAATCGACAAAATATAATTTTTGCCCTTAATCAAATCAGGATACGTTAGAGTTACCACCCTTAAGTAAATTATGACTACCCCCTGATTTGTTTGATAATCATTTTAAGCTACATATATTGTGTGTTTTTATAAGTAAACACTAAGTTGTAGGCATAAATCACAATGATACTTTTGGTGTTCGTTTGTTGCGTTTTTTGAGGTGTTCATATGATTTTTTAGTTTATTAATGAAAATTGAGTCTTGTATGGTTAATGAATAATATTTTTATCAATAGATTGTCCACTAAATAAATAAAACCTCATATTGCTTCAATGCATTTGTTAAAAACTAATATTTTGGTGAATGTATACACCATCCACCAAAGGCTTTAATCGACAAGTTTGAAAAACAAATAACTGAAATATTACATTTATCCCCATGTAGTTTTAATAAATTACAATACAACACCCCAAGCCACTGGTGGAGCCATTTACAAGTGAGGGGGTGCAATTGACCCCCCTCAACTTTTAAAAATTCCACTATGTATATACATATTTACATTAATATATAAAAAAATTATAATAGTAATGGTATTAATTAACCCCACTCACAAAAATATAAATTTAGATAAAAGAAGGTCATAAAGGGGGAAAGAAAAAGAGAAACTCTCTTTCAATTTTAATATAGTAAAAAAAAAATAAGTCACTGTTTTATAGTTAAAACAAAAATAAAATCATACATATACATATATATATATATATGTATACATTTATATCCACTAATATTATAATAATTGAAAAGAATAAATTGCCTTCTCATTCACAAATACATACTAGTTGGTTGGGCATATTTGATGCGTGTGCAAAATAAAAATAAAATATAATTTAATTACATATTTAAATTACGAATATAAAATTTAAATATTTATTGAATTTTATACATTATCATTTATTTTTAATTATTTGTGACGTTTATATTTTATTAAATTTATTATAGAAAAAGTGTTTAAAATAAAATTAATATTATAAGATTAACAAATAAATAAGAAATAAAAAGTAGAAAAAAGATTTAGGAGAGATGAATACATATACATATATATATATATATATATATATATGTTGATAGAGAAGATAGAAGGAGGAAAGAAAGAAATTAAAAACACATTAATAGTGGTAGATGAAAGAGAATATAAATTAGAAAATGAAGACACCAAAAGAGATCAAATACACTAAATGATTATTAGACCTCTTAGGTGCTTTATTAATAGTATAGACAATACATATATGCCACATGAGTGATTAATTAATTAATTAATTAATTAAATTTGTTTGTTTTAATTAATAGGCCCACAATTTATCAAAAAAAAAAAATGAAGCCAGCAAAATTTCTTGAGCACTACACAATTAAGAAGAAAACATAATATACAAAATCTTTTATTTTAGTTAAATTTTTTCGGTTTACGCAATTGTGAATAACACTAATGTACCTTTGAAGAATATCAAATCCCAATAGATTTTTTAGTTGAAAATAAGATTACCAAAAGCACTTTCGTTACCTTTTTTAGAAACTTGTTCGTCGAAAGCTTTCAATTGGGGGTAGCAATTGGGCAGGTCGGGTTGGGTTATATTGGGTCGGGTTGGAGATGAATTCCAAAAAATAGGTTGGGTTGTAAATGGGTTGGATGTGGGTTGTAAATGGGTTGAAGGTGGGTTGTAGATTGGTTTGAAATGATTTTTAATGGGTTCAATGCGTCGTTATTATATGTTTAATCAAAATAAAAAAAAGATAAATTAAATTATTATTCCTATACTATTTAGATGGTTGTAGAATACTAAAATGAATTATAATTAAATAAAAATATAAATACATTTTTGTTTAAGGGGTAACCCGTTTAGAACCCAACATCAACCCAACTAGAACTCAGTATCAACACTAACCACATGAAACCCAACCCAACTTATTTTAAAATATGTTGGACCCAACCTATCCTAAAACCATGTGGGTTGGGTTCAACCCGCGGGTTGAGAATTATTTTATCACTCCTACTTTCGTGGTTGGATATATCTAAAAGAAACAGTCATTGATGATTAATTAGCCCACAAATATTAACCTCACTGGATAAAAGTTCTGACTCCGCCACTGCCTCAAACTATTACATATTAATTATAACAAAAACAACCCTAAGGGTATTTTCGAAAGTTTATATAAGTTGATTAACGATCGTCGTTAGTCAAACTAACGGTAGATATAAATTATTAGACGTCACATATTATTAGGAGGATAATAGTAATTTTCTATACGTTTCGAAAGTGGTAATTTAATTCGCCCAATAAAGCATCTAAAATTTTCTTCCCCTTCCACTTCCTGGAATTATTTATTGGGTAGACTATTATACAACACGCCATGAAGTCTTATTCTTCTAATTCTCACATATTAGACGCATGGATGGACTTTATGGGAGCCAAATTTGTCATGACTCAAATGATACAAAAATAAAAATTAGATAAAAATAGTAAAAAAAAATGGATGATTTTTTTATAAATTATTATTTATCCTAAAATGTTGGATTAAAAAGATCAAAGTCCCAGATGGAGCCCACGTTCATTTACTTTGATAATAATTTCAAACACTTGTCCCCAAGTATACGTTAGTCCTATCTGGCTTAATTCTGGTATGCCTTATTTAATTTATTAAGCTTTTTCAAACACCTTTCTTGCTTCCATGCTTTTCCCGTGCATAATTATGATTTTTTAGTATATATATCTTTATTGGCTCCAATTCCAATAATAAAAGATCTCATTGAGATTTACGAAAGATTCTCAACAAGAGAGGGAAAAAAAAAGGATGATAATGAATTAATTGATCATGACAAAATAAAAATTATCATTAATTATATATAGAATTATTAAATGATTTAGAAATTGTATTACCACAAAAATAAGCTCGTTTCAGGATCATTAATGACAAACACAATATGTAAATTGTCATTTTTTGTAATTTCTAATACATTTATAATAATATTACAACAACAAACAACCATCAATTGGTTTAATGGAATTAGTTGTTAATCCCTTAAGCAACGTTCACAGTTTGAATTATGTAGTTGTGAATGAATCAATTGAGTTGAGAGGATTGTCTCCATATTAAGTTGCTATAATACCCAAATTTAGATTTATCGGAATCAAAATTGAATGGTTAAGATATACGACACCAATGAAAACCTTATTCCCACAAATTATAGTTACAATCTTTTATATCATGAAATTGTTACTAGAGATCATTACAATCTTTTATGTAATGAACTTGTTACTAGACAAACGTCGATGATTACAAATAGTATTGATAATTTAAAATAGAGATAATTATAGATCTCCATTCCAACTATGCGGATTTTCTCACTTTGAAATCTATAGTGTGCTATGTTATCAGTTGACACTCAATCTATGCGAGTTTTGTAGGTTGCAACCTAAGTGGGTTTTCTAATCAAAAATTGTCACCGGAACGACAACATGTGAGGAGCACATGTTTTGACTAAGGGTATTTTTTATCTTTCCATTTAAAAATAAAAGTTATTAATAATTCCCTCAATGTCTTTGCCATTAATAACAGAAATCTCAAATCTCTCTTGTCCCATTTCTCCTCTTCTTGTTCAAATGAAAATGTGGCCGCAGACGGTGGAGTTTATGGCGACGGAAGATGTTTGTCACTGTTCTTGCTTCTATTATTCATCAACTTGCTAGTTCTTGCTTCCCTTTTCAAATGTCTTACAATGTTTAACCAACACATATATACAATGAGAGAGAGAAAACTTTTAAATCCCAATCCAAGACCTCTCCGTGGCTGCAAAAAGTGGAAAATAAGTGCTAATTCACAACACTGTAACTTAGCTAAATGGCATACCGATCAAATCTGCACATCTCCAATACGAATTGGGACGACAATAGCTTCTCCAAACGACAAAATATCGAACTAATGCATGAAAGACAACAAGTAACAAACCATGCTCCTGCCTTGGACATCAATTTCACTAAGTATGGTTATACCAAGACAGAAATAAAGCCCGCATCGCTATCCAATTAACTTGCTGAATGAGTCACAGTTGGAGTGAAAATATACATTTCACAAGCGTGGGCATCAACTCATGCACTGAATATCTACATAGTATCACTACCCACCTTGCACAAATCTTTGATCGAAACTCTGGTAGAGGACTAGAGTCCAAGCGAAGCCCATTTAGCTGTGACAATGGCAGTTTTGAAACCTCTATGCCAAAGGACAACAGCCAAGCGTTGGCCAGAAAGCGGGCCTGCCCAAATTCCCCCATGGAGGGAATTATTAATAACTTTTATTTTCAAGTGGAAAGACAAAAATACCTTTAATCAAAATACGTGCACATCACGTATCGCTATTCCAGTAATAATTTTTGATCAAGAAACCCACTTAGGTGCAATATGCAAAAACATGCATAGATCGGGTGGCAACAGATAATACGACACACTTTAGGTTGTAAAGTGAAAAAACCTGTATAGTTGGGATTGGGATATGCAATTATCTCTTTAAAATACTATAATTTGTCATTTTTGAATTAATTACTGATAAAATAGAGATTATAGTAACATGTAAAAGTTATTATCCTATAATATTGTGGTAACTTTGATATTCATGTCTTTTTTTTTTTTTTTCCCAATAGTATATACTTTTGTAATGAAAATTAACAGAATAGATATCAAAACCCTCACAAGTATACCTATGTATATTACCGCAAGAAATATTACAAATAGAAAAAAAAATTAATCCAAAACAAAAACCGCAGAAATAAAAATCACACTAAAACAGAAAGAAAAAAAAAAGTTAAAAAAAAGAACAAAAATAAAAATCATTTGCAGACAATATTCCTAATCTGCTGCGACTCCCTCACAATCTCCATGGTACAGTTCATATCCGTCGATCTATTCTTCTTCATCACGACAACCAGCTCCACTCTCCCCCTCAATTTCGCGTGGCTCGTAATCGGCAAAACTCCGGAACTCAAATCCCTCGACAGCTCCTCGCCTCCGATGGCCGCTGAGTTCAAATCCACCGTCACGTCGAACTTCTTCGTCGATCTCCACCCGGCGCGGGAGCTGCTCACCTCCACCTGCCCGATCGTGGCGCCTCGGTACATGAAGACGACGGTTGTGTCCCGGTACTTGTACCGCCCGAAGTTGGCGTTCTTCACGGCGAACTCCGCGTTGATCCGCCCGGAGATCGACGGGCTCGCCGGCGTACCGAAGTTTAAGTTCGCCAGCTCGGCAGAGCGAATCCGGAACCTCGGCGTCCGAACTCGCATTATCGTCAGCCCGAAGAGAGTGATGACTCCGATTTGGAATACCGCGAAGATGGCAACGTAGAGCAGGCATTTGTTCCGCTTCTTACGGCGGAGCTCCCTGGCGTCATGTGCGGCGCCGCCCATCTCCGTGTCGCGGCGGCCGTATCCATTCGCCACCGGCACCGGGTACGCTGATTGTTGCTGTTTCTCCGCCATCTGAATTTTTTTTCACAAAAAGGTAATTAACTTTTTTTTTTTTCAGAAAACAAAATATGAGAAATTATTTTGTGATTTTTTTTTCTTTTTTCTTTTTTCTTTTTTTTTACTGTGAGCAAAAGATGAAGTGTTGTTGATGGTGGGAGTGGGGAGTGGAAACTTATATTTATAGAGGAATTGCGAAAAATATTAAAATTAGTGTTTGCTTATTATTTTATTTTTCAATTATGATTTTGGTTTAAAGTTTAAACTGACGCGTGAGGAGGCTTACTTTGACTTAGAACCTTTCGTTTTTCTGGGTTGATTTTTGCAGAAGCTTCTATTGGAAAATGATTTTTTTAACAAAGTTAAGGCTGATTAAGTGCATGACGGACCAACTATTGCTTGACAAGTGGAATGGTGGTAAGATTTTCCACGCAAGTTGCGTAGTGTGAAATTTTCCCTTCTAGATGGACTCATGGAGTATGGGAACCGAAATTGAGGTATTTACTTATGTTTTTATTTCAATTAATATGATTTTATATATTAATTAATCCCGAAGTTGTTAAAAAGTACGTGGTCTTCATTTGAACTTTTTATATACTAAAACATGTTCTGAAGATGCTATAGTATTTCAATTAATATTATAGATTTAAAAGTGTCAAAATCTTCGTTAATAATAACAAATTATAATAGCCCCAATTAATTATTATTCTAATGGTTATTAATTCGTGAGAAACAATATTTCACTCAATGGATATATAGACGTATATATTGGTAATTATAAATATTTGATGGTTTTTCTTTCTAAAAATTTAAATTTTTAAATGAGATGATTATTTAACAATATATACGGAAAATAACTTCCTTCGTATATATTAAAGAATTCTTAACAAACTTTTAGACGCGAGGACATTTGAAAAGCATTACATAATGTGACCCACTCGATTTTAGTTAGAGAGGTTATATCTAGTTAGCGATGCTTTTGATTGTTTTTTTGTTTTTAGGGAAAATTTTATTTTTAGGACACTATGTTGTTCAAATTTGACATTTAGAACTCTAGTTATCTCAATTTTAAGTTTAGGACATGAATTTAAATTTTTTGACATATTACCTACGTGGCAAAAATTTTGGCCGGAATTTGGCTATAAATGTTGACGTGACACAAAATTTTAAAAAATTAAAATATAAATTATTTAAAATAATATATAAAAAAAATTAAATAATATAAAAAATATATAATATGTACACTATAATATATATATATACACACACATACACTATAATAGTATACATACCCCACCCCGCCCCACCGCAACCTCCACCCTCCCTCTCCCCCAAACGAGCTAGCTATAGTACAAGAAAAGAAAAACAGAAATTTAAAAACCCATGTAAACACACATTCAAAATTACCTCTCAAAAATTATTTGGATTCTCAAATTGATCATATAGTTACCTTGCCCATAGTATGAGGAACACATTGATGGAAAAAAAATCTAAGAAAAAATGGCCAGAGGCGGAGCAACTGCCACGGCGGCAGGCCATTTTTTCTCATACATTTGTTCTTCACTCCATAGGCAACTTATCCATGTATTCAATTTGAGTATTGAATTGCATTTAATAGAGTATTTTATTTGGAAGATTTCTTAGTTTTCTTCATTACGTATTTTTGAAGAAAAATTGAAGGGGGTGGGATGGGTTTGTGTGTGGGTTGTGGGGGGGGGGGGGGGGGAGCAGGGGCAAGGGGGAATGAATTTTCCTTTTTTTTTGTTTTTTATTAAAATATTTAGTAATTTATATTATTACCCCCAAATAATCCTATTTGAGATGTCATTTCATCTTAAAAGACACGTAAGCGTCACATAAACGTTGACAAGTCAAACGTTTCCAACTATTCCGCCTGTGATGTCATTTTTCCGGTTAAATTGCGCAATTTGGGGCATTAAATCCTAAATGTGTCAAAAAAATTTAAATTGATGTCCTAAAATTTAAATTGAGATAATTAGAGTCCTGAATTTCAAATTTGGACAACATAGTGTCCTAAAAATGAAAATTTCCCTTTTTTTATAATTTTGCTAAACAGAAAGAATATAAATAGATATGGCACATAACATAAGAATCTTTGTCAAATTAAGTATAGTGCTCGTGCATTTAACGTAGTCACGTATGGAATAAACGCATATTTGCAAGTTATCGCACAAAACAACAAAGCTTTCTGAAATTTATTAACAAATTCAGGAAATTAGTCCTGCATGTATAGTATGGTTATGGATTAGCTGTTCTATAATATTATGTTGCAATTACAAGACCTAGTTTCAAAAGATCCATAAATTGCCTACCAAAAGGAGCCAAATTCCTTAGCAGCCATAAGGGAAAGTTCTCTCGTGAACTGTATTTTGGATTTTACCTATGCACCAAATAATTGTGAATATTTTTTTTCCAAATAAATAACTATAGAGTTTATCACAATCGTCAAATGAATATGCACGGCTCAACACTTGATGCATGTAAGAACTTATGTGCCACAACCCACAAGACATACTAGTGGGGCTAGAAATACTAGCGATAATTCGTTGAAATATTTGTATGTTTGAAGTTGATGCGATTAATGTACACTCAACAATTAGTGGTATTTTTGTAGTGATTATTTTTTTTATCATTATACGACGAGGTTAATTATTGACGGTGATAATTAAAATATTAATTCTATCGGTAGTTAATTGCATATTGATGAAATAAAAGATATTATTATCTACTACTAATAAATAATATCAATGAGAATTTTCATGTTATTATTATTATTATTATTATTATTATTATTATTATTATATTTCATGAGTGCGCGTGCGTGTGTGTATATAAATTGCACCCATAAGTATAGCACATTTATTATATAATTAATTTTCATTGAGACTATAGTTTATTAGTGGTGGTTCGAACATGACACTATTGAAGTTTTATGTTCGAATTCTTTTGTTCTCTCTCTCTTTCCCTCTGAGCTCTGGGTGTGTGTGTGTGTTGTGTTATATTTCGAATGATATCTATCAAATATTTTAGATGGATTACATAATATGTGTGTATATATATATATATATATATGCATAGTTAATTAATTTAGTTTAACTAGACCCCATCCAAACCCAAAATTTCGTATGCCATGTTTCATACACATGGGCATTTATTATGAGCATAAAACTACTATTAGCAGCTGGCTTTAGTTGAATTTGTTAGCCCTCAGGGCCCCCTATCCATGCCCTACTAGCTTTTGTTGGCTAAACAGTGTCCAAATATCTCAATCACTACTTGCCTTAATGAATTATTATTTGATATGGACAAGAAGCCTACTTTTCTTACTTTTCCACCTCTCTCATTTCTTTTTTCTTTTTATTTTTGAAATAAGATATTTTTGTTGATCATGCATTAATTCTGATGGATATAAAAATATCTCTGGAGTGGTACTTTACTAAATTTGATTTAGGGCGTGTTTAAAATATATTTCTATTTTCTGAAAAATTAAATTTGTAAAAAAATTGAAAAAAAAATATTTGAATAGTAAAAATGTATAGCATATTTTAACATTTTTTTTTTCAGTAGAAATAGTAATAAAAAAAACACTACATTATTATTTTGTCCAATATGAAGAGAAAAGTACTTTTTTTTTTTAATTGTTTACAAACACACCTTTTAACTTCGAAAATTCTGGCATTTACGACGTGTAAGAATGATAATGCCAATTAATCAATAATTATGATTGAGATATTTCTCGTATGGCGGATCAGTACCACATATCCTTTTATCCTTTCAAAACAAATTAAATAAGAAAAAAGCGATTCTAAGAATCAGATTTCATCAAAAACGGGGGCATGAATTAAATTTGATTTGAGCAGGCAAAGACAATCCCGACACACTGCAAATTGTTTAAACAAAATAATACAACGTATAGAATATTTTATCATCATAAGTTGAGCTTTATTTAATTTTAGTGCCAAAGTTTAAAAATATATGTCTTATATTTCGTGCTACACTTTTATTTTTCACTCAATATTGGTATAGTTGTCATTTTTTTATTTCTTAATAGAAAAAAATACGTGAAAATCACATAAATTATTATTATTATTATTATTATTATTATTTAACTGTTAAGATAATTGATGATTATTCAATAACAATTCACACGTAATTAAATATAACAATTACTACTAAATTAACAAAATTATAACGCAACAAAATAAAACCCATAGTTACTGAATATATATTGTACAATTTGAATGTCATTACTAAACACCTTTACATTAACGTGTATAATATATATATATATATATATATATATATATATCCTATGGCACTGGACAACTTAGTTACACCGAAAATTCTACTGCAGACCCGACTCTCGTAAAATGTTTCCCTAATTGCAGTTCAAATATCCAACCATTCTTTGAGCCAAATTAATCATAATCTCACAATCCATCTCCGCAGACTTTTTCCTCTTCAGCACACCCAAAAACTCCACTTTCCCATTCAAAATAGACCGGCTATTCAGGATCAAAACCCCGGAATTCAAACCGCTCGCCAGCCCGGCCCGGTTCAGCAACCCGGCTGACGACAATACCACCGCCGCCACCACGAACCGCTTCGTGGACCGGACGCCGGCTTGCGAGCCGGGCACGAACGCCGTCCCGACCGGCTCGCCGTTGTAGTAGAGCGTGACGTAGGTGCTCCGGAACTCGTAGCGGCCGAAGTTGGGGTTCTTAACGGCGAGCTCGACGTTCATCCGTGCGTTGAACGACGGGTTGCCGGCGGCGGCGGAGTAGTCGAAGGTGTCGAACGCGGCGGAGGTGACGCGGAACTTGGGGGTTCGGAGTCGCAAGACGGTGAGGGAGAAGATGAGGATGACTAGGATTTGGAAGACGGCGAAGATGAGGATGTAGCGTAGGCATCTCCGGCGTTTCTGGCGGCGGAGCTCGTCTTCGTCGTACGCCATTGATTCAGCTCAAAAACAGTGAATTGTTAGAGCAGCTGAGTGTTGAAATTAAGGAAGTGTGTGTGTGTAAGATGCAAGTGAGTTGAATATATACATATATATATATAGAGAGAGAGAGAGAGGATTGAATATTTTAAGCCCCTTTTGATTGGGTGGATTGGATAAATGTATATTTAGTATTGAGTTGGTTGGTGGGTTGGATAATTATAGTTGAAATGCCATATTTGATTTGTGGGATTCAGTCCATGGCTCAAATTTCAATGATATATAAATCTCGTTTGATTTTGTGGATTATATTGGATTAATAGCAAAAGTTCCATTTTGCCCTTAAAATTATTTTTCATTGGTTTTTGACTTTTTTTATAACAAAGACAATTTAGTAAATTCAATTTTGGGATATTAATAATACATTCTAACTTCCTCTAGTAGCACCCCCCCTAAGACTGAATCCAGCTTAAATGATGGCTTCAATCCATGGTATCATGGATTGAGGCATTTCAATACATGATAAAATTACGAATCAAATATAGAATTTAGATTGGACTATTTATTGTATTACAACGTATTATAATAAATCAAAAGGGGCCTAAGTGGGTTGAAGCAGGTCCCATTGGACCGGATGATAAGTCTTCAAGGGTGACGATTGTAATGAAACTTTAGTGGCAAATGAGGGGAGCAAATGACTTTACATATCAATGTATACCGAAACAAAAATGACCAGTATGGCGCATATATTACAATCCCTACACTTAGATGAACTATTAATTACCAAACGATTGCAAGGAAAATATTTGTTTATCAAATTCGGCTTTAATGATTCCAACAAAAATTATTACATTGCATTGAACTAAGTCTTGCTTGAAATACGTAAAATAATCCCGGTAGCAGAGGCATACCTCTAGGGTCAAGAGTCGAACTATAATTTTTTGTTTGAAAGTAGGGGATACGAAATTTAAATTTTCAAAAAAAATAAATATAAAATTTGATTCAATCTAGACTTAAAGTGGGATGACTGCACCCGTCAGTTCCCTTACTTCGCCTCTATTTAGGGCTAACTGTATATGTAGCTACATTTAAATAATTGTCGTATTTTTCTTTTAAAATATTTTTTTGGGGTACACCCTTAAGATTTAATCATTTTTGTTATTTGTAATTCATAGTTAATAAGTACACCCCTTGAATCTTGATCTATTGACCGCTAGATCTTAGCCCCGCCACCGTATAGTTCAACCTTTGCATTGGTCTACAATATGTGAAGATAGTCTTGTTTGGGAATAGTGATAACTGATGACAGATAATAGCGACATGCATGGGGGCGGAAATGGAGAAATTAGTGGCGTGTTTTAAAAGCGCGTGGACTGGAAGTTGCACTCAGATTACCACTGCGTAACAAACCTGTCGGCGCAACAAAAAAAAAAAGGAAAAAGCTTAACAAACCTGTCTAGAGAAACGCGCCGCGACTAATCTATAATTTATGAAGGGTGGTCATTTACAAAGGAATTGTATTAATTAATATTCGTTATATGCATGATGAAAAACTTTTGTTTGACTTGGTTAAGCCTAACGAGTCATATATTTTAATTTGTTATATAGATATGGGATATGTTTATTTCATCGGATTTTTTTCATCGAAAAATTTCGGTGGAATTTTGACGAAATTTTTGTGGAATTTTGACGAAATTTTTGTGGAATTTTTAAATAATATAAAATAATATTTTTTTTTAATTTTTCGAAGAAATTTTGGAGGAATATTCTATGAAAAATAAAAAAAATTAAAAATATATTAATTTTTAAATTTTTGACAGAATATTCTGCAGAAAATTAAAAAATAAAAGAATATTAATTTTTCAATTTTTCGGCGGACTTTCCACCAAAAATTAAAAAATAAATAAATAAATTTATTTTTCAATTTTCGCGGAAAATTTCACCAAAAATTTAAAAATATTAAAAAAAGATTTTAATTTTTCAATTTTTGACAAAATTTCAACAAAAAATTCTGTCAAAAATTTAAAAATAAATAAAAAATATTATATATTGTTTGTGTATATGCTATATACAATGTTTGTGTATATACATATATATAGTTGGAGAAATATTTATATTAATCTTATTATATTTTAGTTATTGTATGCTAAATATATAATATTTGTGTATATACATATACATGTTTATACAATTGGGAAAACGTTTATGTAAACCTTATTATTATTATTATTATTATTATTATTATTATTATTATTATTATTATTATTACTACTACTACTACTACCACCACTACTTCTGATCAGAAAAAAAAAAACAATATGCTATAAATTATAGTAAATTAAAATAAATAATTTGATGATTTAACCTTAAATTTAATGCAACTAAAAGTAAATAATAATGTAATCATATTTCAAAATTTATTAATGTGGTAATTTCAAACATATATGTTAAGTACAAAAAAAAAAAAGAAAATACATAACAACAAAGTGATGGAAGTCTAACGACAAGAGACTTGTTTATCAACCAAGAGTCGAGGGTTCAACTTTTAGAGATCACAAAATATGAATTAGATTCGAGCGCTCACACATGAGGTGGAGGTGGAGGTGGAGGTCCTGGGTTCGATTCCTGTATATGGCAATTGGAATTCTATTTGTATAAAAAGTAAAAAAAAAAAATTGGTGGAATAATCCGCCAAAATTACATATATACATATATATATACTATTATATTGAATTTTTTATTTAATGGCCAAAACAAATATGATCAGACCAAATTATTCCCGTATGCTTATTTCATTTTACAATTTATATATGCTAAATAATTTCTTAAAATTATATACAAATCACGTAAGAAACATATATAATGAACTCGTCATAGCTCCAAATTGATATATATATATATATATATATATATATATATATATTAAAATACACATCCTCCACATTCCACAATATAAAATGTCACAATCACCCCTCCCACTCCAAGGATATTTCAGCCAGAGCCAAAAACATAAAAAATGAAAAATATTTCCTACTAGTAAAGGTATTTTCGAAGCATAACTTAATATTTTCAACAAACCCTTGCGGCATTAATCGTGACATGTTACACAACAGAAACAAGAAAAATAAACTACACTAATAAATAAAATTCAAATAAACCGCCATTTTTACTTGCATTTGAGGTTCTCAACAATTCTCGCCCTCGTATTAACATCCATAGTACAATTCATCTTCGCCGTCTTCTTCTTCTTAATAACCTCAAACACATGAACTCTCCCACTCACCGTCGCCTGCCCCGACACCGTAAACCTACCGGACCTCAAGTCGTCGCCCAAAGACTTATCTTTTTTTGCATCCGCCGCCACCTCCACCGTCACGTTCAGCTTCTTCGTAGACCGTATGCCGCTGCGGCCGCCGGGAATCACGGCTGTGCCCACGGTGTTCCCCCGGTAAACGACCAACATAGTGCTGTCGGAGAAATCGAAGTGACCGAAATTAGGGTTTTTGATGGTCACCAGCGCGTTGAGCGCCAAATTTAGAGACGGTGATGTAGTCGAATTCGAAGTTACTTTTTCAACAGTGATCGATTTGAGACGGATTTTCGGAGTTTTTATGCGCGTAACCGTTAGAACAACGGCTAATATGATTAGGGTTTGTAGTATTAGTAGTCCTGCAATAATGCAGAAGCATTTTCTAGGGTTTCTTGCAGTTTGTAGTTTGGTTCCGCTAGGCATTTTTCCTTTGTGTGTGTGTGTGTGTGTTGATTTTTGGTTGAATTTTGGGAGATCGGATGAGTGATCTGGTCCAAAAAAATGTTTGAGTGATTTTATAATAAGATGGGAAGTTGGTATAATCTTTAAGAGGGGGCGCCCTTTAAATAAGTTGTTGCTTTAGTATATTGCTTTAGCTTTTTTGTTGGGGCCTACTGCCAAAACCAGCTTTGGAGGGAAGTATCTTTCAGATATGTGTAAATGATCGTAGATAGAAAACTATAATAGAATAATTATGGTTAAAAAAAATGATGAAGTAGAGACTGAGCTGCAATGCAAAGTTAGGGTTAATGTTTTACTTAATGCATGGCGATCTTGTACATGTTGGACTGAAATATAAATGAAGAAGCTAATTAATTTCTGTAAAGTACATAATCCAGGAACCTCTGAAAATTCTAGTCCAAATCTGATTTGATCGAACCTACTTAATTATATAGTTAATGTTAATACACTTATTATGTCATTGGTAGATGAAAAATATAAATCACTCACATAGCAATTAACACTAGTTCAGTCGAATCAAGTTTGGGCTAGAGTTTCAATAGAAGCACTACACACACACACACACACACACACACACATATATATATATATATATATATATGGTCACACATGTATAGAACTTGTGATAATTAAAAACAAAAGTCACTTATATATACTAAGGAAATATAAAGTTTTGCAAGACACATACAAGGCTTAAAATTGTAAAGACAGAGTTTACGTATGTAATTAGGTAGAGCCTATTTTATAAAGATTTAATTCTTAATTTCGGTTATGACTCCCAATATTGAATATTAATTTTAACTCAAACTATGACGTCTCAAAAAAAAACATTGATTATCCTAAATCAACTAATCCACTGTTTAAAATAAGTTGAATATGCTCTCTTAAACTCGAATTTGACTACATAAAATTCCATTACCTTGAGAATATGCTAACTATTAAAAAGCCAAACATACAAATGGAATATCAGTTTACCATTGTATGTAATTAACCTTTAGTTCACGACATTACAATTATCAAAAACATAATAATAATAAAATAAAAGTTCACGACATTACCTTTTAGGTTTACATATGAATATAATTTCGGTTGTGGGCAATCAAAGGATTCTATATTTCCTTTTCCCTTTTCTTTTTTTTTTTTTTTTTTTGCTTTTCTCATGTTGACCCAAAAGAAAGATATATACACTATAAGAAAATGAATAAATTTATGACGTTATAATAAGTAATAATTAAAAAATTATCATTAATTATATATATTTGATGACAACAAATTGATGTTGTCACAAAATATAGTATACACAATATCAATGGTGACAACTTACTATTCAAAGATGGCAATATAGTACAAAAGTGATAATTAGTGACGCGTCTATTATAACAATTTAGTGGCAATAGAATCTTATCACAAAATCTTAATAACAATTTTTATTGTCACCAAGTTGTCACCTTCAGTGTGTCATTAATTATCAATGGTGACAACTAAAACATTACTTCTTGTCACTATTGAATGATATTGTGACAATATAAAAATTATTGTCATAAAACTTAATTAGTGACAAAATAGAATGTACTGTTACTTAATACAATTATTGGTGACAACTTTTGTATTATTACTTTTAAATTTTAATAATAGTATTACTTTTTCTTGCAGTGATATATATATATATATATATATATATATATTGATAATTGAAAAGAAATAGTGTTTCTTCAGCACATATGGCATGGTTCATGAAAAGTGCAATCTGCGCTTAAATTTCCACAGATCCTTAACTACAAGTAGGAATAACATTTAATTGAGTTGATCACTATTTTTGGTAATCATATTAGTTAGTCGTTATTCAAATAAAAAGAAAATAGTGATCGAAGTCAAAAGTGTACACTCCCATGATTAGGGCTGTCAATGGAGCGGATTTTAATCCGAATCCGATCCGAGTCCGATCCGAATTTTAGCATATTCGACCGATTAAAATATTCGATGGGTCAGATCCGATAGTAAATATCCGTAATCCGAAATAAATGGGTTGGATTTGGATTCAATGAGTCCGATCCGTTAAAGATCCGAATCCGAATTTTTATATTATATTTTATTAAATTTATACATTATATATAATACAATAGTAATAAAGATACTTCAATGTAATATAAATGTCATTATAATTAATAATTATTCTTTATTAATTTTTAAGGTACTTTTTTTTAACAAAACATTATATAGTTTTATACATATTCTAAAATATTTTTCTACATTATTTAATTTTATTTTTAACATAAAGAGGCGTTTTTTTATAGAATACTAATTAATAAGTCTATATATTAAAGATCTCTATTACACCATATATATACACATATAGGATATGTTATTAGAGATATCTATTATATACTATCATTAAATGAACAACTAATAATCTCTATAGTTATTAGAGATCTTTACTAAATATATTATACATAAACGTATTTATATATAATTCTAATTATATATTGTCATTAAATGAAAGATTAAATATGGTGCATAATTATTAAAGATCTCTTATATATATAATATAGTTTTACACATTTATATATTTATATATTAAAGAATTTTTTATTATTTATTTTTTGGTCCAATCATAAAAAAAATTTGTCATATCGGATCGGATCGGATTTTTTTATCGGATCTCGAATTTATTCCGGATTCGGATTCGGAATAAAGACTAAAGATCCTATAGGATTTCGGGTCGGATTCGGTAGCCGGTCCTTGTAATCGGATTCGGATCCGGATTGTACTGATTTGCTCCAGATCCGATCCATTGACAGCCCTACCCATGATGTGACCTCAATACTTTGACCCACTATTTTCATTTGTTACCTCTTCTAGACGATGTTGGTGACATAAAACTATGTTTGTCTGTAGTGTTGGAAAAATTTGGGTAATAGCGGGTATGGTTAAATCAAATTAATTACATTATTGAATTAATTACATTATTGAGCATATAATTGGTATATATTATCGAAAAAGTGACCAATTGTATACATGTCGACAAATGGAATAATGAAAGTGGAAAAAACTATAGTTTATGTCTTAATATATATATATATATATATATATAGGTGTGTGCGCGCGCACACACGCGTTTGTATTTGTGTAATTAAAAAATATTAATATATATAGTATTGATAGTAATTATTAGATATTTGGATTGTTTCACGGGGAAGGTATGAACAAGTGGGAGAAAATTATAGTTGTTTGTACATTAATGTTAGGTAAGTCGCACAAGTTTGACATATTCCAACGTCTAGAACTCAAGTAATTTCCTCTCCACTTATACGAAAAATATATAGTAGTACTCTTAATTCTTCCATTTTATATTGTCCTATTAATTATTACTAAATATATATTCCAATTATTCTATTCATGATCTCTTGGCAACATAAATTGGGATTCTATATATTTTCTAAAAGTAATCAAATAATATGCTTGTGCCACCACGATTAGGTCAACTATGCAAAATTCTCTATTTAAACGCATAAGGCTACCACTTGTGATCCTCTATTTCAAATTAATCCTATTTCATTACATGGATATATATTAAATATAAAAATTTCAGATCAAATAAATAATTAAAAAAATAATTTTACATGCATGATATGAACGTGCTATTTTGTCTCACATGGCGACAACCGCAGAAGCCACCACCCGCTCTGTGCATGTCTATATATGTGTGTATATATATATACACACACACTTAGCTACACATGGAAAGAACGCCGTGGATCTACTTTAATATTTTAAACTGACATCAACTTGGCTTGAAACTTGCCATATAATTAAATAAAAAGGTTTAAACATGTGATCAGTTTGATATACATTTTTTTGAAGAGAGAGAGAGAGGGGGGGGAGAGAGAAACTGAGAAATTGAAGAGAGATGCGTATTTTAATCTGATGGTGACATTTCTTAATGAACGAATAACAAAGAGGTGCTGTGATCGGTTTTTTTTTTAATTATAAGGGTACATACATTGCTCTATGTTCAAGTTTTGTTTGACGTCACATGGAAATTTATAAAACCAGCATTTCAAATTGGACCACTCAGAGAGAATAAAGATAAAAAGGACTAACTGTGAGTTACACGATTTGTCACCCTGTAATTATCATTGGGTCCATATTTTCGTGCAACTTGCTCATGGCTTTCCCAATTGTTTAAATTATTGTCACTTGTGCATTTCAAGTAATTAATGTTCTTTCACACACAATATATAATTACCTCAATTCTTTTTATTTTATTTTTATCAACTTATCATACATCTTCTCATAAACTACGAATAATTGAGGATCTGCTACAATCATTTATATACACCACGTATACTGACGTGCCTTGAGATTAACAAAGAAAATCTATAATTTTCTCTTCTCCTTCTGTATCTTATGTAGCGTGTGTTAATAAGTGTAATACAAAATTCGTTCACTATTTGCAATGGAATAATTAATTATACATGTTTTTCAATTAATACTGATTAGAGACTTTTTTTTTTTAGACTTAGAATATACAAATTTAGATAATCTTTTTTATATCAGCAATTACTGTTGCCATAAGGACAAGAAAAAAAAAACGCTTCCTTTGTTTTACTAAATCATAAATTTAAGCAAATTGTAACTAACAAAGTTTTATTTCAAAAAAGAAAAAAAAAATAACAAAGTTTTGATATAATTCACATGCGGGCTAACTTTGGGCCCACAATGACTGTTGGACAGCCCATAAAGAGCTTCTATCGCCTGTCCTTGTATTTCAGTTTTCATGGACTGGGCTTCCTTTTTATTATTGGGCTATCTTTAAGGCCCTTTAATCGAAAGCCCGTGATTGCTCTGCTGATATTGAGCCTGGGATCCTGTATTCAGACCTTGGTTTAAAGGAATATTATTCAAAATTCAGGCTTAAATATTGGAGCACTTAGGAGGACATTTTCTTTCTTTTACCATTCTTTACTTTGTCCTAGCTTCTTTTTTTTTCCCTTTCCCTAAAGATTACAATTCAGTCGATTACATCAATAATTCATATATTATAAATTAAATTATTACATTAAAATCTAAAGTACAAATCATACTAGTTCATTATAATGAAACAAAGAAACTACCATTAAGGCATAACAAAGCTCGCACGTTTCGTTGGAAAATCAAAATCAAGATTTCTTACTTTTGGAAATCAAGTTTCATCCGTAAAAAGAACATTTTTTTTTCCTTCCTAGTTAAAAAGAGGATTTTTGTTGCTTAGTCTCTTTCCTTCCTAGTTAAAAAGAGGATTTTTGTTGCTTAGTCTCTTGCTGCATCGGGAAGCCAAATGATAAATAATATTATATTCGAATTGTAGTAAAAAAATTGTAGTGCAAAAGTCTAAATTAATCATGACTTAGGTATAAAGCCACAATCTATTAGTAGTTCGTCCAGCCAAATTGGGTGAGAACTAGCCTATCCAATTTTTACAATGCTAGATTTTTTTTTTATATACAATCAATTCAAGATATCGTATAAATATCAATCAAAAAGATACTTCTACATACTCACTCAAAGAAAAAGGGAAAGAGAATAAGAGAAATTTGAATTCAAACTTTATTGGTATCAAATTTGAACTCCCACCACTCAGCTCTAGGGATAGCAACGGAATGGGTTTGGCCAAATCCGACACCCTCCCCAACTGAATTTTTTTAGACACGCCAGGTCCGGGTCCAACCCGGTAGACCCGGTTCAATATTTTAAAATAATTAAAAGAATTATTTTAAAAAAAATATATATATTATCATACTTTTTTAATCATGAAAAAATAATAGTATTACCAAAGTACTAATTATTTATAAATTTCTATGAATATATTTTAGATTTTGAAAAATTAAATATTTTATCGTATATTTATTTGCACATATTTTGAAATTATAACTTAACTACTAATGTTAGATAATTGTTTTTATATATAGGAATATCATATTTATTTTTTTATGTGACTATTTATATAATATATACTTTTGTATATAAAGTATAGATATATATTACATAAATTTATATAAAATAATAAATAAAAAAAATATATATAATTCTAGTTGGACGGATTCGGGACGAGTCCAAGTTAAAATAAAGACTCGGGATCCACCCCAAACACGATTGGAGGTCTAAAAATCCGTCCTAATGGGACAAGTTTGGGTCCGATCTAAATCCATTACCATCCCTATTTAGCTCCAAGCTCAGTGGCTACAATGCTAGAAATTTAGATATACTAAAATAGTGAAAAAAATTCTACAATGTGAGCATCCCCGTGACCGTACAGCTATAGACCAACACGCACACACTTAAAAAATTATATTCATTAATCAGAAATGAGTAAAACAAATAAATAAATAAGAATAAAAGTATAATCACAAGTGGACAAATGGCAATGCTTCACGGGACTGAGTATTTTTAATGTTGATCTCATTCTGCCAAACTGTGACTACGTGAGTGGGTCACAAGTATTTTTGCAACAATTTTTGTAGTCATTATATTTAGAGATAAACTATTGATAAAAATTAAATATCACAACTGTCTCTGTAAAACAAATAATATCGATTGAATTTGACACAAAAAAATAAATAAATAAATAAATCAATAAGCCTCACATAATTTGATTTTGGCCACGTAAAGAAAATAATGACATTGCTTATTATGTTGATATCAAATTGACTTGGATGTATTTGCATATATGCGCAAAAAAAAAAAAAAAAAAATGGCTCAACCGATATTTTCAAATGGTCAAATTCCTCTAATTAAATAATTTTGGGCACTTCAAAATTGAACCGATATTTAGGTTAAGATGGCATAGTGGTGGAAACAGGACTCTAAGATTAGGGACATATTTACAAACTACGAACTACCAGTAATATAAATAATTAAATTAACGAAAAATTAAAAAAAAAAATACATTGAAGAACGATTACGGAGTGCATTTGAAGATAATTAGAGTGATTATTTAAATTTAACAATAATATATATATATATGATTATTTTAAAGTTGAAGGGTGCATGCGACCCCTAAACTATATACTCCATTTTCAAATTTTGTTAGGGAAAAATAAAGGTTATAGATATTTAAGTTACATGTCATGTTAGTGCACTCGTGAACCAAAAGCAGAATGTTTGGTGTCTTAATTGACAATAACAAATAATAATACTTCCAAAATTCATTAAATTTCACATGTGTCGATCCCTCCAATCATTAAATCTGTCAATCTCTAATTTAAATTTGTGTGACGAACAACAAAACAAGGTACATTCTCATTTCTCAGCCTCACATAACCCTAGTAGACATTATTACTTTTTAGCCTCATATTATTTTCTTTGCCTATACTTAATAGGCAAATAAAATTCAATTAAATATATAATATGCATTATTATACTTGCTATATCATTAATAATTTTTTTTAAAAAAAATATTGTGATTGCATAATAAATACAATGCACTCTCCGTGTGATTAGTCGAGTTTGTGCTAAAATTTCCCACTAGACAAAAGGGGAAAGAGATGTTCTAACCACCACGAAGTTAAGTTCATTTTAATTATTTTTCAATTTTTCTATTGTTTTGTTATACTGACCAAGACAATTTTATCCAAAGTATTTTCACCAAATCTTTAGCTTGTTCATATTTAAATATTAATTTATTCAACTATGTATAACTAATTAAGATGCTTTTCTTTTTGGGATAATACTATAGTGTATTTTCTGGTAAACAAATTCCTACTCAAAAAACATCTCTCATTTTTTGCACTTAGGAAGATAGGAAAAATTATAATTTTAAGATTGTATGTTGTACCCTCTAATAATTTTAGGACAATAACTTTTTTATTTGCAATTTCAGGACATTAATTTTTTCATTTGCAATTTCAGAACACGAATTTAAGATTTTGTGGCACATTTAAGATAAAATTCCGATCAATTTTGTCAATTTTCAGCCAAATTTGCAAATATCGAGGTAAGAAGTCTTAAATGTGCCATAAAAATCTTAAATTCATGTCCTAAATTTTCAAATTAAAAAGTTAATATCCTAAAATTATTAGAGGATACAAAATACAATTCTAAAATTATAATGTTTCATAGGAAGATAATGCCAATATATTAAATGATATTTACCTAAAAATTATTAATACGTAGTTACTTATATTATATAATGAACAATTCTACTTTTTTCTCAATTTTTCACAAAAGTAAAAATAACAAAATAATCATTTTTTTTCAAGTTGTCATAGTTAACAATAAGAAGATGTAATGTAATAGCATTAAATTTTTAGATAACATTACTATAATTTATCACTTGATACATACTATTAATGACAAAACAAAAATTCAACTTAATATCTATCATTACCTTTTAATCGGTAGTATTATTTTCTTAGTGTTATTAATTAGCCACGCAAGTGTATTCACAATTAATAGATCAGCTTATAGGAAAATTCATTCTCATCACCCACCACTAGGTCGGACGGGATCCCCTACTCCAAAACGATACCCCATCTCATGCCGCATACTCTAGATTCGTGAGACGTGTAAATCTTTAGGATTTACTTAACGGCAGATTATTTAGTTAAGTTAATTATATTTTTTCAGTTACTAAACTGATAAAGTAAATCTTGAAAATTTACACGTAACGAATCTAGAGTATGGAACATGAGATGGGGCATCGTTTTGAAATAGGGGATCCTGTGCATGACTAGGCACTTCCAATATTCACCACAGCATGAAAACTAGCAACATATCCATCCACATTTGTCTTCTCATACTGTAAACTTCACTCTTGCCATACAACCACCTCTGCTCCTCCATGGACCAATCACCGCCGCTGCCGCTCTCTCCACGGCCGTTCAAGACCTACAAACTCACCGCCGCCTCCATCTCATACACAAAATCCACCACCGCCGCCGCCACATTCATCTTCAAGCCTTGCCAATCCCCACCACCAACTTACATCCTCAAAGACATCTCCCTCACCGCCGACCCCTCTCAAATCCTTGCCATAGTCGGCCCGAGTGGCGCCGGAAAATCCACCCTCCTCGACATCTTAGCCGCTCGCACCGCCCCGACTGGCGGTGCCCTCCTCCTCAACTCCGCCCCTCTTAACCCCTCCGCCTTCCGCAAGCTATCGGCCTACGTCCCTCAGCACGATGCGTGCCTCCCTTTACTCACTGTCTCCGAAACATTCGTGTTCTCAGCTCGCTTACTTAACCCGAAAAGCTCTGATATATCCACCATCGTCGCTTCTCTTCTTGATGAGCTCCGGCTGACGCATTTGGCTGACACAAGGCTTGCCGATGGCCTCTCCGGGGGAGAGCGCCGACGTGTCTCGATTGGGTTGAGCCTCCTCCACGACCCAGCGGTGCTCCTCCTCGACGAGCCCACTTCCGGGCTAGACAGTGGATCAGCTTTGAACGTAATGCAAACGCTGAGATCGATCACTGATTCACGTCATCGTACTGTAATATTGTCTATCCATCAACCGAGTTTCAAGATTCTATCCACCATTGATAGAATCCTTCTTCTGGCGAAAGGAGCTGTTGTTCATCACGGTACCCTGTCTTCTCTCGAAGCGTTCTTGCTCTCCAATGGATTCACAGTCCCTCCACAGCTCAATCCTCTCGAATACGCCATGGAAATACTGAATGAGCTCCAAGAGACAGAGCCCATTAATTCTCCACAATCTCTAAGCCCTCCATTGCCGGAAAATTCTAACACGTCCTCCGTTTCTGATACTCACGCTAAAACAAAAGAAGCCATAAGATACAGAAGCTCAAGATTCCAGGAAATAATCACTCTCTACAACAGGTTCTGGAAAATCATTTACAGAACAAAGCAGTTGCTTTTAACAAACATGTTGCAGGCATTAGGGGTCGGCCTGGTTTTAGGCACCATTTACGTTAACATCGGATTCGGCAAATCCGGAATCGAGAAGAGATTAGGATTATTCGCTTTCACTCTGACATTCCTCCTCTCCTCTACAACCGAAACCCTCCCCATTTTCATCAACGAAAGGCCCATTCTCTTACGAGAAACCTCGAGCGGTGTTTACAGGTTATCATCCTATCTAATGGCGAACACCCTCGTTTTCTTGCCTTACCTACTCGCCATCGCCCTTGTTTACTCTGTTTCAGTCTATTTCTTAGTGGGCCTCTGCGGGACATGGCAAGCATTCGCCTACTTCGTTCTGGTCATCTGGGTCATAGTCCTAATGGCGAACTCGTTCGTCCTTCTCTTGAGCTCCATCGCCCCGAACTACATCGCCGGAACTTCTCTGGTGACGGTGCTCCTCGCCGGATTCTTCCTCTTCTCCGGCTACTTCATATCTCGGGACAGCCTGCCCAAATTCTGGCTGTTCATGCACTATTTCTCCATGTACAAATACGCCCTCGATGCCCTGCTGATCAACGAGTATTCTTGCTTGCTCACAAGGTGTTTGATATGGTTCGATGAGAAGAGCAAGACGTGCATGGTGAGCGGGCGCGACGTGCTGGAGAAGAGAGGCCTCCATGAAAAGCAGAGGTGGACTAATATCTATATCTTGATCGGATTCTTTGTGCTTTATCGTGTGCTCTGCTTGCTGGTTTTGATCAGGAGGGTTTCAAGATCAAAGAAATGAAAAAGAAAAAAAAAAGGAAAACAATTTAATTCATGCCGGTATTGAATTGTCAACTCTTCATGCTTTTTTTTTTTTTTTTTTTTTTTTGTGGCCGCGTTTTTTGTTTTTAATGTTCGTCAAGAATAAATCATGTAATATTATTATTATTATTATTATTATCATTATTATTATTAAGTGTAAATCATGCATAAATAATATTTACTATTTTTATAATAATCATTAGCTAAATTTATTATTATTTTTATTTTCGCTATTTGTTTTCGAAAATGTGATATATTAATAAATTAATCACTCAATCGATTATAATGTTATATTATATATATACAAACACGTACTTGAGCGTGAATATATCTTGCTTTGAACAAATGCACTTCAGTATGAGCCAAAAAAACATCGTCTTTTTCTTCTTTTTCTTCTTCTTTTTTCTTTCAAATAATTTTGGTTGATCAATGACTGAGCAAAAGTTCTTTATTTTTACAGAAGTTTAGGGTTGTCCATTACAATGATAGCCGCAAGGCCGGACTCAGAATTTTTTTTATTTGGAGAAGCGATATTACTCTTTTTATTATTATTTTTTTGAGGGGAAATTTATATTTTTTAATAGATATATATATATATATGTGTGTGTGTGTGTGTGTGTGTAAATATAAAATTTAGGTAGATATGAATTTGTGGCGGAGGGGCAAGGGCAACCACACATAATTGTACGCGCTCTGTGTGTTTAACATCAAACATTGAAAATTAAGCCATGTTAATATTATGTAATATCTAAAATTTAATTCTCGCTCTTTGATAATTTAGCATTGGGTCCACTTAAATTCTTCTTTTTTTTTTCACCATGCAAAAGTGTAATTATTGCGTTTCGCCAGCAATCTCTCTCTCTCTCTCTTTATTCTTCATCCATGTAAATGGGCATCCTTTCATTAACTCTCGTAACTCGCACAGAACGTAAATATAAAATTAAATTTAAGAATGAGAATTAATCCATAAAGTTCTATAATTCAGACCCATATCTCTTCTCACAATTAATCCTACTTAAAGTAATACTACTACTTAGGATTAATAAATAATTTCTCAAAATCAGAAAATTCTATTTCAAATTAAATTTAGGAAAAATTCTTATCCAAATCTAGTTTGATCGAACCCAACAAATCATATGATAAGTGTATTATATTTACCAAGTGATTGGGCACTCTCCCTAAATTATTGACTATTTACAAAAAAAATATAAAATACTCGTCATATAATTAATATTAATTTGATCGAACTAGATTTGAACTATAATTTCTCTTGAATTTAGCTGTATTTGTCACTCTTTAAAATATTCATAAAGATTCATACTCATCCTAAAACAAAAACAAAAAAATAATAATAATAAAGAAAATTGCAAGAAAAGCTCACCACTTAAACTTCCACATGTGCATATATGTGTGTGTGTGCGTGTCTGTCTGTCACGGGTCCTATGTATTCACGCTCAAGTGCGTGTTTGTGTGTGTGTGTTGGAGAAAAAGAATTGGAGTACTTTTAATAAGATTGATCGTTTTACCGAAAATAATAGTACTTCTGCAAGGCCTTTTGTCACATCACATAGACAGAGTGGCCAAGAGTGAACCCCATATAGAAAAATTTGCAGATCAATTTTTGTCCTTTTTTTCTTTAAAAATGAATCAGAATCAGTGCTTATATTGTTCACGGGTTCTTCGTAATAATTTCCACTCCCATGCACGTGAACTCTCTCTCTCTCTCTCTCTTCTTTTTCTTTTTTCCTTGATAAGTTAAAAAAGATCATCTCAAATAAGATTTAATTAAAATGTTGGTGTAAGAGATGATTGCCTAGACTATAAAGTTTGTACAGATAATCCTTTAATATTTTTATCAAAAAAGACGAAAGAAAAGAAAAACTTGTGGCATGAATAATTTGAGATTTCGGACTTTAAAACCTCTTTCCACTTTGTAGATGACTTAAATTAGCAGTTTGGATCTTCTATTATATAATTATATTGTATCTTCTGTTACACTCATCAAGACATGTCACATGTATTGGTGAGCGGTTGAGATAAGAAAAAAGAATCTTTATATTTTTTTCATATCATCAGTTTTTTTCTTTCATTATTTCAACTGCTCACCAATACATGTGGCGTGTATTGGTGAATTTAACAGAAGATACAACACGATTATGCAATACATGATCCGAATTGTTGAATTAGGGTTGTCAATGGGTCGTATATGAAGTAAATTTAAAATTTTTTTAATTTCAGTTCGATTAGCTCTTATAATATCTAAATTCGGATGGAATCTTGTATGATTTTCATTCACTATTATTGAGTTTGAATTTAATAAAAATTTGAAATCCGATAAGACAATTCAATCCAAATAATAATTAAAAAGATTGAAATTTTAAGGTCAAGTAACCAATAAAAAAATTATTCCTTAGGTAAAAAAATAAAATTAAAGAAAGTAGAAAAATATTTTAGAATATGTATGATAATTGTACATTATTTTGTTAAAAAAATACATTAAAAAAAATAAAAAATAGTGTATTATTAATTATAATGCTCTACATATTGCATTCTATTTGAATTTTTTTATTAATATTATGTACATTGAGATTATTAATTTAATAAAAAGGATCTATTTTAACGGATCAAACTGGTTCATTCAGTATCCTATTCAGATCATTTATATTAATAATCAAATTTTATCAATTAAATATTTTAATTAATCAAATATGCTAAAATTTAAATTAAGATATGCTCTATTAACAACCCTAGCCTTAACAACGCTACAGATCATTGTAAGCCCAACCAATCGGCAGTGCAGGGCGAAGTAATATATTATAGGTCTGCCTCCGGAAATAACTCAACTTTGTATTATTACCGATGTTGTAACACAGGATTGGGCTTTCGATGGAGTAGATTTTAATCCGAATTCAATTCCAACTCGATCCAAAATTTTATCAAATTTGATTTAGTAAAAGATTCAACGAATTGAATCCAATTATAAAATTCTAGATTCAAAATAAATAAATTTGATGTGGAATCAAGTAATTCAATCGTTAAAGGTCCGAAGTTGAATTTTAATACTATATTATATTAAATTGATCACCTAATGTATAAAATATAGTAAATGCGCTTAAATAGAATTCAGTATATGTGTTTTGCTAATTAATAAAGCAATTAGAGGGTCTAATAACTACGTTTGGTCTTTTCGATCTCTCACATATCTAATTTTTTTCTTTCATCTCTCCTCTCCCACTATTCATGTGTTTTTAATTTCTTTCTTTTCTCTTCTCTCTCTCTCTCTCTCTCCCTCTCTCTCTCTCTCTATATATATATATATATTTCAAGTCACTTTTATCAATATTTTTTTAAAAAACATTTCTATCTTATTCATTTGTTAATTTTATAATTTTATTTTTATTTTTAGCTATTCTTTTATAATAAATTTACTAAAATACATTATAAATAATTAAAAAATATATAATCAAGTATAAAATTCAATAAATATTTTAATTTTATATTCAAAATTTAAATTTATAATTAAATTATAATTTATTTTTATTTTGCACACGTATCGAGGGTGTACAACCAACTAGCACATATTAAAAAATAGTTTCGTACTTTATTTAAATTTGTATTTTACATAAATGATAATTTTTTATTGATTATTTTTATTTTAAAATTTCAAATTTTCTAATTGTTATTCGGGTCCGATTTTCTTTATCTGATTTTGGACTTTTATCATAATCGAACTCGGTACGAGTGAATATAGATTTTATAGTATTGTGGTCGGATTCAAATATCGAAGAAATTTATTGAGTTCGGGTTCGAATTTTTTTGATTTGATCCGGATTCGATCCATTAGCAGAGGCCTATTTGAAGCTAGGGCTCTTGCGTCCAATGGAATTGTTGAACATTGGGCCCAAAAAAATAGAGAGTCGAAACTCTTGAAAAATAAAACCCAATTGTTTAGCACAATAGTTAGGCCCAAAACAAAAAGGAACCATAAAAAAACAAAAAGGCCATAAACCGCCCAAAATTTATTACGTTGTCCTGTGGTCGTAACGCCTATGTCGAGTCACGACTCACCGAGTCGATAAATTTTCCCAACGCCATCGCCGATGACCCATTCTCTCGCACCGCCGCTGCGGCTGCATGTTTGAGTTCACTGACTCGTTGCCTGATACCTCTCCCCACGTGCGACTCCATCAACTCTCTAACTCGCTTCTCCAACTCAGCCGCCGTCACGAACCCACCCGGCCCATCCTCCAACGGCAGCGCCACCTTCATCTCCTCCACCATGAAAACCCGATTCATCCTCTGCTCCGCGTAGATCGGCCACCCGATCATCGGCACGCCAAGAGACACCGCTTCAAGAATCGAGCTCCTCCCGCAGTGAGTCACGAACCCTCCCACCGCGTCGTGGCTCATCACCTCCATCTGCGGCGCCCACGATTTTATCACGAAACCCCTGTCCCTGGTTCTCTCCAGAAAACCCTCCGGAAGCAGCTCATCCAAGTTTGGGTCATTGTTGCCCTTTCCCGGCGGGTTTCGAACGGACCAGAGAAATCTATGGCCGCAATTCTCCAAACCAACCGCCATTTCCTGCAATTGTTCGCCGGAAAATAAACCCCTTCTGCCGAAACAGAGGAAAATCACGCTTTTGCTGGGCTGTGAATCGAGCCACCTCAAGCATTCGTGCTCTTCGCCGCCGCTCGGGTTGCTTCCGCCGACTAACGGCCCGACAAAGTACGCCGGGGGAGTTGGCCCGTTGGGAACGCACAAACCGTTTGATAGGGCTTCCTTGGCTCTGAATTCGAGCGCATCAAACGCGTTTACAATGATCCCACTTGATTTCCGCATGTTTTTCGCAGTGTCCAGAAAGTGTTTGTAAATATTACTCTGTCGATAAAACAAAGCCTGGGGGAAATCCGATGAGTGAACCGGCGGGCCGCCCGGATATTCGATATAATCATTGAAGTCCACGATGTCTCCGGCGATCTTTTCGTGGATAGTGGGCAAATAGAGAAACACGCAGAGGTCAAACGCGCCGCCGCTTTGATAGAAGTAAGTTGGTATGTTCAAGCTTGTAGAAACTGCAAATGCTGAATTGCAGAAGAAATCGATGACAAACGCTCTGATCGTTGATTTCTTTGAGATCTCTCGGAGCGCATCGCCGAGGTTTGGGTTGTTGAGACGAGGGATTTCGAAGAAGAGCTCGACGGGGTTGGTGGTCAAGTTTGGAGGAAGCGCGGCGGTGGGGAGGCGGTGGTAAGTGATTGAGGGCACGTCGGGGACTGAGGCGGCGGAGCAGAGGACGGTGACCGAAATGGAGGGGTGGTGTTTGCTGATGAACTTGGCCAACTCCCACATGGAGTTGAGGTGCTCTGCCGTAGCATAAAGAATGATGGTGTCCTCCATTGATTGATCTTCTGGAAAATAAGAAAGATTTACTAAAACACTTCGATTTTAGGCTTTTTAGCTGAGATGTTTAAAATCAAGACGTTGAAAATTGGGTATTGCATGTGAATTGAGCGGAAGAATACCTCTCACAAACATTTGTCCCTTATTTATGATTGCAGGATTCGAACGCAGGACATATCTACCTATATTAACCTTTTCTTTTAGTAAAAGAAGAAGAAAGGTTGTGTGACTTTTAGGTAGAAGCATTGGCTGTTAAAATGCCAAGTGAGCGAGCGAGGTAACGTTCAAGATAAGCGTGAAATACACTTACAACCCCTAAATTATTGAAAATGTATTATTTGCTCCATTGAAGCATAATAATGTATCACTTACCCCGCTTCAGATATATATGTACAATTATATCCTTAGATAATCATTCCTCTTTTGTTTTCTATTATTTCCTTTTTGTTTTCTTTGTTTATCTCCATTTCTCTTCCACCAAACCACATAATAAACTTTGAATCTTGAATTATTGCACATTTAAATCAAATATAATTTAAAATTTAACTTATATATAGAGGGCTCTCTATTAATAATACACTTTTAAATTACATATTATTTAGAATTACTAATTATCCTATGTTATTTTTTCACATTAATGAAATGAAAGCTATTATTATATTTAATTTGTTTAGTGTATTAATTGTATTTGTTTTGAGGTAAATATATATTTTTTGAGATAATTTCAATGTAACATTGGCAACAAAAACAAAAATATTTATGTTGTATTGTTTTTTAGAATTGAACAGCTTATAAATTGTTTTAAAATAAATTGGGTTTTTTTTTTAAGTTTATAAGCTCCTAACAATTTATTTTTGAAACTTATGAGCTTTTTTTTCTTAAAAAATTACAAACAAATTTTAAAATCTTATAAATTTTCAAACATCTTATAAAATATTTTAAAAAATTTATGAGCTTATTTTAAAGAGCTTATGAACTTAGCCAAAACGCTCTCTAGGTTTTAGAAATTATGTAGCCATCCTTAAAAGCCAAAATAAGGACTGCTACAGAAATCATAAGTCCTGATTACATAAAATTAAAAAGTTTATAGGTTAGCGTTTAACAAATAATTAAGAAAGCCCTTTATTATTAAAAAAAAATCTTTTAATATTTTTCATTACTTCTCAAGTAATAAATTGGTAGACTGTGAATAAGTTCATTACTTTATTTTCTGAAGATTCTTTAATATTTTATACAAGGGCAAATTTCATTACTCTTAACTTAATTTCACTTTACTTTCTTATACTATCAATTGCATAACTTTTTCCCCTTATAATTTTATTTTTCCTTAAATTTTATATTCCATTCAATTTTTATCCATTTATATAAGTCAATATTATATTACACAATCCCTAAACTCTTTCTATTAATAAGCTTCTTGAGTTGATTGTATCAAGCGGAAAAAAAAAATTGATAACAAACATCTCATTATTTTTTTATATAAAAAATATTTAATTATTTTAACTTGTAAACAAAACTAATAACCAATATTTAGTATTACAAAAAACTTCATGATTCCATTTGCCCTATCATTTTTATATATCTTATGATTTTTATTTTTTAAAAGATTGATGATATTTATTTTTTAAATTTGATAAGCGAAACAATAAATGATCTCACACATATTTACATGCTTGAGTGTAATTTTATTTTCATGAATACATTTTTATTGCATTGATGAAGTTTAGTTGCTTTTGGTAAATGAATTTCTACATAAATAGTTCTTTTTCGTATATATATTTTTTTATAATTAAAAAATCTTTAAAATTCATTTATTATTTTGAGATTTTAATTATTCATCTAGAAAGATGGTCATTAAAAAAATCATTTAAAATTTTTTTTGCTAATTTATCAAATTTTGAGTGAAAATGATTTTTATAATTTTAACAATGCATTTTCGCAAAAAAAAAAAAAAAGAAATAAAAAATTGACGGTAATTATTTCCAATGAACTAAAAAAAAATGATAATTAACCAATATTATTGAAAAAATTAAATATGAAGCCAAAAAAAGAAACACATGAAATAGACAATATCAATAAAAAAATTGTTGACTAAAACGTATTTGAACTTAAAACATGTGTGGTACATATTCATGAAATAAATTACATATTTCATATATATATATGCATGTAGTCTAATATTCTCATCCATCAAATTAAAAAAACTACAAAAATCATCATTCTTAAAAATAAAAATCATTTCATATACAAAAATGATTTGACAAGTGAAATAATTGACCATTTTATAATACAAAATATTGGTCATGAGCAATTTAATTTTTGAAAAAAAAATATAAATATTTAAAAAGGACTGCCACTAGGGCTGTAACCTGATGATGGGAGTTCGAACCAATACTATGAAAGTCCTGAGTTCAAACCCTCTTGTCCTCTCTCCTTCCCCTTTGGGTGAGTGTGCGTGTGTGGTGTTCCTATTGACAACTGTAAGGTGCCCCAAATTAATTATATAAAAAAAAAGGACTAATAGAAATGGAGCTTTATGTCTAATTTTAAATATTTTGGGGGTTACTTGCTTATAGAAAAAAAGTTTGTTGGAGATCAATTCAATTTTCACAAACATATATAAATGCATTTTTAATTAAATATAACAATTGAAACAAAAATAAAAGCACAAGGGATAAATTGATGTGCTTGAGAGTGAGACTGAATCAAAGCACAAGAGAATAAAAGCGAATTTGCCCTTTATGTAATTTTGAAACTTTAAACTTGAGAACCTCTTCTTGATTTGCTCAAACATTATGCAGTCCAACAAGTATGGGGCTATCTCTTCGGAAAATAGTAAGGGTGGCAAATTTGGTTGAGATTCATGGGTCTAAATCAATTCGACTAATTTTGCATTGGATTGGGCCTTAAAGTTTTATAAAAGAGTTGAAGTGGGTTGGGTTTTAGTGAGCCTAAAAATGTTTTGAATCCTAGAAGGGTTACTAGTTTTCTAGATGGATCTATGAATTTATAAATTGTTTCAATAAGAAAATACTATAATTTAATAATATTTCACAAATTTGAAAAATGAGTGATAAAAGTATTTTTTTTTCATAAATTAAATAGCTAGACAACAAATGAATAATTGAAAAATATACAAAAATTAGCCCAACCCGTTAGGAAATCGCATTAAATCCATTATTACTTCGACTCAAATTCATTACCGAACGAACTCGTTTTCAATTCGTTGTCTAAAATTCATTTAAAATCCAACTCATTTTCAATTCTATATAATATAACTCAATCAAAGCTCGATCCAATCCGCTCATTTGTAATAGCTAGAAAATAGTACTAATCCGTAATAGTATTGTGATTAGGGCTGTCAATGGATCGGATCTGGAGCAAATCAGTGCAATCCGAATCCGATTATAAGGACCGACTACCGAATCCGACCCGAAATCCTATAGGATCTTTAGTCTTTATTCGGAATCCGAATCCGAAATAAATCCGAGATCCGATAAAAAAATCCGATCCGATCCGATATGACAAAAAAATTTATGCTTGAACCAAAAAATAAATAATAAAAAATTCTTTAATATATAAATATATAAACGTGTAAAAATATATTATATATATAAGAGATCTTTAATAATTATGCACCATATTTAATTTTTCATTTAATGACAATATATATTTAGAATTATATATAAATACGTTTATGTATAATATATTTAGTAAAGATCTCTAATAACTATAGAGATTATTAGTTGTTCATTTAATGATAGTATATAATAGATATCTCTAATAACATATCCTATATGTGTATATATATGGTGTATGTAATAGAGATCTTTAATATATAGACTAATTAATTAGTATTCTATAAAAAAAAAACGCCTCTTTATGTTAAAAATAAAATTAAATAATGTAGAAAAATATTTTAGAATATGTATGAAAACTATATAATGTTTTGTTAAAAAAAAGTACCTTAAAAATTAATAAATAATATATTATTAATTACAATGACATATACATTACATTGAAGTATCTTTATTACTATTGTATTATATATAATATATAAATTTAATAAAATATAATATAAAAATTCGGATTCGGATCTTTAACGGATCGGACTCATTGAATCCAAATCCAACCCATTTATTTTGGATTACGGATATTTGCTATCGAATTTGACCCATCGAATATTTTAATCGGTCGAATATACTAAAATTCGGATCGAACTCGGATCGAATTCGGATTAAAATCCGCTCCATGACAGCCCTAATTGTGATGTTCGCGATGGGCCCAAGAAAGTCTACAATCCAACGAAATTCATGATCATTTTGGTTTTGCGTGGACCACTGATATTTGAAAAAAAATCATCGAAGATGCAATATAAAATGTTGACACTAATAATTTTCATAAAAAAAGGTTAACACCAATAATATAGGATTAATTATATCGGGACTCTACTTAAATATGTTATATAACAATTCGTACCCACTTAAATTAAAATCTAACACTTACTCCCATTTAAGAATTTATATGACAGACACGCCATTAGTGTTCCGTTAACTTATTGATGACGTGATAGAAAAATCTAGTGAAATACCATTTTTGTCCTTCCCCATGTGGCGGTTTTTTATTCCAATGGATACCCTTTGAAATATTAAAATTTAATAGTATGTCTTTTATAATATTTAAATTTAATATGGTGAATTTAGTTATATTTAAATTTAACTATCAAGAATTTATCGTCTAAAACTTATTTCAATCATCAAATTAAATGCATGGATAATTTCTCATGGTGTGAGGAACAATTCTACCAAAAAAAAAAAAAAAAAGAGAAAAAATGATCGGTGGAGTTGGAGAAGTCGCACAATTTTGTCGATCACCTGTGTGGCGATTCCACCAACTTTGGCAAATTCCCCCCCCCCCCCCCCCCCCTCTTTTTTGTAAAATTGTTTCTCACGTTGTGGGTAAGCTGGCTGTGTATCAAATTTAAGGATTGAAACAAGCTTTAAAGGGTAATTTGTGTGTGTGTGTGTGTGTGTGTTTGAGTGCTTCAAAAATGGTGATGGAGGTGAAATTTTTTAATTATAAAACTCATTCTATTAAATCTAAATTTTACAAAGAGTACCCATTTTAAAAACTTAGAGGGGAGGGCAAAAATGATATTCTGCAAAATTTTTTGATTACATCATCAAGTTAACATTCGGAAACCTAACAACATGGGGCATATATGTAGTGTAAACTCTTATATGGGCTTCAAATGTTAGATTTTGATCTAAATGGGTATGAATTATTAAATTGTATATTTGAATGGGATTCAAATATAAATAATTCTAATATATATATATATTTTTTAATAATATGCATATACATCATTCAAACACGTACATTATAAAAAATTACACCCCTATCGATAATCTCCACATCTTTAAAATAAAATACATGTCCAATAAACCAAATACAGACACCTATAATATACTATAATACATGATAATATTTTTGCGTATTATTAGTTAAAATTATTTAATGATAATAATTGCATGGCTAAGCGATATGAAAGTGGCAAATTTCGTATATTAAATAGCCAACGTCTCGGAAAACAAAATTCAAATAATTGACATTATAGGCCCACAGACAACAGCTTCATAACTAATAAATAAAGTCCGACCAAAAATAAATAAATAAATAAATAAAGGGTGCGTACGTAAACATAACAGTACAAAATTCAATGATTTTTTGGTCTTTACTGCTCATCCCGAGTCAATGAGTCAATAAATTTTCCCAAAGCCACCGCCGCCGATCCATTCTCTCGCGCCGCGGCGGCGGAGTGTTTCAGTTCACTGACTCTTCGTCTGATACCTCTCCCCACCTGCGACTCCATCAATTCTCTAACTCGCTTCTCCAACTCAGCCGCCGTCACGAACCCACCCGGCGAATCCTCCAAGGGTAGCGCCACCTTCATCTCCTCCACCATGAAAACCCTATTCATCCTCTGCTCCGCGTAGATCGGCCACCCGATCATCGGAACCCCAAGCGACACCGCTTCCAGAATCGAGCTCCTCCCGCAGTGAGTCACGAACCCGCCCACCGCGTCGTGACTCAGCACCTCCTTCTGCGGCGCCCACGATTTTATCACGAAACCCCTGTCCTTGGTTCTCTCCAGAAAACCCTCCGGCAGCAGTTCATCCAAGTTTGAGTCATCGTTGCCCTTTCCCGGCGGGTTTCGTACCGACCAGAGAAATCTATGGCCGCTATTCTCCAAACCGATCGCCATTTCCCTCAGTTGATCGCTGGAGAACAAACCCTTTCTGCCGAAACAGAGGAAAATCACGCTTTTGCTGGGCTGTGAATCGAGCCACCTCAAGCATTCATGCTCTTCGCCGCCGATTTTCCGGTTGATTTCGCCGCCGACTAACGGTCCGACAAAGTACGCCGGCGGTGTCGGCCCGTTGGGAACGCACAAACCATTTGCTAGAGCTTCCTTAGCTCTGAACTCGAGGGCATCAAACGCGTTCACGATTATCCCAGTTGATTTGCGCATGTTTTTCGCAGTGTCCAGAAAATGTTTGTAAGTATTACTCTGACGATAAAACATCGCCTGGGGGAAATCCGATGAGTGAATCGGCGGCGTGCCCGGAATATCAATAAAATCATTCAAATTTCCGATATCTCCGGGGACCGTTTCGTCGATGGTGGGGAAATAGAGAAACGCGCAGAGGCCAAACCCGCCGCTGCTGATGTAAAAGTAAGTGGGAATATTCAAGCTTGTAGAAACTTCAAATGCCGAGTTGCAGAAAAAATCGATCACAAACGCTCTGATTGTTGACCTCTTTGAGATTTCTTGAAGTGCGTCGCGGAGGATTGGGTTGTTGAGACGGGGGATTTCGAAGAAGAGCTCGACGGGGTTGGTGGTCAGGTTCGGAGGAAGTGCGGCGGCGGAGAGACGGTGGTAAGTGATGGAGGGAACTTCAGCGACGGAGGCGGCCGCTGATTCGGCGGCGGAGCAGAGGATGGTGACGGATATGGAGGGGCGGTGTTTGCTGATGAACTTGGCGAGTATCAACATGGAGTTAAGGTGCTCCGCCGAAGCGTAGAGAATGATGATGTCCGCCATTGATTTTCTGGTACGAAGAAATGTGAAAAGAATTTGAGAAAAAAGCAGTGCTATCTTTGGTGAAAAGTGTGTGTGCTTTGTTTTTCGACGGCGAACATGTGTGAGTTGATGGTGAATATTTATATAAGTGTTTTAGATTGGGTTAGGTAGAGGACGTGGCTGTTGGCATGCCAAGTAAGAATCCACTTCCCAAATTCATAAAGCCAGCTAAGCATTGTCAATGCATGCAAAAAATTACTGTTGGCCATGATTAAAGTAGAAACAAAATTGGGGGCACACTTAAAAACAAACATAAATTATATTAAAACACGAGTATAGTAGCAACTCAAATTTAACGAGGTAAATTTAAAGCTCGAAAATATGTGTGCATCCTTTAAATTGTATGCGGTTCTATTCTTGAGAAAAATTTTATTCATATTCGATTTGATCGTACTTAATCAATTATATAGTAAGTGTAAATATAATTTTCATATGATTGATCACTCTCTCTAAATTGAATATCAATTACATGACAATTATAAAATATTGGCTACGTAATTAATTTTGGTGTAGTTAAATTCGATGCAGGTAAGAATTTTCCATATTCTTGGCCATTTCTCATATAAAATTTTTTATTCTAAAATAGCATTTCATACCCTTTTATAACACACGATTATATTATATGTATAAAATTATTTTTTAAATTATTTACTTAATTTAAATTTTTTATATTTAACGTGTATTTATATATTAAAAAAAATATAAAATATGATTTGAAACACATAGATCATAAGTATCGACAGACCAAGTTGTTGACCATCACTTGACCACACATGGGACAGACCAAGTTGTTGACCATCACTTGACCACACATGGGACAGACCAAGTTGTTGACCATCACTTGACCACACATGGGAGGCCCCACGCCGTGTGACTGTTACCCGAAAAACTCTACATGTGAGAACTAAATGTGATAGAGATCGACATGAATTATTTGCAGTGAACATGATTTTTAAATAGTCACTTGGAAAAAGAAAATTAAAAAAAAAATTACAAAACGCATAATTTAGTCAAACTCCATTGTGTCTCAAATGAACTAAATTGGACTTTGCAAACCTGAAAGAATGATGGGTTTGTCTAAAATAAGGTACCCTTTGTATTTGGTTAATATTAGGTATTCTAGTACTCTAATAAATTATGAGAGTATCTGTTACTTGTACAACAGGTTGCTATTACCTGAAACCTATTGTTTAGGTTTGAATAACCTGCTACCTGTTAGTTACCCACAATTCTAAGTTTTATTTATATGTATGTGGTGTATTAAACCAATCTTATCCTGTCCACTCATCAAATCCTTTATTTTTTTTATTAAATGTATTTTAATTGTGATGTATCTACAAAAATAATATTCCATTACATGTTATTTAATATATCAATGTTAATAATCAAAATCACAATTTATATCATTTTCAATGTAGTATATTGATTATAGGAGCATAAAATTAACTTGAAATTAAAAATTATATATTTATACACAGAAAAAAAAATTAATAATTGATTTATGACCGAAATAAGTATTATATGGAATTACTATATAACATGCCATACAAATTAGAGCATGCAGCATAAAAATATGCATACCTTCTAATTTAGAATAAAGTATTTAAAATATTTTGTCTCATTATGTAAGTTGTTAGAAAAAAAAATTATCTTTCATCAAACATATATGTTTTATAAATTATTGTAATATTTTATTAATTTATATTAAAAATATTTTTAGTTGATATATCAAGAAAAAAATACTTATTAAATATTAATTTTGATAATTAAATTATTTCTTTTTTCTTTCCTTTTTAACTTGTTTCTCATTATACGGGTCGAAATTAATTCTTTAATTTTGCATAATTTAACTTAAAAGATAATATATTTTGACGTTAAACATTAGAAAATTTATTATAAGTTTATAACCAAAGTAAATGTACAGAACTATTATATAATACCACTAGTATTTTACTAATAGTAGAGATATCACATAAAACTAGAACATTCGATATAACTGTACTTTCATCTTTTAATTTAAACATAAGGTACTTCTAGTGTTATTCGTATTATATGTTTGATTATATATTAGAAGCATTTCATATCACGTCAACCATGTTATATATGTTTATGCACAAATATATAGTCATAAAATACAGAATTAAAACTAATTAAGATTTAAAATGGTATACCATCTGTACAAAAAATATTTATATGTATAATTAAAATTATATATCCATTTCTAAATTATAATTTTTAGTATACAAAATATATTATATGTATAATTAAGATTAAAATAATAATTGAAATTATATATCCATTTCTTAATTATAATTTTAATGAAATGTATTTATTTAATAAATTAATTTCAATTTTGTTGAATATTGCGACATTTATATTCGTCACTAATTAATTATTAATTCTATCCTATAGAATTATAAATTACAATTCCATAACTCCCATATACCAGTAGTACTATGATATATAAATTTCATTGCTAATTACACATGATAAATGTGCTTTATTTTAATGAAGAAATTGTAGTTCCACCTTTTATCTTTAAGAAAATTAAATTTTTTAAAATAAAAATCTTTATAATTATTTGACTATTTCTCTACTTATTTATCTATTATCTTAGAATGTCTACATTGCACACGCACACGTGCATATATATGCATATATATATATATATATAGATATAAATTATTGATATAAAATTTATTGTTCTACACCTTCCATATTTATTTGTTAAGATTGTGTTAGCAAATTGAGAGATATTTATGGAGAAAAATATGGAACATGGACTTTAGATATTGTGATGAGAAAACTAATGAATAGGTTGTAGGTAAAAAATAAATTACAAATTTAATCACACAAAATACATATAAATAAATTAAGACACATGGCAACAAGAGAGATGGGTACCTAATGATAGGTAGTACAACCCTACCTTATTTTAGAATCCCCCAAGAATGATAAGAGTTTTACGAGTTTTGGTAATGCCTCCATTTCTTTTTATTTGTTTTTTCACAGGAATTAAGGAAGGCGAATAATAATTACTAACGTATTGGGCACACTAGTTGTGTGTACAAAATAAAATATAATTTAATTAAATGGTTAAATTTAAATAATATACAAATAAAATTTTGTTAAATACAATGCAAATATATATTTCTTAACTATTTTATTATTTGTACTAACCTTTTAATCATTTATAACATACTTATTAGATTTATGATAAGTTTAAAAAAATTAATTAAAATGAAATCATCTTTTAATTGGAAACAAAAATAGAAATATAAACTAGCTAGAATGAAATCTTGAAAGAGTAAAGGAAATAGGGATGAGAATAAGAAATGAAAAACATTATGCTGTTGGAGTGGAGAGAAATGATAGAGTAGAAATAAGGGTATTTTGAAGGGTATTATAAGAACTAATTGGTCGGACATACTTGATGCGTGTGTAAAATAAAAATAAAATCTAATTTAATTACATATTTAAGTTCTGAATATAAAATTGAAATATTTATTAGATTTTATACAAGATTATAGATGTTTTTACTTATTTATAATGTATTTTAGTACATTTATTATAGAAAAATAGTTCAAAATTAAAATAAAATTATAAGATTACCAAATAAATAACAAAGAAAGGTTAAAAGAAATGATAAAAGTCACACACACACACACACACACACACACATATATATATATATATATATGTTGATAGATGAGAAAGAAGGAGAATAGAATGAAATTAAAAACACGTTAATAATGAAAAAGTAGAGATGAGAGAGAAAATAAATTAAATATATGAGAGACCAAAAGTAATTATTAGAGATTAGACCCCCCTAAATATTTTATTGATAGTATATATAACACAATTAAACACACCAAATTGAAAAAGTCAAAGATCCTCATACTTAATTAATAGTATAGATTATTTTAGACTAATATGATTAAAAATGAAAATTTGGCACATTGCACCATAAAATTAAAAATTTGAGATTTTGCACTATTTTTTTTTTTTGGGTAAACACAAGCGCGGATACAACTAATCCAGTTCCTCACACGCTAACAACTCGAGGATCGCCTCAGGGGGTCCTCCCAAACCACAATTTTTTTCAAGCAGCCCATGCCCAATTTTTGTCAAACCGTAAGTGCAAGCATTCGCATCTCTTCGCACATATTGAACTTTGATGTTCCAAGGCCTCCTAATAAGAAACCTACAGTCCTTGATGATCACACCCAGGGGATGCTCATCAATAGTAGCATCTGCAAGCAGCTTGTACACAACCAAAGAATCGATTTCTACAATCAAGCTCGGGAAACGCCTTTCCCAGGCAAGCCTCAGCCCCTCTCTCAGCTCGAGCAATTCTGTCGTGGTGATCGAGTTGCTACCGAGGTTAAGTGAAAACCCCATGACCCATTTGCCTTGGTGGTCCCGAACGACACCACCTGCCGCTGCGGAGCTTGATGATTGGAACACAGTCCCATCCGTGTTAAGCTTGTGCCAGCCTCATTCCCGTTTTTCCACCTCACAGTTATCGCCCCGTGCACACTGTCCTTCTTCTTAACCGGATTGAGACATAAACTCCTAATGTTATTCACCATTTTCTTCCAATGATTCCATTGCCCCTGAAAGACCCCGGCGTTGCGTGAGGTCTAAAGAACCCAAATTGAGCTCAAGAAAATTGTCGGCCAAGAGCAAGTAGGGACGATGATGTTTCTAAAAGATGCTTGCATACTCTTCCTAAACCAATCATCCTATCTCATAGCCTTAAATTCCAGCCATTGGGACGGTTCAACGATGTGTTCCCAAATTCGCATCGCTCTCGGACAGTTGCACTATTAAAAATACATTAACTTAGCAATTTGTACTTCCACCCATTCCCATTGAAAATTTTCACTAGAAATAATATTCTGACCAAAATTAAAAGGCCAAATTTGATATTCTATATAAAAATAAATAAATAAAGTAACCAATTGAGTGGAGATTTTTTCCCCTAAAAATTAGGATACAATACACAAAAATTAAAGAAAAAATAAAACACAAAGGAACTCCTCATGATGGCTTGAGCACTTATCAATATTTCTTCAACTTTCATCTAGTTTTTTAGCAACAAGTTGAAGAATTTAAACTATTGAAGTTGCACGATAAACAATAATGAAAATATTAAGAGAAGACTATGGCAACGAATGGGGCACTTTATGTTGAAAATAGACCACAAAATATTTCTTTTCGGCTACTTTTTGACGGTTGTAATTTTATTGAACTATTCACTATCATGCATAAGTTCACATCTTTGTCATTGAATGGCAATGTTTTTTCTTGGGGTTGTGAGGTGATTTTAAAGTGATAGTAGACGTATCCATGCCAATTTGAATCAACCTTTTACTAGCGAATGTGTTGAATTTAGGATAAATTATTGGCAATATTTGGGCCAATATTTTGAATTTACGTGATTATCTTTTGGTTTCTAGATTATCTTTTATGCAATTAATGAGGTGATTTTTTAAAATATTTTAAACTATTTGTAATAAATTTATAAATTTGTGATAAGTAAAAATAAAATAATTTATAATAAAAAGTTACAAATAAAGTAAAAAGTGATGAGTATTGAGAGAGAAAATAATAATAAAAAAAGAATGATAGACAAAACCTTGTTAGACCAAAAATAAATATTAAAGGGTATTTCCTCTTTGTGATAGAGAAAATTTGTCTCAAATTTAAGAAATTTGTGATGGATTAATGACAAAATTCAATGTAAATAGAATTAAAGAAATAATCAATGACAAAATATTTAGTAACGAAATCTCTGTAATCTAGATCCATCATAAAAACTAAATTTATAGTATAATAATTCGTCATTGAAGGATATGCATTCTTATAGTGATTCAATTACAAAAATCCTAATTTTCTATTAAAATTACCTTCTAACACTAACAGATAGGGAAGCTATTTGTAATTGAAATAACTAACAATTGACGTTATTTGTAAGACCGAAACAAAGTTTAAAGGAGGTGTTTATAATTTGAATAACTGAAGTGATTTTCTTTTTAGAGGGTGTTTGGCTAAGCTTATTTGAAACATCTTATAAGTTCTTACATCTTATAAGATGTTGGATCTTATTTTAAAAATAAATTATTAAAGTGTTTGAATAAATAAGTTGGGCGTTAGCTTATAAGATGTTAGTAATGACAATATTGTAATTAGTTTAGTTTAAGAGAGTGTTTGGCTAAGCTTATTTTAAAGAGCTTATAAGCTCTTATAACTTATAAGATGTTTTTAGAGCTTATAAGCTTATATGTCTTATTTCAACAATAAGTTGTCAAAATGTTTGGATAAAATACGATCTTGTAGCTTATAAGATTTTTTTGAACTTATAAGTTGTGATTCTGTTCGATAAAAATGAGAGCTTATATTTTATTTTAAATCTAATGATAATAAAAAATAATAATGTAAAATTAATTTATGTAAATAAATATTTTTTTGAGATAGTAGGAATGTTACATTGAAAAAAAATAAAGATATTTATGTCATTTCATATTTTGACGCTAGACAGCTTATAAGTTGTTTCAAAAAAAAGTTAGGGGTAGCTTACTTTTTTTTTTTTTTTTTGAGCTTATGAGCTTCTAACAACTTATTTTTGGAGCTTATAAACTCTTTTACTTAAAAAATTACCAAATAAATTTTAGGAGCTTATAAGCTCTCAAACATCTTATAAGATGTTTTGAAGAGCTTATAAGCTTAGCCAAACACTCTCTAAAATAAAGGATTCTGGTAGATCTTAAAAAATAAGTAAGCACCTCCTTACTTGTCTAAAATGACCTTATAAGCTCCTACACTCCATCACATCTTATAAGCTCCAAAACATCTTATAAAATATTTGAAGGAGCTTATAAACTTAACCAAACACCCTCTTAATTGAAGCAAAACTTGTGGATTTTTTTGGTAATTATCCTATAAATAAAATAATTCAGAGCACCTTTTAAGTTCTGCAAATGCCAGCCCAAAGCTTTTGAACGATGAGGTACCTAACTTTCTATATAATTTGGGCTTGCAAAACAATCCAAAGTTTCAAAAGTCGTAGCTTTTTTTGGGCTCTAGTATAAACTTGGAAAAATGTTCCATTCATGGATCACGTGAGAATGAAAGACTAGTGTATCTATTATAGCAGCTTCAAGTCTGGCTATTTATCTACGGACTTTTGATCTAAAGAACACGTGCTCGTATTTAGAAATGTGGGAAATATATCGTCAAAAAATTCAATGTGATCGAATCAAAATTAAAGTTCGTTTGAATGAATTTTTTTTCAGAATAAAAGCACTTGTTTTATGAAAAAAAGTACTTCAGACAAAAAAGATTGTGTTTTGATAGGCTTTTCCAAAAAACTAGAAACCAAAAAAAAAAAAGCCTAAAATTACTTTTTTAAAAGCTATCCCAGAGTAATTTTAAATAAAAACCCTTTTAACTATTGTACTCAAATGTAAACTACTTAGCTTTAAAAAAAAGCTCTACCATAAAAAGTACCATTCAATAAGTACTTTCTTTTTTAAGTCCATCCAAACGGGCCCTTAATCAAATATCGAGTGAATTATGCTCGCAATACTTTATATTGTTGTACAATACAAGAACACCAATCAATTATATATAGCCAAAAATAGAATACGGGAAGGATTATATATAACCGTAATTAGTCATCAACGCGACAAAGCTGATTGTTTATAGAATCTTTTCATAATAAACTCAACAAATCATATGTATAGATTACCATTTAGCGTAATTGGGCCGAAATCAAATACAAAAAAAGAAAGAAAAAAAAGTGCTCGCTGGATAAAAGTATATAATATTATGAGAGATCTAATATTTTTCCAGAGTTTGTTTGAATGTTTTTTTTTAATGAGGGAAATACTTATTTTTGGGAAAAAGAAATCTAGTCAAAAAAATGAGAAGACAAATCAAATTTGAGGAATATATTTGTAAAGATAAATGATAAACCCAACTCAGATAGATTGATGTTTATCCAAACGTGTTGTTTGTCAAGAGATATTTCAGTTTTTCATATGCTAACCACATATACATATAATCTTCTTAAAGATAAAGTGACCTTTACCCCCACAAAATATCTGATGAGAGATTAACCATAGAAAATAGAGAAAATAATAAGAGGTCTGCAAGATAATTAATGATTGTGATTTGTTTCTAAAAAATATAAAAATAAAAATAATAATTAAATTTAAAAAAAATAACTAGAAGATGAAAAATAATTTAAAATTTTCTTTCAAAATTTTTCTTATTTCGACTTTTTTCCCCAGCGTGAATAAAAAAACAAAACACTCGTTATCGACCTTTTTCCAGCAAAAGCAGAAAAATATTCCATTTGCAAACACCCATTAAAGAAGCTTTTAAATTTATATTTGTTTTTTTTTAAAATAAAAATATTTATATAAAAGCAAAAAAAAAAAAAGGATATAAACCATACATTTATAAGGTGTCCCGAGATGATTGTATTAAAAAAAATGTTTCATACTAATTAAGTATAAATTGCAAAAATATTATATTTAATATATAAAATAAAAAATCAATATAATTCAATAAGATCTCAAAAGAAAAAGAAAGCAAATATCTAGTGTTCATATTAGTAAAATTTGAACATACAATCCGTGGTATCATTCAACTTCCACTTTATCAATTGAAACAAAAACCAAGTTAATACTAGGAATCACGTCTTTGTCAATCTGCTCATGTTATTAAAGAATCATAAATCAAACATGTAAGTTATAACCCATGGAAAGAAAAAGAAAAATGCAAATTTCATTTTCTAAGTTGATCTATTTTTGATTTTAGCCCTTTCATTTGTACTATTTGAATTTTTATTTGATAAATTTTTTGAATTTATAATTTTGGTCCTACTTTTACCGGAATCTTGATTTTCCAGCAGAACCTTGCTAACTTGGACTGTTGGACACAGCATTGCTAAGGTATACAAATCCAAAAATTGAGATTCCAATAAAAATACAGATAGAATCCTTTATTTCAAAATTATATTTCGTCTCTTATTCTATATTTATATAATATGTGTAAAATTATTTTCCTATTCATACAGTTAATTTGAGATCTTTACACTTGATATATGAGATAAAGCATAGTTTGAGATAGAAATGTTGGGTTTTTTCTCTAATTTATTGGTCTCACATATTAATTTGTTGTACATTGCTATCTCATTAAAAGGAGCCCAATTATGTGATCCATTTAAGAAATAAATTTTAATGGGCTTACAGAAATATTATATTAAGTATGGGTCTTTTATGTGTAGAAGCCCGGTCAGACTTTAATTATGTTTGATGGGCCCATAATTAAAGTATGACATATTAGGCATATTAGGGCATGGTCCCTAAGCCAGAACAGAACGACGTTTTTCTCTTCTGCCCCATCTAAGAGAGAGAATAAAGAAAATCACGCCGTCTTTCTTGGCTTAGAAGACCACTAACCCTAGATTCAGTTCTCTTCCGCATCTATCATGGATCGAGGTTAGTGATTTATGATTTAAGCATTATTTGATTGTTTACTAAAGATCCTGTGGTTAATCGATTCGTAGGAATCGTATTTTGTTTTATATTATAGATTATTCGGTTTGAATCCATATCTTGTGAAACGTTTTCAACAAGTGGTATCAGAGCAGGATTAGTAAATAATCAAATATGTTTTATTTTGATTTATTCGATTATGATTTGATGTTTTTGAGCATACTTTTGTTAATTTACAATATACATATTTATTTTGGATATATATTGTGGATGTATGTTCATTTTCGTCAATCTTGTTTGATTTTATGATATTATGTGATCTTGGGTATTAAAATCCATCCATAAAGTTTTTTGGATGAATTTTTCTGATTTTCTGGTTTCAATCGTGAGTATTAAAAAAAAAAAAATAAAAAAATAAAAATAAAATATGTAGAATGTATGAAGAATATATATATATATATAAAGAAAACAAGTGCGAATAGGAGTAAAGAATCTCTAGAGTTGATACATGTAGACTTTTGTAGATCATTCCCTACGGCATCATGGAATGGATAACAATTGATATCAACTTATTGATGATTACTCCGATATGGTTATTTGTACTTGATTATTTAGTAGTCGTAATCTTCGAAAATAACTTTTAGATGGGACACTAAAGTCTACAATTAATACAATAAGGCAAGTTCCAAGCAAAATAGTAACGAAAATCCCATACAGTTTGTGGATGGAACAAGAAGTCTAGTATTAGACACTTGTATGTCCAGGGATGTCCAGCTGAGGCTAGGCCTCACAGGCCTAAGTAAGAATAAACTGGATTAAAGAACAATAGTTACTATTTTGTAGGATACTTAAAATCGAGGGACTTTAAATTCTATGATCCCTCACATATGTCCTTTTTCAAAATAGAAAATGCCAAGTAAATAGAGGTTGTTGGTTATAGTGGGAGAAATCAAAATAGCAAGGTTGTGTTTAAAGAGGAGTGTGTTAGCATTCCCACTACGGTTACAGCTGAAAGGGATTGGATAGTTTATCCAAATACTCTTTAGCTTGTAAATTGGGATATTACGTAAAACACAACTATATTTGAAATGCCCACTAATCAAGTAGGGAATCATCATCTATTGAAGCTGATGAACCCCAACAACTTCAAATCTAGAGTGCCAATAAGGAGATCCATCGGATGAAGGAGAAAAATGATTTCAGATGACTATATCATCTATCTCCATGAACACAAATTTGATATGAGATTTCAAGATGGTCCTACATCTTTTAGTTAAATCAAATTGTGTTTGAATTCTGATGCATGGATCAAGGCCATGAATGAGGATATGAAATTCATGAGGGGTAATGGTATTTGGAATCTTGTCAAGTTGCCATAGGGGATGAAATTCATTGGTTATGAATATAATTTCAAAACCAAGCAGAATTCAAATGGCAACATTGAAAGATGTAAAATATGCCAATGGATTTACTCATCAGGAAGGCATTGTTTTTAAAGAGACTTTCTAGTCGGTTTAGACAAAAGACTCTCTTAAAATTGCTATGGCACTTATGGCTCATTATGATCTAGAGCTGCATCAAATGGACATAAAGATAATGTTGCTTAATGGAGATGTTGAAGAAACAATATACATGGTGCAACCGGAGAACCTTGAGTCCAAAGACTCAAAGCACCTAATGTAAATTGAAGAAGTCCATGAACTATCCGTCTAGGCATTCCATTCGTGATACCGAAAATCTGATGGGGTGATGACCCTTTTTTTTGATTCAAGGAAAACACCTTTAATTAGTGTATATATCTCAAGATTAGTGGGAGCAAATTTACCCTCTTGGTGTTGTATGTAGATAATAATCTACTCGCAAGCAACAATATAAGCCTATTGCATAAAAAATATACTTAAATGCAAAAAGTCCATATTGGTAATGTGCTTAGCTATTTTGGTATGCAAAATTGTGCACCAGGGGACACCCCTATAGCAAAGGGTGATAAAGCTTTATTTACTCCAATTTCATAAATGCATTTAGCATACGTAGTCGGGATGTTAGGCGAATATTTTAGTAACCCAAAAGTGGATCATTAAAATGATGGGTTATGAGGTATCTATAAAGAACAATAAATATATGCTCGCTTATTGAAAATAAAACCACTTAAAGATCGTGTGGTATTTCAATTCAGTCGTTTGTTGGATGCTTGGATAGCAAGAGATCCACATAACGTTATGTATTCACGATAGTTGGAGAAGCTACTTCGGAAAAGTGTTAAGACACTAATAGCTTTTCAATTATGAAGGTTGAATGCATAATTAGCTATAAGACATCCAATCAAGGAATATAGCTAGTATTTATCACTAGATTGAAAGTGATCAATGGTGTTGACACTATAAATGATCATTTTTGATAATAAGGCCTCCAAGCTATATTCGAAGAACAACTAGATTTTGGGAAAGTCTGATATATAGACATTAATTTTCTAGTTGTGAATAAATAAGTTCAGAGTATTCGGGTGTCAAAAGAGCATATGAATACAAACTCAATAGTTTAAAGCTTACTAAGGAATCACCACTTAAAGTGCCACGTGGTTGTGAAGCTTAATGGGTATCATAAGGATATATGGTATGCCACGTTAGTGGGAGTTTGCTACTTGATTTCATGCTCTTTGTACATGTTTTTTTATGGTTATGTTCTGTACAGACTAAGGTTTCATAATTAATTGAATATTCTGAAATAAGGATATTAACTTTCCACTGCGGTTTTGCATAAAGATTGGAAAGTGTTGAGGGACTCTTTGAGTCATAAGATAGGACCAGTTGGAAATAGATATGATTGAGATCACGTTACATGTAATTTCCATGCTACACATCCATGCTTGATCTATGTCATTAATTTTGCTAGTATTGTGACCATTGTTCGGTTTAGTTGCGAGTTATGTGACGAAAGCCGCTTTGATCCTGTATTAGCACAATTGATGGACCAGATTGTTTTGGGATATTTCGAGGCTGAGATGGCATAAAGTTTGCGCGCACTAAGGTTTCAACTATGTACAATTTTCGGAAACATATGTGGACCAAGTGGGAGATTGTTGGGTTTTTTCTCTAATTTATTGGTCTCACATATTAATTTGTTGTACATTGCTATCTCATTAAAAGGAGCCCAATTATGTGATCCATTTAAGAAATAAATTTTAATGGGCTTACAGAAATATTATATTAAGTATGGGTCTTTTATGTGTAGAAGCCCGGTCAGACTTTAATTATGTTTGATGGGCCCATAATTAAAGTATGACATATTAGGCATATTAGGGCATGGTCCCTAAGCCAGAACAGAACGACGTTTTTCTCTTCTGCCCCATCTAAGAGAGAGAATAAAGAAAATCACGCCGTCTTTCTTGGCTTAGAAGACCACTAACCCTAGATTCAGTTCTCTTCCGCATCTATCATGGATCGAGGTTAGTGATTTATGATTTAAGCATTATTTGATTGTTTACTAAAGATCCTGTGGTTAATCGATTCGTAGGAATCGTATTTTGTTTTATATTATGGATTATTCGGTTTGAATCCATATCTTGTGAAACGTTTTCAACAAGAAAATCTTGAGGATATTTTCGAGTTGGCTTTAATTTGTTCATTAACTTCAACCCCCTAAGATGGATTGAGAGAAGATAATCAAGGATAATGATATTGTTTGTCATGTTGTTTACTGGTGGATTACTGATACCATGTAATACACACACGTCTTCATACGAAATGCACTATACTCCTCTATAGTTTGTGTAAGTAGTACGTTAAATCTTGTGGTTTTTTAATTTTCATAAAAAAATCCTATACTTTCTCAAAGTTGTTCACTACCCCCTTGATCAAATTAATCAATTTTTTCAATTGAACTGACCAAATTACCCTTATATATATTTCAATATTATTTTTTTCCTTTTCTATTTTCTATTTTTTCTTTATTCTTTTTCTTTTTTAATCCTCTTTTTAATTTTTACTTTTCCCCCCCTTTTTCCTTCTTCTCCATCTTAGACCTGTCTCTCTCACACCTCTCTCCTCTCCCTCTTTTGTTTTCTCACCGCTGACAGCGCCATCGTCACCGTCACTCATCGGATAAATCTCGTTGCAACTGCCACTTGCTGGATATATCTCGCCACCCGTCTTCTCTCTCCCCGACTCTTTTCTCTCTCTCTCTCTCTCTCTCTCCCTCCCCTCTCCAGCCCGCCCGGACTCTCTCTATCCCCCTCTATCTTGCTCTCTCTTGATCTCAATCTCCATCTTTAACTTTCTCTTGGGTGGTGGTGGTGAGAGTGGCGAGGAGTGTGGTTGTGAGATTAGGGTTTTGGTGGTGGAGATGAGAGTGGCGGCAAGATTTGGGTTTTTTAGTGGTGGAGGGTGATTTTTTTGGTGGTGAGATGGTGAGATTTTAGGGTGGCGATGGGACTAGGGGTTTGGTTGTGATGGTAGCGGAGATGATTGTAGCGGCTGCAACGGCGGCGGTATGTTACAGTGTTGGTGATAAAATAGGGTTTTTTTTTAGGTAGTAAAACTAGGTTTGTAAATACCTAAAACAATAAAAAAATTTGAAATAATTTGAATGAACAAGGGTAAAAATGTCATTTTATTATAAAAAAGAAGACTAAATCGCATCAAATGCGCATGTATTTCACCCATGGTCAGAAAGGTTTATTGAACTTGATTTTTTAAATCATAAGATTCAACACAACAATTAGACAACTATAGGGTTTAGCGTGCAATTGTCTCAAACCATGTGGTGGTATGGTGCGTTTTGCCCTAGTTTGAGATAGAAAATTTTAAGGATATTTTTGAGTTGCCTTTGTTCATTAACTTCAACCCCTTAAGGTGGATTGAGAGAAGATAATCAACTATAATAATATCGTTTGTCCTGTTGTTTAATTATATGTATTATATATATTTTATAAAAAATTTAATACATAATACGTGATTGAATTTAAATTAAAAATATAAACATTCAACCCATGGAAAAAAAATCCAAAGAAGTAAATGAGTGGAATATAATAACTATGATCGTGTCATTTCCTCCCCTAAAATCTGATCTCTTTTTCCTTTGTATATATCCATATATTAAGGCCACGTTTACTTCGGATGGCATGGGTAACCAGCGGTTACCTTTTTTTGTGGATTATACTGGTTTATATTGTGGGCCCAAATATCCGGACTATAATTTACTTTGACATGTTTGTGCTTAAATTTTGTGGCCCAAATTGGGACCTTATTTACTTCCATGGATTAGTTGTCTTGTTTATCTGGTGGGTTGCCCATCCTACCCCTGTCCATCAGTTTTGTTTTTCATTCTGTTCCTGTGTCCCCTTTTCCAATAGACGTGTCTGTTTTCTTTAGCTCCTGCGCAAGAGTTCGCCGATCACGCCGTCGTTATCTGCCCATGTCCACATGGTAAGATCAAATTTCATCTTTTTTTCCGTTAAATGAAATCAGGCCTTCGCTCAACCCTTTCGAAATGGTACAGAACTCATTCAACATAAACGGGGTGGGGGAAAATAATTTCCCGATTTCCTTTTGAACCAAAGAAACCAAAAATAAAAAACCATGGGCAGAAACCCCAACAAAGATGAACAATCCGTTTTCTGCTGTCCGAAGATTATACGAGGAGGTTAGTTTGCGGGGTTATCAGCGCCGGAGGAATTGCGACACGTTGGGAAAATGGATAACTGGTCGGGTGGACTCTGCTCACCTTCAATTTCCACCCTTGCTGCGGCTCAAGCACAGAGAAGAGGAAAGGGGAATTAATTTGTGAAACAGGGATGAAGACCGATACTCTAGGGCTTGTTGATGGCAACTAGTGGTAATTACTCACAACATTTGTCCTTAAATGTCATTTTACAACACCAGTTAACAAGTGGGGCAAATTTAACTCTCCCCCCCCCCCCCCAAGAGTTAAATCTGACTCTCACAAACAGGTGTTATCCCGGGTCACGGCGGATAACCCGGGATAACAGACACGTGAAGTAAACGCAGGATATGGCCGGTCAGGTTTCCACAAACCTGAGTTATCCGGTGAAGTAAACGTGGCCTAAGTCGTCTAATGTATCCACTTGTGTTGGTGCACGGGGTGACGTAAGAATTAAGTGGAATTGATTAATGAACCTAGCTAACTAGTAATCTGCTACATATATACATATCTCCATATTTCTAAATTACAACTTGGTCTCTCAACTTTCCATACTTGTTTGTAATATAGACCACTGTCAATTAATAATAATAATAATAATAATATATTATTATTATTATTATTATTATTATTATTATTATAAACTTAACTAAAGTAACAAAAATGCAAATCAATCACCTATTTTACTAAAAAGAAAATGTGGGATCTCTATGCGTGGGTCTTATATGTTCACCTTTAATACATTTAATTCTATATATTTTTAATTTTCGACACACTTAATTTTGATTTGGTAAATATAATTTTTTATTTTTTGCAAGTTGATAAAAATATTATATGGAATGATCGAACTTGTAAAGATAAAATTTGTATATGTTAATTTAAGGTTAAACGTGTCGTAAATTTAAAACATTCCAAGAGTCTAGAAGACGCACAAGCATGGCTCAGTAATGGACTTTTTTACGATTTTGATACAAAAAAGTATTTTAACACAAAAATTGGATTCTTGGCAAAAATAACGGATAATGGTATTGTCGACTTCTATTAATTTTTTTTTGCGTTTTTTATTTGTCTGAGTGTATATGTTTGTATATGCAAGTTTTGAGCACCATAATTCTAGTGTTGAATAAAATGATATGCATAAAGAATAATAATTGATTAGTTGTTGCAAGTGCACCACTCTATCACCATAGTTAACAAAACTTATTATCTAGTGAACAAATCATATTTGTTAATTTAAATTAAAATAATTAACCACACGACTTTTCAAGGCATTATATATGTAATAATTAAAATTTGGAAAAAAAATATATGTAAATTGAAGGTATGTGGTACCAAACTTCATGGACAAAAAAATGGTGATGGATAGATTACATAGAAAATTAAAAAAAAAAGGTGATAAATTTATAATGGAGTTCTATTTAAATAAAAATTATTAAATCAATAATTATGATAAAGGGCGTCGTCGACCGAATTTTAAAGTTTAGGCAAATACACTTAGGCAAACAAAAACGAAAAAAATTTATTAGTCTTTTTTTTTTTTTGATAAATTAAAAAATTTATTTGTCTGATTTCTATTAAAATTTAGTATTGAGTGATTAACTGGATTTAAATTTGGGTTTGGAGTCCGGTCAGTGACGTAACATGTTTGAAAATTTGGGTTTGCATATATACTTTTTCTTCGTCGAATATACATGTAGGAAAACCTATCTTAACCAAGGTAGCTTCAAGAAAGGAACACTATAATTATGGTGCTCAAGACTTTCATATAGAAACATATACACTCAGACAAATAAAAAATGAAAAAAAAAATTTAATAGAAGCCAATAATACCATAAAAAAAAAATATATCGACTTCTATTTAAAAAACTTATCGTTGTCAATTTCTATTATTTTTTTGAATGAATTAAAAAAATAGATAAAGAAATTAATATTTTAATAAAATTAATAATGTCATTGTCGACTTTACTTATCAACTTCACTTGAAATCGACAAGTGCATTATCAACTTAGATTATTTTTATAAAAAATTCAATTTTTATGTTAGGATATTAATACTACCATATTTTTGTGTCAAAATTGTTAAAAGTCCCTCCGTAATAAATACTGATGTGTCTGCTCACAAGCGCTTCGAATATTTTGTTATAAAATTATATTATATCAATTCGAATTATTTTCTATAAAACGATATTATATATCTTTCATCATTTATTAATATAAATTATGTGTATTAATAAATGATTGAGATAAGAAAAAAAAATTGATATAAAATTTTCTGTTAAATATTTCTTTGTCTTTTAAATTTGAAAAAAAATATAATATTATTTTATAACAAAAAATCCAAATTAATATTATATTTTTCGATATATTTATCAATACACGCTATACTATTGATATAAAAAAAGAGATTTTCGTCAATCTATTGTTCATCATCAATACACAGTAATATTGTGTGTATTGATGAATATAAGAAAAAATGTAACAAATTAGGTAAGAAAAGGTCCAAACCGGCTCACAAGCCTTGCGAATATCAACTTGAATTTTACTCTTTCGATTTTCTCTTCATTAAATACCAAAAACTGCAAAATCGAAGCGACAATCAGCGAGAGAGAGAGAGAACAACAATTCCAGCAATGGAGATTATAGTGCTATATCCATCTCCAGGAATGGGCCACCTTATCTCCATGGTGGAGTTCGCCAAATTCATCCTCCACCACCACCCCTCCTTCGCCGTAACCATCCTCACGGCACCGCCGTCCTTCAACACCGGCTCCACCACAGCCTACATCCGCCACATCTCCGCCACCGTCCCCTCCATCGCCTTCCACCACCTGCCCGCCATATCCCTCGATCTCGACTCATTCCCCTCCATGGAAGCCGTCATTTTCGAGGTCCTCCGCCAAAGCAACCCCAACGTCCGCCGTGCGCTCGAAAGTATGAGCTGCTCCGCCTTCGTCATCGACGGCTTCTGCTCCATGTCTCGACCCATTGCCAGAGAACTCAACATCCCCACCTACTATTTCATCACTTCCGGTGCTTGCGCTGTCGCGCTTTCCCTTTATTTCCCCCATATTCATAACACCACCACCAAAAGCTTCAGAGATATGAACGCGCTTTTGCACATTCCGGGGATTCCGGCGATCCCGTCTTCAGATATGGGCAAGCCGATGCTCGATCGGGACTCCACAGATTACAACGATGTCTTAAGATCTTGCCGCGATTTACCCAATTCAGATGGAATTATTGTGAACACATTCGAAGTTCTTGAATCTAAACCTCTGAAAGCCATACGAGAAGGGAGATGCAACCCGGATGGCCCAACGCCGCCGGTCTTCTGCGTCGGCCCACTTTTGGCAAAAGAAGACCGAGGCGCCGCCGCCTCCCCAAGACACGATTGCCTAGAGTGGCTGGACAAACAACCCAGTAAAAGCGTCGTTTATCTATGTTTCGGCAGTTTGGGTTTGTTCTCATTAGCCCAGTTGAGAGAACTGGCGGTGGGTCTAGAGAACAGCGGCCACCGGTTCTTATGGGTGGTCCGGTCGCCGCCGTCGGACGACAAGAGCAAGCGGTATTTGCCGCCGCCGGAGCCGGATCTGGACGCCCTCCTCCCGCCGGGGTTCCTGGACCGAACGAAGGACCGGGGCCTCGTGGTGAAGTCGTGGGCCCCACAGGTGGCGGTGCTCAACCACGGTTCCGTCGGCGGTTTCGTGTCCCACTGCGGGTGGAACTCGGTGCTGGAGGCGGTGTCCGCCGGCGTACCGATGGTGGCGTGGCCGCTCTACGCGGAGCAGCATTTTAACAGGGTGGTGCTGGTGGAGGACATGAGGCTGGCCCTCAGGCTGGAGGAGGCGGAAGACGGCTTCGTGGCGGCGGAGGAGGTGGAGAGACGAGTAAGAGAGCTGATGGAATCGGAGAAAGGGAAGGAAATAAGGAGGGTGGTTGAAGAAAAGAGCGCGGAGGCCGCGGCGGCTATGGACGGCGGAGGTTCTTCCGTCGCCGCACTGGGAAAGCTGGCTGAGCTGTGGAGGAGTGGTTAAACTGTGTTTTGTATGGATTAATGGTAGTTGTAATAATTGTTTGTTTGAAACTAAATCATACTTTTTTTTGGCTAAGTTTTTGCGGTGAATGTATAAATGAGTAGAAGAATTAATTTGTTTGATGTGTTATGGGGAAAAATGCAAATTTCCATAGGTTTTGGGTCTTGGGCATCCGCTAACACTACTTGATATTTCGTTCTATATATTTTTTTAAATTGGCAATTTTAGATTTATTTTTATCATTCAATATCTTATTTTTTAAATTATATTTTATTTTCTATTTTAATATATAAATATTTCAAATCAAATGTATTATTAAAAAAATAATTCACATAGTATAAATATCTGTCTATTAGAATAACAATTGCTCGTAACACCAACGGATAGAGAATTTCTTTGTAATTCGAGCAACTAACAATTGATGTTATTTATAAGATTGAAGCAAAGTTTAAAGAAGGTAATTATAATTTGAATAAATTGAGGGATTTTCTTTTTAATTGAAGCAAACCTTGTGGATGGTTTTGGTAATTATCCTATAATTAATAAAATAACTAAGAGTACTTTTTTGAGTTTTGCAAATGCTAGCCCAAATTATATGAAGGATGAGGTATCTAACTTTCTATATAGTATGGGCTTTCGAAAAAAGAAAAAAATAGTTTCACACTTTCACTAGTTGTAGCTTACTTTGGCCTTTAGTATATATAAATTTTATAAAATGTTTCATTAATTGAATTGAATTACGCTTGCTATGTTTATATATTAGTGTATAGTACAAGAGCACTAATCAATTATATATAACCAAATAGGGTATGGGAAGAATTACTCCGTTAGGGTTAGATTGCCAAAAAATACATCAAAAAAAATCACGAACCCTAATAAATCCTTTTTTCTTTCATTGGATCATATACGCACCCTAATTAATCATCGACACAAAAAGATTGATTATCAATAGAATTTTTACATAATAAATTCAATAAATCATGTGTACAAATTAATTATTTGGATAAGAGTATTTAATATACTATGAGAGTTCTTATTTAGCTTAGTTTTTAACTTTTAATATAAAAATCTATCTGCTGGCTAAAATAATTGTTATATTGATAAAACTTAATGTATATCGGCATCAATCTCTCATGATTAGGGGTGGATGTCGAATCGGGTAATTGTGAAGTTCGAGTTTTGTGAATTGGATATCCGATATATCGAGTAAATTAAATTATAGTTTGAATTCGATTCAAACTATATGGATACCAGATTAATTGTGTACCTGATCAAGTTCATGTTTTACCTGATCGAATTTGGATTTTAATGAAAATAATTTTGTGTTAATTATATAATGTGGTAATGAAAATCTAGTTAAAGTTTTGAGTCTTTTGACTATTGAGAATTTGAGATCTCTACTCTACATACAAGTTTTTGATTTTAAAACGTAAAACTTATTTCTTGATAGGAGTAGGATTATAAAAGGTAAAAATTAATCCATTGAAAAATAGGAATGTAGGACTAGAATTCTATATAAATATAAATTCTATATCTGTCATTTTCTTTTCCTTTTGAAAATTTTGATTGGATACCCAACCAAATTCTTCGCATAGGAAAATAGAACCCGAAGTCCAGCCTGTTACAAAATTAGCTGGGTTCGGAATATCCCAAACTTAACTTTTTAACCCGAAATATCTAAACCCGATTTATCTTGAACCCAATTTTAATCCAAAATACACCAATCTAATTGGATCGGATAGGGATCTAAGGTATCCAATTCAAATGCCCACCCTCACGGCAAATTTTTAAGAATATTTTTTTGTAAAGATTAATTATGTAACGCCAAGCGATAAATCCAACTCAAGACAGATTGATGTTCATCCAAGCGCTGTTGTTTGTCAAAAGATACTTACAGTCCTTCATATGCCAACCACATTTATAGTCTTCTTAAAGATAAAGGTTATTTCTAACCATAGAAAATAGAGAAAAATAATACGATGGCAATAATTGATGATTTTGATTTGTTTCTAGAAATATTGACATATACTTAATGAATATGAAATGTCTGGAAAAAAAAATATATATAAAAAAACATCATATTCAACAATTGTGTCGAAAATATAAATTTTGCTTTTGAATTCCATCTACACTTTTAGGGGTATTTACAAATACTTTTACTTTTAGAGAACGAAAAATCATAGAAAAGGTTTAATAGTAAAAATGTAAAAGTAAGTGTGTTTGGAACAAAAAAAATTAAAAAGCGGTTGTTGAATTTTAAAAAACTAATTAGAAGCCGGAAAAAATAGTTTGAAAGTTGTTTACAATTTTTAGTTTATTTTTATTTTTTTTAGTTGAAGAAACAAAACAAAACACTATTTTATAATTTTTTTTTAGGAAAAGCAAAAAAACATTTTTTTTTAAAATTTGCAAACATCATGGAACTTTTAAATTTATATTGATTTTTCTAAATACAAATATAAATATAGAAAGCTAAACGAAATATAAACCATATATTCATTTATCGTGCGCATACACCACAATAGTATTTTTTTTTTCTTTTGAGCGAGGCACATAAGGATATAATTTTTAAACTATCCTATTTTTACAATTTTATTTTCAAACTATCCTTCTTTATTAAAGGTTTTTTTATTTTACCCCTTTTAAATAGTGATTCTACTATTTTATTTTTATTGTTTAAAGTTTCTATATTTGCTATATTATCCAAACTTTTCAATTTATTATGATTTTAGATTTCTAATTTTTAGAAAAAGTACGGTATATCCCAGTTTTCATCATATATAAATTTTATTAATTTTATTCTTTCTAAATTTTTACAATTCATAAGAATATAATTTTCTAATGTTCTATCTGCTTCCAAAAGTTCTTTTAGTTCTCTGTCTATTTGTTCGAGTTCTTTAACATAGTTTTTAAGAATTTTGTGGTTTATATTCTTATTGATAAAATTAAAAATATAATCTTCTTTATTATTATTATATGTTGATATAAGAATTCTTAGATCTTCAGGTAAATCTTCTAATGGTTTTAAAATTGCTATTTTGTGTTTATAATTGTTTTTTCTTCTAAATTGATTTTTTATGATATCAAAATCTTTTCCCATTTTTATCTTTTATATATCCAAATAATAATCATACATTTGCACAAATCTCATAATTCAATGATAATGAAGTACTCTAAAACCATATATTTTCATAACATCAAGTAGAAAAATATTTCTATTTAAATCTTTTAAAAGTATATTACCTCCTTGACGTCCTTAATTCTTTAATCCTACTTCCGAACTCATCTTCAATCACCTCGACAAGACTAACTGGTTTTCGCCCAAACGCCCTCCTGGCTTCACGGGACTTATGCTTCCAAATGGCTACTGTTTCGAACGGTGTAATCACTACGGCCTTCGTAAGGTTAGAGAATTTTGGAAAATTTAGGAGAAATACAAGTTTAAAAGATTTCCATAGAAAAATTTCTGAACTTGGATATATATGAAAATAAACTTATTTTATTTCCTTCAAAAAGGATTTATACAAACATGATTTAGAAAAGGGTTTACAAAGATTTATTAAAGCTAGTTTCCTATACTATGGATATTTTTCAGAGTGAAAAATCAGTCTGAGTTTTCGAATGCTTTACAAATGAAACCTAAGTACAATTTATAGATCTAGAAATCTAACTATTCGGACTTCAAAGTTTTATTTGGCGTCCGCTGTCCTTTTCTTTATGCGCTGAAATCTTTATCTTTATCTTCTTTATCATCAGAGGTCAAAAGCTGCCTCCCACAGCTGTCTGTCACAATTCTTTAGTGGATGATGACGTCATGGCATCCGTCACTCTTTGCACTGATTTAAGCGCTTACATCATGATTTACAACAACCAATCATCCTGCAAGCTTTCTTCCTTGTAGTCTCTGTGCAATAAAATTCATGTCTGAAAAATTTAATGAGGAATTCCTTTAGCAATGGAGATTTTATTTGTCCTCCTTTCCTCAATAAAATCCAATTGTTGGCCTACATGAGAGCTTCATATTATCGTTCCCAAAGAGACTCAGCAATGGATTGAATGGCTTTAATGCCCATGACTCTTCACTCTGTGATCCATGAACTGGTGAACTTGAAAGATCGAAAATTCTTTATACCAGTTTCAATCTTTAAGTTTGTGGTTATAACATCTATAGTGATCATGTGTTGGACTTCATGCCAAATGCGCATCTCAGGTTTTGGGACTACAGAATAGAACTTGAGTACGACTTCTCTATTTCTGGCCACCCCATCTTCATCTTCTTCATCCCCAACTCGCCTCCGCGGACGCAACCACGGCCTCTGCAATCGCAACCACAACCGCTGCCACCACCCATCTTCTTCCTCCCTAACACCACCACCCCATTTTCATCCTCTTCCCCCCAACCCACCTCCTCCACCCCCCCCCCCCCCCCCACCACCACCACCACCACATTTTCAGATCTTAGGTCTACAAAAATTTTCAGATCTCAAATCTATGTGTGTGTGTGTGTGTTTGTGCATGTTTCAATGTGTGTTTGTGCGTGTGTTTTAGTGTGCGTTTGCGCATGTGTTTGATTAGTGTGTGTGTGTGTGAACTGTTTATATATTATATATAATATTATATATTTTATTATTTATACATTATGTATATCTAATTTATAAATAAAATGTATAATTTTTATTTAAATATTATATTTTACACTCAAGAATCAAACAAAATCGTTCAATTTCTCAAATTAAAATCCAATGATTCCTAATAATAGGGACATAATGGGTATTTTATCAAAAATTAACAATGTTAAATTAAAAGTAATGGAAGGGTAGAGTATGCATAAATTTGAAAAAAATAAAGACTTTTTTATATATTTTTAAATCATAAAATACTAACATGTAACTCTCCAAAATCACAAATTTTTTTTTGTAATTATCCCTTTTATTTATTTATTTATTTTTTGCAATCTTAGGACCAAAAAGACAACATTTGTCGGATGAGACGAAAATTATATTTTTTTGAGAGCTTGGCACAACAAGTAGAGTTCGAATCTAGGGATGCAAACGAGCCGAGCCGAGCCGAGCCTTGGCATTTTTGTGAAGCTCGAGCTCGAGCTCGAGCTCGAGCTCGAGCTCGACGAGCTGGGAAATTTGAGGCTCGAGCTCGGCTCGAACCTATGTTCGGGCTCGGTTCGGCTCGATTCGGTGGGCTCGATTGGCTCGAACTTAACCTATTCAGAAACCCACTTTCTCAATCTCTGTTCTCTCAAACCCTCTTTTCCAAGCCGTTTTTCTCAAACCCACGGCATAGAGAAACAGATCCACGGCAGCGGAGGAGAGGAGGCGACGGAGACGCAGCGGCGACAGTCCCACGCCGGCGGAGACACAGCGGCACCAGTCCCACGGCAGCAGAAACGCAGAGGAGTTTCTCTTTTCTATAACAGGAGAGGAGAGAGAAGAGTAGGGGGGGCGAGACGCGAGAGACGACGGGGAGAAGAAAGACGAGAGGAAGAGAGCGGCTTGACAGAGACGACGGGGACAAGGGAGACATGAGGAAGAGAGAGAGCCGGAGTCCGGAGAGATAATGGTGAGAAAAAATATCAGATGAGAAGGACTTAGATAGAGAGAGAGAGCGCAGAAGAAGAAATGAAGAAGAAAACTTAATTTTGACCAAACACTTAATTTTGACTATAAATTTTTAATTTTGTTTTATAATTATATATGTATATATTATATATATTATATAAAATTAAAAAAAATATTAAAATATTAAAGGCTCGCGAGCCGGCTCGCGAGCCTACGAACAAGAACTTCCGGGCTCGAGTTCGGCTCGATAATTATACGAGCCCGGCTCGAGCTCGCCTCGAGCTCGAATCATCGAATTCGAGCTCGAACATGTGTCGAGCCGGCTCGTCAGGCTCGCGAACCGGCTCGATTCGTTTGCATCCCTATTCGAATCCGCTATTATGAAACATGATTATGAGCCCGTTTGGATGGGCTTTTTTTAAAGAAGAAGTACTTCTTTTTTGAAAAAAAGCAGTTCGAAGAAAAAAAATTGTGTTTGGATGGGCTTTTTGAAAAAAGCAGAAGCCAGAAAAAAAGCGAAAATTGACTTTTTTTAGAAGCTATCCCAGAGTAGCTTCAAATAAAAGCACTTTTAATTATTGTATCCAAACACAAAAATACTTGACTTAAAAAAAAATTCTATTATAAAAAACACCGTTCAAAAAATATTTTTTATTTAAACCCATCCAAACGGACCTATATCTTTCTCTCCATTCATTATTACACATTACATTTATTAATAAGCAAGTATAATAAAAAAATAATTTTCAAAATTTTTCAGTATGATAAGTTTTTCTCTTTCATCGTCACAATTTAACCACCTCTCCAGAGCTCAACCAGCTTTCCCAGTGCGGCGACGGAAGAACCTCCGCCGCCCATCGCCGCCGCAGCCTCCGCTGTCATTTCTTCAACCACCTTCCTTATCTCCTTCCCTTTCTTCGACTACAACAACTCTCTCACTCTTCTCTCCACCTCCTCCGCAGCCACGAACCCGTTCTCCGCCTCCTCCAGCCTGAGGGCCAGCTTCATGTCCTGCACTAGCACCACCCTGATGAAATGTTGCCCCGCGTAGAGCGGCCACGCCACCATCGGCACGCCAGCGGACACCGCCTCCAGCACCGAGTTCCACCCGCAGTGGGACACGAAACCGCCGACGGACCCGTGGTTGAGCACCGCCACCTGTGGGGCCCACGACTTCACCACGAGGCCCCGGTCCTTCGTCCGGTCCAGGAACCCCGGCGGGAGGAGGGCATCCAGATCGGGCTCCGGCGGCGGCAAAAACTGCTTGCTCTTGTCGTCAGACGGCGGCGACCGGACCACCCATAAGAATCGGTGGCCGCTTTTCTCCAACCCCACCGCGAGTTCTCTCAACTGGGCTAATGAGAACAAACCCAAACTGCCGAAGCATAGATAAACGACACTTTTACTGGGCTGTCTGTCCAGCCACTGTAAACAATCGTGCCTCCCGACGTCGGTGGCTCCGTCGTCTTCTTTTGCCAAGAGGGGGCCAACGCAGAAAACCGGCGGCGTGGGGCCATCCGGGTTGCATTTGCCTTGCCGTATGGCTTTGAGAGGTTTCGATTCTAGAGCTTCGAATGTGTTCACAATAATCCCATTTGCATTGGGTAAATCGCGGGCAAATTTTAAGAAATCATTATAATCTGTGGTGTCTCGATCGAGCATTGGCCTGATCATATCAGAAGATGGGATCGCCGGAATCCCCGGGACATGTAGAAGTGCGTTCATATCTCTGAAGCTTTTGGTGGTGGTGTTATGAATACGGGGGAAATAAAGGAAAAAGGCGAGAACGCAAGCGCCAGATGTGATGAAATAATAAGTGGGGATGTTGAGTTCTTTTGCAATCGATAGAGACATGGTGCAGAAGAAGTCGATGATGAAGGCGGAGACGGTCGCGGAGCGGGCGATAGTTTCGAGCGCGCGGCGTACGTGGGGGTTGCTTTGGCGGAGGACCTCGAAAATGATGGCTTCCATGGAGGGGAATGAACCGAGGTCGAGGGAAATGGCGGGCAGGTGGTGGAAGGTGATGGAGGGGGCGGTGGAGGAGATGTGGCGGATGTAGGCTGTGGTGGAGCCGGTGTTGAAGGAAGGTGGCGCTATGAGGATGGTTATGGCGAAGGAGGGGTGGTGGTGCAGGATGAATTGGGCGAACTCCACCATGGAGATGAGGTGGCCCATTCCTGGAGATGGATAGAGAACTACAGTCTCCATTGTTGGAATTGTTCTCTCTCTCTCTCTCTCTCTCTGAATGTCCGTTTTGTTTCTGCGGTTTTTCGCATTTAAAGAAGATAAAACCAAAAGCATCCAAATGAAATAAAATTCAAGTTGACATTTGCGATATTATTGATTTGCGATAAAATCCAAAAGCTAGTGGTGGGGTGTAAAAGGCAATGTATTATTGATTTGTTGATGATGATGCTCATTGCTGACGTCAGTGCTATTGGCGGGCCATGCTTGGATATGTTCTGAATTCCAGTGTTTTTTTCTTGCTTCAATCATTGAAGAACTTTTTCTATCAAAAAACTTCGGTGTCAATGGTTATACATATACTATTTTCTGAAAAAGAAAATAAAATTAAATGAATACTGCCGAAAATTAAAGGGGGTGCAGGGGGGAAATCAGAAAATTAGAGAAATTAAGTGAAAGAATGAGGAGAGAGAGGGAGAGAGGAGAAGAAGACAGAAAAAGAGATAAAAGGGGGAAGGGGAAGGAAATTTTGTCTGACAACTGGAAATAGAGAGTTGAACGGACTATCAACGTTTTTAATCAAGGTGAAATTTTACAGACGACTTCTAGGCATCCTAAATTAGAAATCCTCCGATTGGATTGAAGATCCAATGGTTGGATCTTGAGAATTTTAGCTATTATAGTAGCTATTTAGAAAGTCTTGATAGTGTCATATTCTTTCTGACAGTCAACGATTAAACTATGATCGCACAGTAATTCCTTCTCCAATTGAACTCAAACTTTGTAAGCAAGTACTAGACACATTTATCTAGCTTCTATCCAATTTTCGTTAAGATCCAATCGTTGGATTGGTAGATATATAGCTCGGAGTTTCTGTCCTATTTGACTGATGTATTGAGTGAATATTACCTTCTATTTAGTGCATTCCAATAACATGTATTTCTTGATGGTTTGTTGAAATTCTGTATTCCTTTAGCTTGGTGTGTAGGACAGAACCTTATATTTTTATTATATTTGTTATAATGAAAGTTTGCTCGAAATTTGTTCCGTACTATTTTCTCACCTTGTGGTTTTCCACGTAAATCTTAGTGTGTTGTTTTTTTTTTATTTTTTATTTGTCTTTGCTCATTTTGATTGCACAAAGAGAAGATTTTGATTTTTGGATTTAATTTTGAATTTAGTGCATTTTTTGTTATCGATTTTTTCACACATCGAATTATTGCTGCGGTGACCATTTTCCCAACAAATATCCAAATCCAACTGTTATAATGCCCATCATTTCTCACGACATTTTTTAGAATAATTTTTTGACAAGATTAATTATGTAACGATAAATGATAAACCCCAACTCAGACGGATTGATGTTTATCCAAGCGCTGTTGTTTGTCAAAAGATACTTTAGTTTTTCATATGCCAACCACATGTATAACTTTCTTAATGATAAAGGTGATTTTAACGCCACAAGATATATGACGGCACACTAACCATAGAAAAAGGAGAAAAATAATATGATGGCCGCAAAATAATTGATGATTGTGATTTGTTTCTAAAATTATAGAAGTATATTTAATAAATATGAAATATTTGGAATATATATATATATATATATATATATATATATATAGAGAGAGAGAGAGAGAGAGACTTCATATTCAACAATTGTGACGAAAATAAAAATTTTGCTTTCACCTTTTATCATGATTGATTGAATCCGACCCCAAATAGTGAAAAGTTGTCTGAAAAATTAATAGTTATCTACAAAATATCACATTTTCGTTTCCAATAGAAACCATCACACATATGTTTGTTAATTATATGAATGTTTCTTTCTAATTAAGTATGAGCCGTTAAAATATTATTGTTAATACGTACAATAGAAAAAATTATAATTCAATAAGATCTCAAGAGAAAATGAAAGACTTTATCAAATAAATAAATAACAAGAAAAGAAAATATAGTGTTCATATTTGTATAATCCCTTTTTAATTTATTTTTAAAAAATCACTTTTTTTTATCTGCTTATGTTGTGAAAGCATCATAAATCAAACATACAACACATGGAGAAATTGCAAAAACTATGCTATAAGTTGATCTATTTCGACTTTTAATTCTTTTGTATATACTGTTTTTAGTTCGATAAATTTTTGAATTTTGTAATTTTGGTCAACATTTGCTGTGTCCTACAGCTAAAAACTTGAAATTACAATAAAAATATAATTGTTAGTTTTTATTCACATGATAGTATACTCGTATAAATAATAGTTATACGAAAAAAAATACCACAGGCTTTCTTAATTTTAAAAATTTACAGAAGAAAAGTCCAAATAAAATAAACAAAAAGTCTAAAAACCAAAAACGTATCGATTGTCAAACAAAAATTGCGTGTTTCCATATAACATAGAAGGAAATGACCATTACACCCCCTAAATTAAGGTCTAATTACCGATTTCCCCTGTGTTCCAATAATTATTATTACACCCCCTCAATTATGTTTCCATTAACAATAATACCTTCAGTTATGAGCTGTTTGGGTTTCTAGAGTGTCACCGTTGCATTTTGATGCGAATTCCCAAATTTACCCTTCAAATGTGAGAAATTAGTTGGCACTTTTTATGTGTGTAAGGATATACATGTGCCATTAAATTGGAAAATTTCTTATATGGATTGGGTATATGGATCCCATCCAAGCACACTAATAGTCAAAATTTAGCCCCGTATTGAATGTATTTTGTAAAACATTTAATACATAATACATTATTAAATTTAGACTGCATGATACATACACTCGATCCATAGAAAAAAATTTCCATTAAGTTGTACTATGTATGTTTGCACATGTGGCCACCATATATTTGAGTGCATGGATATACATTGTGCCATTAAGTTGGGTATTTTTAATATTACATTAAAAAAAAAATCTGCAATTTTATTTTCTACATTTTTTCCAGACATTTTATCAGGGGTATTTCAATACTTTTACAAAAGTCGTTACAATTTAATTCGATTTTCAAATTTAAGGGAGTGTAATAGTAATTTTCAAATTAAGAGTGAAAATAGATAATAAGACCAGAGTTCAGGGGTGTAACGGTAAATTTCCCGATAACTTATCAAACAAATTAATTCTTATGGACGACACATTCTCCACAATGAAAGTTGACACAAAGTACAGTTTAATCCCAAACAATTATTACAGCCACCATTAATCCATCCTCACAATTTAACCACCCCTCCAAAGCTCAGCCAGCTTTTCCAGTGCGGCGACGGAAGAACCTCCGCCGCGCATCGCCGTCGCAGCCTCCGCCCTCTTTTCTTCAACCAACTTCCTTATCTCCTTCCCTTTCTCCGACTCCATCAACTCTCTCACTCTTCTCTCCACCTCCTCAGCTGCCACGAATCCATCCTTCGCCTCCTCCAGCCTGAGGGCCAGCTTCATGTCCTCCACGAGCACCACCCTGTTGAAATGCTGCTCCGCGTAGAGCGGCCACGCGACCATCGGCACGCCGGCGGACACCGCCTCCAGCACCGAGTTCCACCCGCAATGGGACACGAAACCGCCGACGGACCCATGGTTGAGCACCGCCACCTGTGGGGCCCACGACTTCACCACGAGGCCCCGGTTCTTCGTCCTGTCCAGGAATCCCGGCGGGAGGAGGGCATCCAGATCGGGCTCCGGCGGCCGTAAAAACCGCTTGCTCTTGTCTTCGGACGGCGGCGACCGGACCACCCATAAGAATCGGTGGCCGCTTTTCTCCAACCCCACCGCGAGTTCTCTCAACTGGGCTAATGGTAACAAACCCAAACTGCCGAAACATAGATAAACGACGCTTTTACTGGGCTGTCTGTCCAGCCACTGTAAACAATCGTGCCTTCCGACGGCGGCGGCGCCGCGGTCTTCTTTTGCCAAGAGCGGGCCGACGCAGAAAACCGGTGGCGTGGGGCCATCCGGGTTGCATTTGCCTTCTCGTATGGCTTTGAGAGGTTTCGATTCTAGGGCTTCGAATGTGTTAACAATAATCCCATTTGAGTTGGGTAAATCGTGGGCAAATTTTAAGAAATCATTATAATCTGTGGTGTCTCGATCTAGCATCGGCCTGATCATATCAGAAGATGGGATCGCCGGAATCCCCGGGACATGTAGAAGTGCGTTCATATCTCTGAAGCTTTTGGTGGTGGTGTTATGAATACGGGGGAGATAAAGGATAAGCGCGAGAATGCAAGCGCCAGATGTGATGAAATAATAAGTGGGGATGTTGAGTTCTTTTGCAATCGATAGAGACATGGTGCAAAAGAAGTCGATGACGAAGGCAGAGACGGTGGCGGAGCGGCCGATAGTTTCGAGCGCGCGGCGGACATGGGGGTTGCTTTGGCGGAGGACCTCGAAAATGATGGCTTCCATGGAGGGGAATGAGTCGAGGTCGAGGGAAATGGCGGGCAGGTGGTGAAAGGTGATGGAGGGGACGGCGGAGGAGATGTGGCGGATGTAGGCTGTGGTGGAGCCGGTGTTGAAGGACGGCGGCGCTATTAGGATGGCCACGGCGAAGGAGGGGTGGTGGTGGAGGATGAATTTGGCTAACTCCACCATGGAGATGAGGTGGCCCATTCCTGGAGATGGATAGAGAACTATAGTCTCCATTGTTGGAATTGCTCTCTCTCTCTCTCTCTCTCTCTCTCTCTGTGGATATCCGTTTTTGTTTTTGCAGTTTTTCGTATTTGAAGAAGATAAAACCAAAAAGGTCCAAATGAAGAAAACTTCAAATTGACATTTGCAAGCGTTCTTGGTGGTGGAGTGTAGAACAGTAAAAGGCGATGTATTTTTGATTTGTTGTTGTATTGATGATGTGCTCATTGCTGACGTCAGTGTCTATTAGTGGGGAGATTCTTAACCGCACCGGGTTTGGCCACACCAAGACTAATCACGTGGCGAGTGTTTTACACTTGTCAAGTGATTGGTGTACAGTTTAGGGAGAGTGATCAATCACATGACAAGTGTATTAACACTTGCTATATGATTGGTTGGGTGCGGTCAAGCCGGGTCTGGGCAAGAATTTTCCCCATTAGTGGGGCCATGCTTGGATATCTTCAAAATTCCAGTGTTTTTTCATGCTTCAATCATTGAATAATTTTTTTCTCTTAGAGGAAAAATTCTAAATCAAATTTAATTTGATCGAATCCAACAAATTATATAGCAATTGTATTACACTTATTAAATGATTAATCACTCTCCCTAAATTATCGATCATTCATAGGGTAAGTATAAAACACTCGTCATATAATTAGTACTGATTTGATGAATCGAATCTGGGTTAGAATTTTCCCTCTTGGAGATAAATTTTGCGAGATTATTATAAATTTCGAGGCTATGTTTTCCGATTGGATGAAGTTTTATGTAAAAAAGGAAAGAGACATTGTTGTTGGACTGACACTATGTGTGTGTTCTTGTTTTGGAGCGATGTATTAATCGAGCAACAAAACGTACACCTTACAAATACATACATAAGATATTTATATTTATATTATTATATATTTAAATGAAGTATTTTGATTAAAATGTGCAATTTTGATAAATTTTCAATTTTTAGAATCTTGAATTAATTTTAGTTAAGGATGAATTATTTGATTGATTTACATTAATTACTAATTTTGTTTACAATTATTCAAATTCATAGACTATTCATATTTAATTCTCTCTCTCTCTCTCTCTCTATATATATATATATATACATATATATATGTATGTATATGTATATCACACACACATAAAAGGATATAAAAATATAATAGTAATTTTCAATAAAAATATATATAGATAATGAAAATTCTAATTAAAATATTATGTAATGCCATCAAATTAGTTGTGATTTAAGAAATATTAGGAATGCAAATGTCAACATAATGTCATTTATGATAAATTTCTCCTCAAAAATTAGAAAAAGAATTCAATTAAAATTTATATAACTCAAACTTGAGAAAAATGCATTTAATATGATATGTCGTATTATCAAAATTAAATTATGATTTTAAAAGGATTAAAAAAATTAAAATGTGGATACAATATTATCTACAATTTATTTTTTTCATCTTTTTATATCTGTCATTTCTTTTTATATAGTTTAACGATATGTGAAAATTTTATTATCTAACTTTCTTTTTTGTTCAATGTCGTATTTTTATCTTCAATTTTTTTGGTATTAAATTGTTAACATATTCAAAATTTATTTATTTATTGTTATTTGCTTCATTTTGGATTACATTATATCATATTATGGTTCATTATATGTATAAACTTTTTATATGGACATTATAAAATGTTTACATCTAGTAAACCACAAATGTACATATACTAAACTACAAATTGATTTTGACAGCCATCTTCGACCAAAATCATCAAATAAACTACAAAATGATTTTGACAACAGTCTTTGACTGCAATTTGGTTAATTTTGACCAAATAGAGTTTTATCAAATTTTTAAATTTTTTATAAAAAAAATTGATTTGCTAGGTCTTTTAAATAATAATAACAACAATTAAAACCTTCCCCATCCCACCCATCCGCTTGCTTACCATTAACCTATCCAATTACATGCTCCCATTTTTCTATGATTTTTGATTTCCACTAAGTAAGAGATTTTATAATGAAAATATTCATTAAAAGATGAATTGATATATGAAAGAAAATTATTCTTTCAAAAAAAACAAAAAATAGATATGAAAGAAGATTCTAAATATTCACAACATCTAAAATACATTTGGTGCAAGTTTAGGGCAAAATGTTTCTTCGGAGATTGTAGAAGGAGATTCACAACATTCAAATTACATCAAGAGTACTTAATATTTCATAATTTAGTAATTATTTTATTTATAATTCCAAATTATAATTTTAATTTACTTTATGATGATTCACATCCATATATGCTTAGGTGCGTAGAAAAATATAGTGTCACATATTCCAATATGAATAATAATCCATAATTTTGTGATCTATTAATTTATAGTAGCTCATAATTCATCATTCAAGACTTTAATATATGTAAAACTTTTATTTATTACTTTAGTTTGGATCACATATTTAGATTTTATTTTTTTTTTTATTTTTGATACAATTTTTTTAGCATGATAATACTTTTCTTTTTTAAAATAATTAAAGCTTAAAATATGAGTAAAATATTATTTATTTACCTATTGAAATGTATTGAAAATTATTTAGAGCAAATGTTATTTTTATATAAATAAAATATTTTATTTTTATCTTTTTATGTAGTATAATAAATTATAATATACGTGCATAGCACGGGATACATGCTATATATATATATATATATATATATATATATATATATGTGTGTGTGTGTGCGCGCGTGTGTGTCTTTGTCTTGCCTAAGGTTTGGGTGGGAACAAACGTCTGCGGCAAGGTTTATGCTGGCAATTCAACTCTTTTATTACATTTTTATTGTTATATTCATCAATCATTCAACAATATATGTGACTTGCATTAGACATCAAAACATAACTAATCACATAACCAGAAATGAAATGCAACATACCATTCTCGTTCATTAATCCAAAATAGACGTCCACTACAACAATTGATTAGCTCGTCTGAGTAGTATTTTCAGTCATCGTCTTTTGGATCAGGCAATAGACTGTAGTCTGTTAGTCATTCAAGCCACAATCGTGCTATATAGCATTGCTACAAAACCCGACTTGTGACCTCAACTGCGCGTCAAATCGTTCAAATTTTACTATACTTTTAATTCATTTGGAAAAACTTATCTACACATGCATACATACATACATACATACATACATACATATAGATAGATAGATAGATATTAACACGCAAATTGTAATTTGAGCTGTTTAATACATACAAGGGACCCAAATTTGAGTTCACATAAGAATTCTCTTGGGCAACCATACAAGCTTCCCTGGATCTCGGCAAAAATCAAGCAAATCTTTATAAATGGACAAGCAAAGCACAAACTATTTGACACCTCTAAGTACACTGAACTTAAGTTTGTAAACAAAATAGTAGTCCTGGATTGGACAAAAACAGAGATATCAACTAGTTCAATCACAACGAATGCACCTCCGGGCAAAAGCTAAATTTCATGTTACAGAAACATGTTAAATTGATCAAAAGACTTTTCAGTACTCCCATTTCTTCATCTCCATGCCATCGGGAGGGCTTCCTTCGACCTTCTTCGAACCCACTTCTTTCCAGTTTGTCGATAGCACCGTCCCGTTAGACTCAACCTTTTGATTAGAACCACGTAAAAACAAAAATGTCATTAGCAACCGTGTATAATGAAAAACACTTAAGTATTAGCCAATGTCGATGTCCCTAACGTGAGTAAGGGTTCTCACAAAAGATTTGCTCATAGCTCTTCTTGTGTCTTCATCGGCATCTCTGTAAATGTCTCTGAAAAATTTGTTCAAAGCCGCATCACCATCTAGTTTCTCATCCTTTTCCTGATGAACATAGAGAACCCGGTCAATTATCCAGCTACAAAATATGCTATTTAAAAGTCTTCTGAGGATCTGATGTGTTTCAAGATGAAAGAAATAAGGAAAACAATGACAGTAACTGTGTACCTCCTTTTTCACTTGAGCTTCCAATTTATCCCAATCTACTCTTTTTGGTTTGGAGGAGGGATACGTGGGTTTTTCAATTCCTGTTAGAACAGAAGCAGAGAAAGTAAACTTGATTTCCGTACTTCGACGGGAACTCGACATTTCTAGGAAAAAGATCTACCTGATGATACATTTGGTTTGTGGACGACCGCTACATTGGTAAATTCTAGGGATGTCCAATGTATAGCGTCTGATTTGGCAAGTCGGATTTCAATTTTTGTAGACATAACTTCATATCTACATTTCGCAGGAACTATCTGTTTCATCAAAGAATTTTACATCAAAAGACATTAGATTGCGTATTGGAGATGTATCTAGTACCACATTAAAATCCTCAAAAACAAGTAGAAAGAAATAAGTTAAATATTTGGACCACCTTCTATATTTGTATCAATTGTACGATATCATGACACGCAGCAAATCACTAAATTGTACCAAACTAATAGGAAACTTTTTGTGTTATTGACCTAAAGGCCTATATATATTTGCACCTGGTTTTGTTAGAGGTAAAATCAAGATATTAATTCTAAACCGGTACAAGAGCAAAACTTTTATCCCTCACCTTTCCAAATAGGCGAGGTTGAAAATGATATACTTCTTCCCCAGGCAACTCAATGGTAACACTAAGCTGAAGATCAATCAAGGACAAACAGTAGTCAGCTTGTTAGCAACGATACTCTAAGAAATAATTGAATAAAGAACAAGAGAGCAATACTAATAGATCATGCACTACTTACGATTTGTTCACCAAAGTCAACCACAATGCAGTTTGCTGGTATGCCTTTTGCAAATATAGTCACCACGACTTCATTTGGCTTCTGAAAAAATTCATGCCTGCAATGCAAATCCATACAAAATTTAACAAGCAAAAATCGGAAATGGAAAGCATAGCCCTGGCACATAAAAAGGAGTGCAAAGTTGTCATTTTATCTTGAAGCTTTCAGAGAGTATGCAGTTTATATTTTTCCTACTCATGATATTTATGTTCCAACTAGAGGGGGTGGGGGCATTTTGCAAGACTTAGGCACTTTTCTTTCTACCCTGCGCCTGACTACATGGTTCCACAATATTAACCTGTATTTCGGTTTGCTAGATGGCACGGTTGTACTTGTTCCTTGACTGGGCAAGCCGACAACTGATGGCAAATTATTTGGAGTCACCACATCAGTTTGAGCTTTATCAACCACTTGCTTAGGCAGCTCTGCAGCTTCATCTGAAACAAGCAAAAGGAAATATATGAACGAGAGGGGAACAAAGTACAGGCACAGAAAAATCTTAGGTTAGAGGCAGATAGCAATGGCTCATAGTATTACTCCTATAACTTGTATCACAGTATTATAGGCATTTTTAGCTACGAGATCAAGCAGATAATGATCCTCCCAAAAAGATCTCACACAACTGTACCAAGTTAACACAAAGATACAGAAGTCTTTTAAGTATTAAGTCAACATTATACAATCACTAATTAAGTAAACCTTAAAAATCAAAATTGAAGGTAAATCCAACTATAAGTATGTATAGCAACATAAATAGTGACCCCTATCCAAAACACAGCAGCAACTCAACTTTCTCAACTTCCACGCAGCTAGTCGTCATGTAAAGCACAGTAGAAATAAACAAAAACTATAGCTTACGGGCATAAAACAGAGGCATGCAACCATATTGAAAATTATTGGGGATTATAAATCTCCTATGCACATATTCTGTCCAATTGTGGCATCTTTAATAAGTATGATTTACATTTAAGAGACTGTTAATATACGAGGTTCAGATCATTGGTGATATCCAGGTGATAGGACAATACAAGGTATCCTATCCTGTAAACTCATCACAAATAAGAAACAAATATATAGTATGGATATAATTGTGCCCAAACTAAAAACACTACATGAATTCTCACCAAAAATGTCTATTGAGGTTCATTCAGAAGAAATCTTCAGGGGTTAGGTCAAAACTCAGTGTCCCCTCCAACATATAAGTCAGCAAACAGATGAACGAATGAACCAACAACTATGTGATTCCATATAAATTAACATCAGTCATGTATCAAAAACAGAAATCTAGTTGAAGAAAATGATCCGGAATCTTCATGAAAATCTTGATTATAAATGAAACAGTGGGACCAATATCATATGACAGGACAAAAATCACAATAAAGAGATCCTAAACACAAGTAGGCAATCAAGTCACCTGCGATGAACTCATCACATTCTTTGATCAAATTAGTAAACCTGGAATCTCCAGGAGCTAAAGATGCACCAGTTTCCAAGGCTGCCTTCGCAGTCTGGTATTCTTCAAGCTTGACACATGCCGTGCTAAATAAAGAACATAGAATTTACAATGAATACAAAAACTTGGAGAAAGCAATAAAAAAGGTATATTAATGTTCAATCACATTTATATTCCCTTTACCCCATCTATTAGCCAAGAAGCACAACCATTGATAAGCACAAAAATTGCAAATAATAAATTTACATAAAAGAATGAGACAGAGAGTATGGTTTTGTCAATACAGGGTCACATTTAGAAATTTCAAGTTGAATCAAACCTGAAACCTGAAAAGGCGTAAAAAATCCTAGCTGGAAACTTCAGACAATAAGGGTCTGATTCAATCCAAATCTTCACATTCCGAAACAGATAATTATGTCACATCAGGAAAATGCTCCATTTTACCATAGGAGTGCTTAAATGGCTTATGATATCACCGAAAACAACTCAAAATTCTATTCCAGCAGAATGACGAATCAACTTGCCAAAGAAAGGCACAGGACAGGCTAGCTAATGATATTACTGACAATAACTCAAAATTCCATTCCATTTATATGAGTCAGTTTCAACAGAAGCACTGTAACTAGAACCAATAAACTAGCTAAAGTTGTTCCAGAGACAACAGCCTGCCATCTCATAAAATATTGAATCAACAACGCTCAAGAGTCAGGTGGCACTTTATGTCACAAACAGACTGGCATTACATCAAGACTTTGTTCGCATCAAAAGTAAGGTTAACCTCGTACAGGCAAACAGAAAAACAAGTAAATAACAAGTAGAAATCATATATAGAGAGACATTTATGAGGATTACTGAAAAGCAACAAACTACCATGCTAGTGCAGCAATAACATCAAATAATTACCACCAGTCAAAAAAACAATTTCAACTTATCTGATCGAACAATATTTTAAATGGATTAGAAACATAAGTTTTCCAATTCATGGTTTTGCATGCAAAACATAGTTTTTAAAAGAAATAAAAACGGTAAATTTCTTAATGGAACCTACAGATTTCAAACAAATGATTATCATTTCATCAACAAAATTAGTACGTCGTGGATCCATTTAAGGATATAGATTTCAAAACCAACGAGAAAGCTCTAGTCCTCGCTCTAGTCCTCAATCTCTTAAAAAACTCACCCCTTACGCAGATACGCTTTAGCCATTGCAGGGTCCAAGTCAATAGCTTTATTTGCATCAGCAACAGCCTCTGTTCAAACATTGGAAGATAGTCACTAACAAACTAAAAACCAGGTTGCCTACCGCCCACAATGAATATGAAAAGCATATCTGACTTTAAGAACCGAAAAACAGAAATATTTTTAAGAGCCCACCATAAATTCTCCAATGAAATCCTCATGGTCAAAGTAGCACCAGTATAGCAAGAAGTTGAAGCATTGAAATAAGATTAGAAGTATTTACCAAAGGCTCGCACACATAACAAACCCAAAGGTCTACACTTTACATGCAAAGTTGCTTCGTTTTTCTTTTTTTTAAGAAAATGCCATCACTAAACATATCTTGTAGCAAGAATAAATCAATCAACTCAAGTCACATAATCAAGCCATTCAACAATAGAAAGATTCCAAACTACAGGTGAAAAAATTCACATTCATAATGTACTTTGGATCAACTAATCATACCTCGGGAAGTACAGACAAAAGAATAATCAACTCAAAAGTTAGCAGTTCCAATTCATGCTTAACTTCAATTCCGACCAAGAAAAAACGTACCAGCCTCAAAAAACAAACAATCTAAACTCTCTCAAAATCATATAATTCACAAAAACAACAGTAACAGCAAAGACGGTACGAAACAACCACCATAGCCAGCAGGATCAAAAACTTTTCCCATACCCGTGAAATTCCGAAGCTTAATATTGGCTTGAGCGCGGTCGGCGAATAGCTCGGCGTTGCTAGGGCTCAAGGCAATGGCTTGAGAGTAGAGGTCAACGGCGAGTTCGAAGTGGTCATCGATGAACGCCTCTTTCGCCTTCTTCTCCAGATCCGAAGACGCCATTTATGGACTCAATCAAGCTTAAAGCACCACAGTTGTTATCGATTTTTTTTTTTTTGGCAAATTGAGGGTTTTTGATTTCACGTGCCGTATATGTATGTTGGATTAGAACTCTCTAGAGGCTCTGGATTGATTAGAGATGAAAGGATAGAATAAAGAGAAGACGACTTGCAGGGTTCTTGTTTATAAATAAAATAAATAAATATAACAATAATATGGGTAGGCCAGGAATAATTAATTAACATAAGATGCCCTTTCAAGACCATTAATCAACTCTTAATCAATAATGTAACTGTGATTAACATATTTAAATACCCTTAATTTATTGTTATTGAGATCTGAGCCACTTGACCCTTAATTCAAATCCAAACTTAAGACAATAAATTTCAAATGATTATAATAAAGTGCAAAAATAATATAAATTTAATATGGAATTTATGATGGATGAATATTAATTTCGAGTAATAATGTTTTTTATGTTATGTTAATAGCTATGGTATTGCAAGGCATGCTTATTAGGTTATGCTATGTCAATTTTGCAATTTTAATGCAAGGCATGTTTATTAGGTTATGATTCAAAAGTGTTATGATGCATCCATCTATACACATGAGATTCTTTTATTACAAATTGTATTTCATTTTTTATTATAATTTATAGATACACATCAATTTTAAAGATTTCAGACATGAAATACCCTTTTTTTTTTTTTTTAACCACTCGATTCCTATTCATTGGCCAACTAATTCGAATTGGATATTACAAATGCTCATTATAGGGGTGATCCTCTCAATCCAATTGCACCATTCACGATATCCGGATTCGAATATTAATTAAGAGATCTAGCATCTTAACCCATTAGACTAACTAGTAATTAGTATGAAATACTATTTTTAAATAAATGATCCATCGCCATTTGTATCTTCTTTTATTTTAAGGCTGACCTGAAATAGACAGAATCACTCTCTTTAGAAATCACTAATCATTTATTGCTCTTTGCTTTATCATTAATTTTGGCAATTTCCAGTATTAGCACCATCTTGTTGGTGTATGTTATGTTACAACTTTATTTGATAACAATTATACAAAATATAAAATATAGTTCACCGCCAACGGTTGGGCACATATACAACGCTTAACACCAAATTCATGCAAAAAAATTTCATTATTTGCTTGAATTCATAATTTTCTTTAGCACCAACACCAACACCAACATATAAATATAATTAATAGATTCATTTTTTTTTTTTTTGAGAATCAACTATTTATCATTCTTCCTAAGTTCAGTTTCTATTTCCTTTTATTTTCATAAAATGGTTCATTTAGCAATGTATTACAATTGATATATAATTCATTTAGCGTCTAAAGCTTGATTTTAAATTTATATCATTAATCTTAATATCTTTAATTTTGGGGAGATCATGGATGTTAGAACCACGATACGGGTAAAAACGAAAAAGAAAAAGTAAAAAAAAAAACTAGTTAATAAATCAAGCGCCTCTTTCTTTGACAAAACGCAAGTTGCGTATAACATTAAATGCAAGTGGATTACATATAATATTACATGCAAGATGCAAATTGCATGTAAAATCAATACACATATTCACACATAGGGGACATTAAAGGGGCCCTCGTAGAAAAAGGATGAAGTTCACATCGAACAATTTAACAATATCACAAAACCACAAGGCAAAATTAAGGTTTATATGTGTGAATCTGTCCTTGACTTTTTGTTAGTAGTGTCTTATTAATTGGAAATTGAACAAGACCAAAGAAATATGTGTGAATCCGTAAAATTAATATAATAATGATATATAATTTGTACAAACAAAGGAGCACATAATCAACTATCTTATTAAAAAAAAATAGAAACATTTTGTCGGTTTAAAAATTAAAATATATCATGAAAAGTAAATAAATTCTTAAAATTTTTGAAATAACACATTTTAGGGATAAAAACACTTAATCCTCCAAGCTATGGTACTTTTTACACATTACCAAACGAATTTTTACGAGTTTTACTTAATTTTTAAATTTTTACACTTACCATTACAATCATTTTCTAACAATAAAAGTGAACGAAAATAGGACACGTATCTTTATGCGAAAGGTCACTTATTGCCAAAAAATATTGGAAAAGATTGAGTGTGAAAATTGTAAAGTTCAAATGGTAAAATACAACTCGTAAAAATTATTATGATAACGTGTAAAAAACACCATAGTTTGGAGCAATATTCTGAAAATCAAGCCGAACATAGAATCAATCACCTTACTGATTACTGGTTCGATCGGTTCAACCATCGATCCGACCGATATAACATCGTAATAAATTATAAAATATATTTAATATTATACATATAGATAAGATGTTATATATATTAATAAAATATTAATCAAAAAATATATTAATAAAAAATTCCATCTTCAAGTTTACAAATATTTCTAACCCACAAAGTTCTAATGAATGAAATCATCTTTTAAAGTCTACTACATAACAAAAATATTCAATCATCGTCTTCAGCGGTGGATTGATTCATTTGTTATCTCAAAACATGATTGACTTCACCATAAGTCGAAGCTTTAGTAGTAAATTTTAACAAATCCAAATTATTTTTATTTATATTAATTTGATCTAAATATTTTGATTGCATTAAAGTTATGCAATTTTAAGGAGAAAACCGCTTTAAGTGATTTAAAACTTAAGTTAAAAAATAAAGTCATCCTCTTTTTTGAGGAAGCAAAAATTTGTTGAAGTGCACAATAAAATCAAACAGACACCATTAGTAAAGCACAGATGCATTTAAAGCAAAATTATTCTTTTCCTTCATTGCTCATTAGTTAAGATGCAAATGTAATTTTCTTTGCCAAAGAACTTTATATACTTAAGTTTGGATTTTAACTCAAAAGTTTTTAACTAATTTCAAGAAATTTAACAAGATAAATCAGTTATAGGCTTATAGCAAAAAAAAAAAACAAAGCTTCTTTAACCAAGTAAGAAAGTTAGAAAAGAATGAAGCAAAGAAAGAACTTACCAAAAAAATCGAGATTTTGTTGATCTTGTATTTTGTAGTTTGTTAAACAAAGAAGTTTTTTTTTCCTCAAAAAACAGTGACCCGCCGATTCAAGTGGTCGAACCAGTACCGATTAAACCGGTTATTAGCCGATTCACACTAAGTCAATTGGGGGGTGGTTTTGGGGGGGTCAACCACACTGAACAGGCCTCCGGTTCCCGGTCGAACCAGTCGGTCCGGTCCGGATTTTAAAACATTGGTTTGTAGGGTTAAGTGTATTTGTCGCTACATTTTATATGAAAAATGGATCCTCAAAATATTTAACAGCGCATAAGAATGGTTCATTCCAGCAAGATGCGACACAGATAACATATAAACTGGGATGTCTCTATAAGAAAAAGCTCAAATGGAGATTATTAACCGGATCTTTTGTCAAGATGATTAAATTCAAGGAAACATAATGCTATGTTTCAGACAGCATAAACAAGAGACAAACAAATCCAACACATAGAGCAGAACAAGTTTAGATTGCAAAGCTCCACAGTGCCCATGAGACATAATGAAAATTACCGAAACAAACTACTTGGCCTGTGATTCACCCGACGCAACAGCAGGATCTGCCTTTTCCGAGGCTGCAATAGCTTGCTTTAAAGTGCCGGTCTCAACAGCCTCCAGGGTCTTATAGAACTCTTCAGGAAGAGGACCAGGTCGGTGCAAGGGGACATGCTTGGGTACTGGAGCATCATTCTCAATAACTTCGCATTCATAGTCATCAGGAATACCCCAAGGGTTCCACTCTGCACCAAGTCGAAATGAAAAATGTTCACGCCATCAGAACTCGGAAAGCAATATAATTAGTTCACATTAGGTGGCTTCAGTTAAAGGATAACAAGAATGCTAGACTTCTTCACTGGAGTATCATAACTACATCAGAAAGATAAAGAACATGATGTACGTTAATACCAGGTTGAAGTCGTTCCAATAGCCTTATTTACAAACCAAAGAATCAAAAACACGATATGGGAGAAAGGACAATGACATCATGAACCCAAAATCAACTAGCAGGACGAACCTTAACAGCACAACTAAAGGTTTATTAAGAGAATTAGTTGCCCATATATAAGTTGTCATCATTGAGGTAGTTTTGGCTCAAAATACAAGTCTAAACAGCCCAAAACAGTCTTTTCAAGAAATTTTGTAAAAGGAAAGAAAAAAGCAGCCACCATTGACATTCAGACAGAAAGAAATAAAAAAGGATTGCCGTTATACCATACTTTCTTTTCGTTCAAATTTGTTCAAGCTATAAAACCAACTAATGATGTTAACTACATAATTTCTTACTATTAAAACCACCATTTGCGTTCACACAAAAGAAATTGAAGGTTTGCACTGTCACCATACTTCCTCCTCGCTCAAATTTGCTCAAACTATACAATCAAGTTATAGTTTAACTAAATAATTTCACACTATCAAAGCCACCATTTGCATTCAAACAGAAGAAGAAAAAGAAAAGAATATAAAGAGTCACCTTTGCATCAGACTTTCCTTTGATTCATATTAGCCCAAGCTATTCAAAATCAAGTAAAATTGCATCATATACTTTCGTACTACAAAAAGGACCTTAAATGAGTTCTATCGAACAACGTCACGAGATACCTCGACCGTCTAATTCAATATGAAATTCAGAATTTGAAATTCAAACAGATAAAAAATCCACCAATCCAAACCCCAACACAACGTCTATGGGTTACAACTAAAGCTCTTATTTTACACCAAGAACACAAGCGAATGCTTAAAATTTATATAAGGGATAAAAACAATTAACCCCTCAAACTATGGTGAATTTTACACATTGCTATACGAAATTTTACAAGTTGCTCTTAACACATATGTCCATATGGGAGAGGTCACTTATTGTTAAAAAATGATCAGACGTAGTCAAGTGTAAAAAATGTAAAATTCAGATGGTGAATCGTATGAACTTTGTTTGGGGGTTAAGTGTTTTATCACTTTATATAAATTGCCATTCAGCTCAATTTTAACTCTTCTCTCAATGCCACCTTGAATGCATATCAGAGAATACTAAGAGAAATTAATCTATTTGATTTTTTTGGGGGGATAATCGAGGAAATTGAAAATGTTTAAATCAAAACTTATATTATCTAAAAAGAAAAATCAACAGAATCGTCACTTAGTTTTCCATTTCTTCGTAAATATCCTTTCTTTAATAATTCCCATACCGAAATGAAGCTCAAAATCACAATATCCACAATCAAGCTCCACCACATATGAACAATTAGAGCAAAAATGGGGGGAAAAAAGCATAAAAACGAAACAAATTTAAATCCATTAATGCAAAAAATGAAGCATATCTCAACGCACCGATCATGTGGCCGATAAGCTTGAGCTCATCCTGAGCTTCCTCGATCAGCTCCTCGACCTGTCCGCATCCTAGCCTTTTCTCGATCGCTTCCCAGTCCTCCTCCTCCTGGCACACCTTCAGGCGGTGGCGCGTGAAACTCTCGACGGCTTTGCGGTAACCCTCATCCTCCGGGACCGCCTTGACCTCGTCTAGGGTTTTGGTATAGAGTCCAATCAGCACCTCTCGCGCGTTGGGCACGACGTCGAGGCCTACGATCCCCGTCGTCTCCTTCACTTTGGCCGCCATCATCAGCGGCCGCGCCACCCGCCGTAGAAACATTTTTCCGGCGTCTTCGTCTCGCTCTCGACTCGGTTGCTGACTCAGTTGGGTGCCCTCGCTCAGTCACTCGTAGCTGAAATCAATATTCGTTCGGATTTTGGATGATGCATCGAGAGCACTCTATCATTGTGCAAAATGGGCCTCAATATTGTTAGTTGGCTTTGAGTTGAATTGGGCTTTTATGCCTTCTTAAATAATAACGTAAAACCCAAAACTTTAAATGGGCTTTTACATTGGAGTTTGGAATTTGATGAGATTTTTTATTTTATTTTTTAAATAATAACAAAATGAAGCATGGATTATTAACATTTGAAAGTTTGAAGTGAAGGGCAAAAAAAAAAAAAAGCAACTGCCTTTTTTTACTTCGATCCTTTGCGTTATATAATTAATCATTTATTAAATAGAATAAGCAGATCATACCTACAAATTTTCAAAAAATCAAATAATACTTTCAATTTTGTATAATAACCACAAAAAAAAAGGAGTTGTAATGACAATAGTTCATAACATTTTAAAGAGAATAATTAGCTTAATAATTTTTTGTAATTTTAGTTGATGAAAAAGTTTCATATATAGATTGCCTATTTTCCTTTATATATATATATATATATATATATATATATGAATGGATGATCGCCCAATTTCGCACATTAAAAGACACTTTTATATATAAAAGTACATCTTATGATAAATGAGCTACTACTTAATCAAGAATATCAAGATTTTGAATAGCCCTTTTCATGGCTTTCCTAATGAAAAGTGTTTAATTGACCCATGCATTGTGATCAAGATACAGAATAATTATCAATGTTAATCAAAGCATTTCAATCATGAAATTTATCCCCTACTAGTCAAAATCTACACACAATTGCACATGTATAATGCATTTAATAGTTGGATGTATAATATTTATTTATTTAATTTATATATTTTTTTATTTTACTTTACTAAAATTGTATAATATATTATTGAATTCGCAATTGGGGGCGAAGTCAAAAATTCTTAATTTAGAGGGTGGGGGTCAACTTTTTGTTAAAAAAAATTGAGGAAATTTTATTATTTAGGAGGGAACAAAATTTAAAATTTTCATAAAAATACATATAAATTCTTGATTGATATGAACTTAAGGGGATTGACGACCCCCTCCAGCCCTCCCTTCTGTATCATACATCCAATTACTCGATACAATGTAATGCGTGCCGGGTAAGATACAACTTTTCTTAGAAGCAAATAATGCCAAAAGGAATTGGACCAAGTAAAATAGGACAAGAATCACAAGATGGTGATGAATAGGACCATATTTTTATCTCGCTAAAGTGGGCAAAAATAAAATAAGTTTGACCATAATAAAATATAATAACCTTTTTAGCTTCATAAGACTAGTGGTATTAGAATATTACGAAGGGACAAAAAGGGTATCTTCGGATTTTTGAGTGGGTAAATGACTAAATGTTGTCTCCTTCGTGAAAACCGTGTGGTGCTCCCCATTGAACCGGACGGTCCAAAATTACTCTAATTGACAGCTGTCGCGCATTCACGTTGAGTGTAAGAAAAATAATATGTGCCACAATAATTGAGAATAAATATCTAAGTTTTATATCCAATTAGGATCAAATTTATATCGAAAATCAATTTGCATGATCAAATTTAAATTATTCGCCCATGAATTATTGATCCTATTTAATAAACAAAAAAGAATTGTTTAAATAATTAATTTTATTTTTTCACCTACGGTAACAATTTGAATATATTTCTTATGTTTTTTGAGTTAATCGATTACAAAATCATTACCTAAATATCAATTATTATCAAATATATAATGAACCGCAACAATTATCATAAAAGTAGATAAACACTACATTTATGAGCTATTTAGTTTTTTGTGGTTGTTTTAATATAGTCACAAATTGCTCCACAACTATATATATATATAGTAACAAATTAATATATATTATTAAAATCATCATAATTAGATTACATTTTATGGAGCAATTTATAATCATTTAGAGATTTTAAATTCATCTTCAAAAAATAATCAACTAATTTATTAGAAGAATCATTCAACATAATACTCTCTAGCTCAGCACATTTTGAGTGGATTAAATATTTATATATAGTTGCCTTAGTTAATATTATCCCCCATCAATATTTCTAAATTAATTTAGACCCGACTTGAAATTAATAAATGTTAAAATGATCTTCACATTAATGAGCATGCACCCTTTTTAGACACTTATTTACATCTTATCCAATGTATATATCCTAAGATTTTGTAAACCAAAATATAAAATATTCTTGTCCTTTTAAAAAGATATAATAATAATTCAGACCCTATGGATAATTCCCCCCCCCCCCCCCCGCCCCCCCACAAAAAAAAAAAAGAAAAAAAAGCCATGATTCTTAAAATAACATAGTAATATATACTTATCCAGATTAATTATTTTTTGAGTTGTCATAACTCATAATAGTGTATATATATATATATATATATATAAGATAGTCAAGGAAAATAAAAATTGGAAAGATGAGCTGTGAGTGCCAAATATAATGAATATTTTTATAAACTAAATACGGTTATCTCAGAATATAATGCCTCAACATTCTCTTCAATATTTTGTTGTCTGTGTATATGAATACTTAGGTGTATAAATAAAATAATTTTTGAATCTTTTATTTCAAGTTGATATTTTATATTCTATATTTGGGTATGCTTATCAGTTGTGCTTCTAAGAAAATGGCGGGGGGGGGGGGGGGGGGGGGGGGATGCCTATTTTGAACTTTAGTCTTTCCGTTCACATAATTTAGATTTTTGTTCTATACATGTCTTTAAAATTGACAATTTTGATCATACTTTCGCCAAAATCTCAATTTCCAGTCGAATATTGTTTAGGTGGACATAAAATTACTTATGTGTACAACTAGAAAATTGAGATTTTGTCAAGAGTAGGATTAAAATCACTAATTTTAAAATTTTACAAAATAAAAACTCAAACAATGCAAACGAAATGAATAAAAGCCAAAACGTGTCAACTAACACAGCGAAAATTGCATTTTTCCAAGAAAATGGACTAGATTTCCTTCACCTAGTGTATATAACAAAAAAGTTAATTGAAAGATTCAAATTTCCTTCCCTTTCTCCATCCAAGGGAAAAAAATTTCAGAACCTAAATCACTCGCACACACAGAACAAGTGGACAAATATTTTTTCAACATATATGAATATTTACTTTCTAGCTAAGAAAAGCATAATCTTAAGTGTGTGTGTGTGTGTGTGTATATCACATTTATACTTATTTTACTATATTATTTCTTGGACAAACATTATTTTGACATGTGAAATAATGCGAAATAAATATTTAATTAAGTGCGACATTTCTTGTTTACTTAGTTAACTATAATCTTTGCATGTTGTAGTATTAAAGTGCATGACAATATTTTTATGTTCTTATTACGCTTCACATATGTCATGGCGGTGATCATCAAATCTTTTAAAATGAAATACGATATAATATTCTTTTTCTATTGCTTATTGGTTTAATTGTATTTCATTTTAAATCTTTTATTTAATTTGTATTTCATCCTATATATACACTTCATTTTATTAACGATCGGCGCTAAGCGTAGATATAAAAAAAAAAAAATCAATTATGCACATGAAAAATAAAACAATCAAAATAAACCATTCAAACTGCAAAAAAATTAAAGTAACTAATATTAAACTAATTAAGAGATAAGCTAATTTCTTTAATTATAATAAATTTATTTTAAGGTAGTACATAAATTGGTGGCAAGAAACGCTTGTTAATTCCACCATTAACCTGTACAAACCCAAAAATAAACTCTAAAATCAGATCTTAAACTTATATTAATATAACGTAATATAAGTTACATAAATTTAGAACTATGTATATTTGGAAAAAAAAAAGAAAAAAAAGAAATGTTGGTGGAGAGGGTAGATATTCCATATGCTATCAATCCTTTTCATCCCACGTATAAAAAGGAAGGGTTTTTAAACAAGTCCTCCGAGTGTCCCCCAATTTTCCGGCAAACTCAGTCCCCTCCTCCGCCGGAGCTGGTGAGCGTCCACGGCGGAGATGATAACAAACCGCTCGAAAACAAATCCCCGCCGCCACTCGAATGATCGGAATCTTGAAACCCTCTGAACATATCTTCATCATCATTCATCAAATCATTTGGAATCATAATCATACTCTCCTCCTCGTCCTCGTCTCTGCCGCCGCCGTCCTCGGCCATGTCGACGTCATCGGTTTGAGCCTCGGCCTCGCCTTCCGTTAACGGAGTCGTCGGAGAAGAGATTGACCCCTTTTGTAATAAGAGAGCATTGTTGTTGTTGTTGTTGTTGTCGCCACCGGAGGCGGAAGTGGCGGCGCCGGTGATGGCGGGAGGAGGAGAGAACTTGGTGCGGGTGCTTCCGGCGAGTGAGCTCCGGTGAGCTGGCCTTGGATGAGTGTGTTCGCCGGTGTACGAAACGACAAAGATACCGGGATCGTTCGGGCTGCGCTCCACCTGTTTCCTGGCGGCACAGCCTTTTGACGTGCTGCACCGGTAGTAGTTTCTATTTCGTGATGAAAGATTCGATCACAGACAGAAAAGTATGTATAATGGATTAGCAAAGAAATTTCATTACAATAAACTAAATCAATAATTAGTGCCGAAAACATTTACCAACACGTTTTTAACGAATCTATTCCCATTTTTAATTTTATTAAAGTGAAAATTAAACAAAATGTATATTCAAAAATGGGAAGACAAAAAGACAACCTCGGATATGGAGATCCTTTTATGGGTTTTTGACCGTATTTTCGCCATGCCCACGAATCAGCGGAGAGCTCTTCTTGTGTCATTTGACGAACCATTTTTGTCTGTTGGTTTTTCCTGTGAAAATAATCAATATTATTAATTATTATCACTTTTTTTAAGAGAATAAATAAATAAATAAATTTATACCTTCTTCTCTGTCGAATTGGCTGGGGATTTATAGCCGGAAAATTATGAGAAGAAGAGCCAACTCCAGGATTCTTGAACTGTATACTAATTTCTTGCCTTTGGACATTCATCTGATGAACTGGTGGTTGTATCTCAACCATTTCTTGACGCGAGTAAAAAACATCCGCGGCGGCGCTGGTGGCGGGAGGCGGCGGCGGCGGTAGCGGAGGGTCAACGCAGAATTCTTGATAAATTTGTTGCAAGCCCTGAAAAGGGTCGTTTCGATCATCCATAAGGCCGCCGGGAAAATCAAATGAACTTTGCTCGTCGGAGAAAGGCATGGAGGAGAAACTAGGAAAAGGGTTTTCATTAGTGGAGGCGGAGGCGGAGGCGGTTGTGGTCACGGCGGCGGTGCGGCCTCGCACCACCGCGTGGAGATCCCAGTCATCATCCATAGAATATGATGAAGCCAAAAAAAAATTCTATCTCCCGGTTAATTCCTGATCAGTTGCCACTGTTTTTTGCTCTGGCTTTTTTAGAATATTGCCTGATGTGAGGGAGATGGAGAGAGAGAGAGAGAGATGGGGGGCCCGTGGACGGCGCTGACTTTTGTTAGGCAATAACAATATACTATCACTGTGTGTGTTTTGTGTGTGTGATTTTACTGTGTGCATTATATATATAAAGAAATGATACAGAAAGAGAAAGAAAGAGGAGGAGAGGAGAGGGGGAGAGAGAGAGAGAGGGTGGAGCACTGTCTTGGAGTTGATATTTGTTTGCCTTTTATCATTTTGCTGCAAGATTTGTTAATCATTCATGTACAAGAAAGAAAAAAATCAAAGGGGTTTTTTTTTTTTTTTGCCCCCACAATCCTATATGGGTAAAAGCAAGTGGCTTCTAGGGTTTTAATGGTTTTTTGGCATCTCTTTGAGAAAATGAAACTTTACATTGACTTTTGGGAAAATGTCAAAAGGAGAGATACTTAGGGGGTGAGATCTAGTGGGGGATATAACATTTTGGTCATGCAAGAAAGGGCACAAATCTTGCACCATAAGCACCAATATATTTCTCTCAAATTCTTTTGAATTGCCTTTTGTTTGGATGGTGGCCATCTTTTCACAACTTGCCCTCAATGCGCAATTATGGCCAATAAGGAGGGGGGGGGGGGGGGAATTCTAACCCGAACCTGGTTTGGCCGAATCCAACAAATTATATGGCAAGTGTATTGCACTTGCCAAGTGATTGGTCACTCTCTCTAAATTATCGACCATTCATAGGGCAAGTATAAAACACTCGTCACATGATTAACACTGATTCGACCGAGCCGGGTTTTGGCTAGAATTTCCCATTGTTGGGGGGGGGGGGGGGGGTTCAACCTTTAGGAACAAGTTTTTGTGGTTAAATTTAGGCCCATTGATCAAGAAATGTATATTAATTTTATTTCAATTCTTTTTTTTTTTTAAAAAAAGTAGTAACATAAACATATGTTAAGTATCAACGATTGTCGTTAATTATAAATGATCTGAACATTTTGTCGTGCTAATTAGGATAGCTACAATAATGTTGACTGTACTTTCTCATCATGATAAATCTGCATAATGAATCAAAATACAACATTTTAAAGCAGCTAGGTCAAATCTTTTAATATTATTATATATAAATAATTTGAATAATGTAGTGTTTTGTTTGATATGCTTTTAGGAAAAATTCTTGTCCGCACCAAAATCGCTCAAATCGAGATTAATCACAAAGCAGTTATTTATTTTTTATTTATTTTATTTTAATAATGTAGTGTTTTGTTTGATATTCTTGAACTAAATGTTGTTATAACATAAGTAGATATGACTAAAAGAATAAAGATCGCAAGTATAGAAATCCTTGGCCCATGCCTTAATATGGAGCCTACCAAAATCAGTATAGTATCTTCCCACTAGGGTAGATTAGGAATTTAATGAGTTGTGAAAATTTATTAGTTTTAGGTTCTGAATCAATTTTTGCTGCTACATCAATTTAGTGAAAACTCATTAATGATTGTTTTCTACTTATAGTGTTGTGAGGATATTTTAAAAGTTCAAAGAATGGAATATATATATATATATATGCATTTAATTATCAGACTCAATCATATATATGAATCTAGTTATATATTTATTTTGTTATAATCTCTACTATACTACTAACCAACTTCAACAATTACCCAAGAAAAAATAATGGTTTCTTCACAAACATGATCTATTCTTTCTTGGGTTTCGTAGGCAACGAAAAACTTGAGTAATAAAGTTATATGATTAAATGAAAGAATTTTACTAATTTGTCGTTGTAATATATAATTTAATTATACACTAAATAATCGCAAGCGATTTATTAATTAGGATACTTGTAGAATAATTAATTCATATAAGTGAGTTCAAAAAGCTCTTAGGATATATCCCAAGTCCCATATATATACATAGATATATATATATATATATGGGAGCAATTTAAATACGGAGCTCGTATTTCTTTTGCGGCTGCAATTATGAATGCCAATTTTAATTTGGAATGTCTCTTTATTTATCCAAATCTTTTTACTAAATTATAAAGAAATAAAATAAACACGCACACACACACACAAAAAATAATCACTTTTTGCAGTAGTGCTCTTTTCCTAGCATGTTGTGCATAAGTTAGCTCATTGCTAGTTAATGTACATAGTGGTGCTCTAGTGCATGCACTCTTGTTCATTGCCTAACTTTTGCTGTAATTGCTATAGCTGTCCTATAGTTAAGTGTGTGTGTGTGTGTGTGTGCGTGTGCGCTTTACACAGAGAGAGAGAGAGAGAGAGAGGGAGGGAGAGAGGGGAGGGGGAGGGGGAGATGGGACATGCAGCATTAGGAGAATGGATCATGTGGATTAATGTGGGTTTGGCAGCAGGACATAACAAACAAGTGATTGTGAAAAGCGAGTCAGCTAACTAAATACGTACCTCGGTTCTCGAAGGAAAAAAAAAGGCATACATTTTTAATATTAAAATCAAAATTATCAGCAACAAGCAACAAAATCCCATACCCAACATTTGCCTTTCCCTTTTTTTTTTTTTTTGGTTTACGATTACATCAATCAATCTTTTATTTTCCCTTATCCCACATCGACTTGTAGAAGGATCATCACTATAGCCACTACTTTATAGCGTCATAGTGTGGGGCGCTGCTTAAATACTTTTCCGGTTTCCTATATGTGCCACACCGCTAAAAACACTTTCTCATGATATAGTTATTGGAAGAGGACAAGAGACCTTAAGATTAGACAGCAAAATTAAATTCTTATAAAATGTGACAAGCGATTTTCTTATTTGTGAGAGCTATTTGGTAAAATTTATGAGGCCATTCATGTCATCTTATATTAATATATTAAAAGTTACACTTTTATAAATATTAGGTTTAGACATACTATTTTGGAAAATTCTATTATTCGTCACAATTCGTAGATGATTAATATTAGTCACGTTTAATTTTAGCCGTTAGATATAGTATATTTAATCCAAGCCATTAATTTTTGTATGATCTGCAACCTGTTATATAGGTAAAGTGGAAGGTTACCTGTTATACAGATTACCAATGGGTTTTATTAAACAATAATTATTATAGTAGACTATGTTTGTGCTCATTAAATTGACCAATTAAATTTTTATTTTTAACCTTAAAAAGGATAGTTGAAAATTTAATGGCATTGAGTCTACTAGACCATTATTACTCATTCTCTTTACTTTATTGAAAAAGTACAATGTTATTTTTTATTTTAAAAATTACCATGTTATTCATTATATATTTTTAGTTTTGTATGGTACCGTTATTTTTTTATTTTTTAATTATAAATACCATGATACTTCTTATAATTTTTTATTTTTTAATTTAAGAACATATGTCCACTAACAAGGATAACAAATTGAAAAGCATGTTGCAAAAATTAAATTACTAAATTAATACCAAAATAAATAGTACATATAATTAAAAAATCCAAACATGTGTTAATAGTTGGTAAAAAGGTCCGTTTAAATTTAAAATTTTAACATATTTCAAAGAATTCATCATGAATTATTTTATATATATATAGAATATGAAAATTTTTATTTTAAATAAAAACAAAATTTGTAAAATATGAACATCATTATGAAGTAAATTATTCATACTATCCATAAATTTATTCTACAATGATTGATCTGTAGTGATATTGAATAATGTATTTTCAAACCAAATATGAAATTCAATTATTGGTCTCATTAACTGTAATTATAATATATATATACATAAGGGATAATTACTCCCATTACCCCTAAGGTTTGGCCTAATTACAAATAACACCCCCTTGTATCGAAAATTACCGATACCCCCCTGAGTTTTATAGACCTATTAGTAAAATAGACGGAATTAATGCAATGTCTATTTTGCCCTTTCAATATTTGAAATATTTTTTATTTAAAAAAATTAAAAAATAGGTATATGAATGAATTGACCAAAATACCCTTCATCAATATTTTGGAAAGAAAAATGGTCATTTTTCAAAACCAAACCCTAATTCCCACCCACTCCCCCCACCCCACCCCACCCCACCCCACCTAACCCTTCAGTCCTTCACCGCCGCCGCCGCCACCACCACCGCTGCCGCCGCCGCACTCTGACCCTCCCTTCCACCGCCGCCGCCGCTCTCTCTCCATCGCCGCCGCCCTCACTGTGTCACCACGCCACCGCCGCCCCCACCCTTACCTTGCTCTCCCTCTCCGCCTCTCAAGCTCTCTTCCTCTTTCCTTTTTTTTTCTCTCTGGTTTTCTCTCTCTTTTCTCAGATCTAGATCTAATATATATATATCTCTCTCTAGCGGCGGCGGTGGACGGGGGCGGCGGGCGTAGATGGCGGTAGAGGAGGTTTCTCTACCCCTGCTCCATCTCGATCTCCTCTCCCTCAGACGTATCCCTCTCTCCTCGCCCTCATCTCTCTCTCTCTCTAGCGGCGGCAGGTGGAGATGGCGGGCAGCGGATGGCGGACGACGGTGGAGGACGTTTCTCTCCCCCCCCCCGCCTACTCTCGATCTCCTCTCCCTCATCCCTCTCTCTCTCTCTCTCTCTCTCTCTCTCTCTCTCTATCTCTTACTCTAGATTGAACGGCCAGCGGCGGCGGCCGAGATTGAATGGCCAGCGGCGACAGCGGCCGGCTGCTTATATGTATATATATTTATATGTATATTTTATATTATATATATTTGTATATATTTATAAATATTTTGTATATTATGTGTATATATATTTATATTATGTATATGTATATAAATTTAAAAAATGTGCAAATATATATATTTTTTTATCACAATATAGACATATAGTATTTATATTATGTATAAATATGTATATATATAGATATTATAAATAAAAATGTTCAAATATTTTTTTCTTATTTATTCAATATAAAATATAAAATTAGTTATAAGGGTAAAAAAGTCAATTCATAATTGGTCAAATAAGATTCTTGCCATCAAAAGGGCAATTTTGGAAGTTCAATTGATTTTATGAACGTTGACCGTTAGTCAACTTAACTGAAGTTGTAAATTGAAAAACGGAAACAAAACTCAGGGGGGTATCGGTAATTTTCGATACAAGGGGGTGTTATTTGTAATTAGGCCAAACCTCAGGGGTAGTGGGAGTAATTATCCCTATATATAATGAATAATAATAGTAATAATGACAACTCTATATTAGCAATAATTCAGGGAGATGACTATAACAATAATAATGATCATAAAATCAATAATCATATGGTCGTATAATAATAATAATAATAACAAAAACAATCTAGCTAAATGATGCAACACAATATTTATATATAGAAAAGTATGTGCTTCTTGGATAAAGTAACCAAATATGAAAACCTTTTATTGATTGAATAATTATGATTAATATGCATAATCAAATGTGAAGTTAATTGTAATAACTATGACAATTATGATATTATTAATGATTAGATGGTGTGGATTTGAAATTTGATGAAAGCTACTCATACTTCTTAATACGAGATATCTAGTAATCATATTATATGTTTTTAAATTGAAGTTAAACATTTAAATTGTAGTAGAAACCATTTATTTTGAGAAGTCTTAATAATGAAGGGATTCTATTGTTTATAAGGTTAATAATTAAGAAAATGATTTGTATGTGTGTGTGTGTGAGAGAGAGAGAGAGAGATTAAAATGTGGAGACTGGAGAGAGATAACTTTGACCTTTATTAGCATGTTACTCCAAAATTAAAAAAACCTTCAACTTATTGAGATTTTTTAAAATTGCACACGTGGTATTTTTTTAAGGGATGATTAAGTTTAATCATCTACGTCTATGACTAATGATAGAACTCTCCTACTATTTTATTCAATTTTATAGTAATGCATTTATGACCACAAGAAAACATCATTTTAGAATCGAAAGAATTCATGACAAATTTAATAAAATCCATCAAGAAAACACAGCTCCATAATGAATTTGACATCCATTGCAAATCCATTAATAAATATCTTGTCATTGAATATTATTACTTTAGTTATGTTTTAGTAGGACTCCATCACAAATTTTTCATCAGTGAGAAAAGTGCTTTCTTGTAGCGTATTTGATTGATGAAGTGATTTATCATCTATTTAAATTTCGACATGAATATTTACTTCAGTAGAATAATCATCGTTTGTGTCAAGTTTCAACCATAGATTCAAAAAAAGCATCTTAAACTAACAATCACTAAGAAATATGAATTCATTAAAATATTCTAAAAAAATTTATAATTACTAATTTATAATAGTGGTTGATTAGTTGGGTATTAGGGATATTGTAGTAGGCGCTGGCATGCACTTTTGAGCTTTTTTGTATGTTAGTATTTAGTAGTAGTAGCATCACTTCACTGGATGTCGCTGTTGCCTAAATATGGAATGGCTCACATAATTGTATCAACTAGTTTTTCACAATTTCTTGGCTGGACTTCAGTCAAAGTCGCATTATAGTCCTTAGTGGAAAAGCTATAAGTCAACCACAAAAAAGCATCCAATCAAAAGCGATTTTAGAGCCAATTTTGTTAGATTGTGATGTTCCTCACTTCTCAAGTGCTTCAAGATATAGTCCAAATATTAGAATCTTCAAGTGCCTCATCCAATGTCATGAACAAGATTTTTTATTTTGAATTATTCAAGCACGAAACAAAATCAAATCATAAACCATTTTTTCAAGAATGGATAAAATGAAATATTAACATGATAACACATAATCTAACGATTTGTAACTCAAGTGACATAACATCAGCTTTATTGGTCGAGTCCTGTATATATATATATATATATATATATATATATATATATATGTGTGTATGTGTGTGTGTGTGTGTGTGTGCACGCGCGCGCAAAATCTAAACATCAAAATTGGAGGCCACTCTTTAAGTTTTTGAACCATGTATGTAACATCTATAATTGACAAAAGAACATGTTCCTCAAGACTCATCTGCTTTCAGCTATGCCTATCTCTAATGGAACTAAACCATGTAGACCTGGTTAAACTTACATCTTTTAACATGATTTTGAACAAAGTGAATTGATTTTTTTTTTTTTATAATAAGATAAAGAAAACAAAATGAAGGGGCTCTAAAGAGATCCTCCACGAACCCACCGAGCTGAGCCAGTTTTTGATACGCTAGAATAATAGTCCCCAACATTAGCCACAAATAGTGGATCCCTTTCGTCATCCATGTAGTTCTCATTGCTATTAGAGCCAGACTGATTTACCTGTTCTACCCTTTCTAGTTCTTTTGTCAAGTCATCCATTGTCTTCTTTATAGTGGCTTTGCTCAGCTTCCCCGGCTCTCCCGTTGAGATCCCGACCATTGTGATCTTGGGGAGGAAGGGAGATGATTGTAAGTCTTGCCCTTTATGTTGCTTCGAAGAATTCGCATCTCTGCATGGGAAACATGTGAATTTTTTTTTGATAAATGGGAAACATATGAATTTATTATAAGGAAAATATAATGAAAATTATACAAAAAAATGTCATTTTTCCTTTTCTTTCTCTCTCTCATTCTTCCTTTCCTTCTGTGTGTGTGTGTGTGTGTGTGTGAGAGAGAGAGAGAGAGAGAGAGAGGGAGTGAGCGAGTGAGATAGAGGAACGCCCATGGTGAAATTACAACCTTGTGTCCAAGTGGTTCTGCTGCCTTTCTTGTTGTTTGAACCAAGGATGGGTTAACCAGTCACCAAAAGGGAATTGGAAATTAAGCATCCGTTGTTGTTTATCATGAGTTTTATCTTTCGTTTCCACCACTGAAGTGCTGGGACTCTGAAGATGAGCATCTTCTTGAAATTCAGAGTTGGAAATTAAGTGAGGTGGATTCTTGGCTCTCAGGAAAGAAGCCGCGGTCCTGTAATGGGAGATATTATAGGGATTCTGCATAAAAAGGGTGTGTACATGTACATGCGCATGTATGGATTATGGCTTGCTATAGGATTAGAAACCATTAAGCCATATTGGCCAAACCAACAAGGATGAAGCCACATGGGGATTAGAGGGGCTGGCACCCTGGTGAAATATTTAGAACACTAAGTTATGTATATGTATTATACATTGGCAGAAAAATTTAAAGAGAGAGAGAGAGAGAGAAGAAGAAGAAGAAGAAGAAAACGAAAACAGCTCCCCCTAGATCCATCCCTTATGTGCATGGAGATAAAGATGGCAAGTTAAAGGCACATGACAAGACAGAGGAATGGACTCACTTAAGCACCTCAAGAAACAAAGAAATTACGCCAATAACTTCCCAAATCCAAGAAATGGAAATCTTCTGTATGGTATTAAATAATGAACATACAGCATGTGCCCGAGTGGCAGAATGCAATAGGCAAACTGACTTTAAATTACTTTCAAGTGGGAAATAAGCATGCAGCAGCCAGCTGGAGGAATCAGTCAAGTAAAAATGCGAGACCCGTGATTGCATAATTACCCAAAAAAGAACGAAATTAAAGGTTTAGGAAGTACTTTTTCTCAAATGAGTCGACCATGTATGGAAATTTGGGTTGAATTCCGGTGGCTTTACGGAACCATCTATTCCCAAGGAGAACTTTGTCCACAGCATAACGAAGCTGAATCTCAGCAGCTTTGGATATGACACTCAGTGGTATGCCTGGATGGCCCATTTCATCCAGCACTTCCTGAACCTATCAAGCAGAGGCAGTGAAAGAGCATACACAGTCTCATCAGAATATTTAAACCAAAAGTAATTCAAGACCGACCAAGGCATTTTACGTTTACCGCGTGTTTGGAGTGCGCCACAAATTATTCAGTTCAGATCTTCTATTGCATAATCGTGTTACATCTTCTATTACACTCATTAATACACGCCAAGTGTATTGGTGAGCGGTCGAGATAAAAAAAGAGAAAAATTGATGATATGGAAAATAATATAAAGATTCTTTCCTTATCTCGACTGCTCACTAATACACATGGCGTGTATTGATGAGTGTAATAAAAGATGTAACATGATTATGCAATAGAAGATTTGAACTACAAATTATTCTAGCCAGAGAAGCTTACCTATCCACTTTTTTGCATATATTTGCGCCTTTTGTACCATACCATACTATAGAAGGATCATTTTTCAAAATTTCAATTTCACCAAATTTTAGTATTATTATGGGCTTCTTGGTAATCCTTTTGTAGCAAATCAGCAACAGCAGTGAGATGGAGTTGTACCTCTGGAGGGTCCCACATGCTGTCTCCCATCTCTTCAACAACTTCTGCAGTGAGGTTATCATCAACGACATCCCGCCGCCGTTGAAAATTCCGTGTTTCAATTAATGACTCGAAATGCTGATCTACAGATTCTTCAAGAATGTTATCTAGCATTTTTTTGTCAAAAAAGTAAGGAGTATACCTGATAATGCAACAATGACACAAGTATCAGAAATTGAGAAGCTGAACCCAATGCCCGAAAAATGTCAAAGACAGTTTTATATATGAGAATTGAGATCATCAACCATTCAACCTTGATATTATCTGCATGCTAGTATGACACTGAATTTCCATCACCTATTTGCTTAATTTTTTGAACCTAATAACTTCAGTCATGATATGCCACTCTGCCCAGTTCATTTGATGTGGCATGGTGAGAAAGCCAGATAAAAAGCAGTTTGAATTCAACTTCCTATGGTAAATTTTTGGGGGTCTTTAAAGTAACATCATTTTACTTGCCAAACAAAAGGACAATTCATGCGGTTGAATCATAAGCTATCCGAATTTCCTGCTCTTTGCACCCTGTAGTGACAATATATTGTTGACCAACATGAGAACAATGAAAGAGAATATTCTGTTAAATAAAAGAACATTCTCTTTCAAAACTACATATGGTACATAACTCACCATTTGATGCCATCCTTCGTTGCTATAGCAATATCCAAGTTTTGAGCACTAAAAACAGGAACACCATCCACTTTCTTCCTCCCACCACAGTGAGGCATGATCTTCAGAAGTTTGTTGGCTTCCTTGACCTGAACCAAGCAAATTATGGAAGTCATTCTTGGAGAGAAAAATACCTGAACTTACATGCTTCAAAGGTTTTATAATTGTTTTGAGGAAGAGCCGACGGCTGTGTCTAACCTGTCTTTCATTTGGAACAAATTGAAACAAGTCGGGCTTCTCCTGCATTGTGCATGTAATATACAAGCAATTATTACAATAGCTTGCAGAGGTTATCAGCACAATTCAACACTATGAATTTCAACTAAAATTTTATAGTTTTGTCCTCCTTACTTTCGCAGCTTTCACCTAACCATGTTCATCCTATAAACTTAAATTTTCAGCATAATATAACAAATTAAGTAAATGGAAACAAGTTTTAGGGTAAATTCGCACCATGTGTTTCTCAATTACTTTTGCACAGTTGCATAATTTTATCATGACTCACAGCAAAACTATGACATATCAGTACTTGAGTTAACAACATACTTATACCTTACCCGAAAAAAAGATACAAAAAAAGAAAAAAGAAGAATTGCTTATGCATGTGGGTACACCATCACATGGTTGCTTGCTATAATTTAAGGGAAGTATTGTTTGGATCTAAAGAAACAAAAATAAAATTTAAAAACATAAAATAAAATAAAAAAGAAGAAGGTGTAATTGAATGCATTAGGTCATAAAAATTGATCACTGATTTAAGCAAGTCAGTACCTTAAAATGCTCATACGCGATATCAAGACGACATGCACCAACCACACCACTGGGTATGTTGAGTTGTTTTACATAGGAAACTGGAATGCAACGAGTTAAAAGATTAGTCAACTCAAGCTTATATCTAAATTTCACACATTCTATCTATATAAAAGACAAAATAACCAACCGAGGAAGCTATGAAAATGAATAATGAAGCATCAAGAACCAAACAACTGTGAGTAAAAAGAAGAAGAAGAATGAATGAATGAATGGATGTATAGCTTATGTTGTCTCAAAGGCCGGTCTTGCTGTCAAACTCGTAGATATTAAACTATCTAATTAAGCATTTAAATAGATAGAAGATCATGTTTCCTGGGGAGGAGGGGGGAAAAAGTTAAAGAGAAGAAGATCATGTCATTAAACTGTACCAGCATCACCAAGGTCCATGAAGAAACGAAATACAGGGCCATTCCTTTCACTCTTAGTGACTGCTGCAAACATCTTCTTTAGCCACTCTGGTGTTCTGTCAATGCAATAAAATAATAGGATAGCAAGATACATGAATAGCAGTGCATGAAATCATAATAAGCACGAAAACAACATGCAGTCACAAACAAAGGCAATTTATACAGGAAATTAACCAATTAGCCACAGTTTAATGGCTGCATCAGAAAAACACCAAGAAAAAAGAGTACCATGCTAAATTAAATCAAGACTCAGTACTGTGGAGCAGCACTTGGGTTAGAAAAAAAGTTCACGTAGTATGCACAGCTTTGACTTTGTACTACAATACAAGAATTTCATTGCCGACATTAATAATTCACTCCATTGTGTTAAAACTGAGCACCTCTCTCCCTCTCTCTCTCTCTCTCTCTCTCTCTCTCTCTCTCACTCACACACACACACACACTCATGAAGTCGCTTCTTGCCTGCTGTTGCCTATATTTTTCAATACTTTTGCATCTCAATTCTTGTTTCCTCTGCTAAAACCTCTTTACTTTTGCAATTGTCGTATGCAGCAGGTGCCCGGCTCAGTTTTTGTACCTGAAGATGCTCTTGAATCGTTATCATCCATCCTATTGTCAACCAAACCTAGAGAATTGGTCTGAAGTCTAGTCCTGCTGAACACTCGGGACAATTCCAATTCTCAGGCCTCATTTAGCTCCCATATTAGACTTCAATCGCACTATGGAACCTTGCAACAGGTCATGATCTTCCAATGTATTCAATATTACAAAGGGTATCCTGATTTTCAATCTTACAAATTTCTACGCCATGACAAGCTCCAATCATCCCAACTTCCATTCGAAACAAAACCGAACAAAGTGATAATATTAACTCAAAGGGGGAAGCAACAATTCTAACCATTGTTCCCAAAGGTTCACTACAATTAAGCAGACCAAGAACAATCTTCTATAAACAGCCTTGCCGAAACTTTAATGCATATGAATAATCAAATAACTATACGATCCAGATGAAGATTACTGAAGTTCTAAGTATTGAAACCGAACTAAATACCTGGATAGAAAAGGGATGTCAAAATGAGTAGATACGGCCATTAAACCGGTCCCGGAAAGGTCACACATGCTGAAAACCTGGCCCACAAAGGCCGGTCCGCCGCCTTTCCCGGTCGAAATTCGAACCGTTGAGGGGAACCCAGTACCCGGTTCTGAAGACTTGATGGATGAGGATGAGGAAGATAAGGAAGTTCTTGAGTGCGACGAGGAAAGCGGGCCGGTCTGAGCTGACTCGGATGGAGAAGCGAGTGAGAGGACCGAGTCCCTGAGGAGGAGAGGAAGCTGTATTTTCGAAGAGGTTGGTGGCGGCGACGAGGGTTTCGGGTTGAGGAAAGAGGATATGTTGGAGGTGGTGGTCTGAAAGAAGCCGGAGACGTCAGCGGCGGGATTGCGCCGGCAGTGGGGGTGGTCGCCTGCAGAGGCCATAGGATAGACGAGATGATAGAATTGAAAATTTCTTTAAAAATCCTGATTTTATCTGTTTTCCTGGAAGAAAGAATATAATAAAATGCGCTTTTGTTTGTCTCGGTTATTTTCCCATATAACGACTTTTGTTTGATATTTGTTAGGGTCAAAACGTTCTCTAATCGATCGGGTGCGGGTCCCACATAGCGCCCAATGATCCAAATTTTAACCAAAAAAACATATAAATTATGGTTAAATCTAAATTATTAGATGGATGGTGGAATTCATAAACTTGCAACATGATTGGTATGTATAAATAAAATAACGTGGGAATAGAATAACTTAATGAATGGAATGGATATATGAATGAAATGATTTCAACATAATATTCCCATAATTAGTATGTACAAGGAATAAGAGAGGAATGCAATTATCATTCCTTGTTTGATTTTATTTCCAAGATTGGTAATTACTAATTAGAAATGGATAAAAGGATATATAATAAAATTATTTGAAATTATCAAATTACCATTTATAGTAAAATGTTTAAAAACTATTATTATAAATGTTTAGGTTGAACTAATACATTATAATTATTTTCTAACGTAACAAAAATGACATTTAATATTTTTATACTTTAAAATATAAATATCTACTAAAAGTTAACTTATGAGTTTTATTTATTTTCTTTATGTGATTGTTGATTTGACACTATATATTACAAGTATTATTGACAATAAATACGATATTGATTCGGTGGGACTTGTTATAGGAGGCAAAGAAGATAACAAAAATTGAGAAAGGATACAATGAGAGAGGAGAGAGGTTGTGAGAATCTATAAATTGGGAGATATTCGACGACAATATATTTTTGTGTTGGTAATTATCCTTAAATTTGAAAGGATAATTTTGTCTAAAATAAAAAAAAGTGGATTCCTAATTAATAAAAAATAGTTAAACCCATGTCGAGTATAAGGAATGGCTAAACCCATATTTTTGGGAATGAGACTCCTAAATTAAAATTATATCAATCATGGGTTATGAATGAAGATGGAAAGATATATGGCATTCCGACTTCATTCCTGCATACCAATCGTGTTCTTAATCTATTAAAGATGCTTTGGCAAAACGACGACACAATTTGTTTGAAATTGTCACAACGCTCGACAAGATATCTAAATATCTATTAGCATTTTGATTCCCCCAATGCATATACAAAATAAAAAAAAATGATATAACTCGGTTATAGGCTCAAATTTTAGTAGTTTTGAATTACAGGTGTAATTTGAATTCAATCAATTCATAAAGTTAGGTGAAGAGGCTAATTTTAAGCTCGACTTGAATTTAAGTTTTGAACTTGATTATCATGTGGGTTTTTAGTAGTTTTGGATGCTCAGAAAATTTGTAAGAGGGAACGATTGAATGTAGGGGAATTCTATTTTTCAATGAAGGACCTGTTGACTTTAAGGGACCTAACTTGCAAAAAAATGTGAGAACTATACTTAATTAAATATGTATTTGCCTTGTGAATAAATAAAGTAAAGATAAATTGCAATATAACATAGATGGGAAAGACAATAAGTGGAATAATGTGCGTGAGTGATCGATTTGTGCTCATAGCGTGCTTGATTTGTGAGCTTAAATGAGTTCAATAAGTACGAGTGGTAGAATGTTTAGAGAGTTCGAGTTAGAACTAGAATTATAACTTGTTTACTAAATGAAATGTAATGGCCTTTTTATAAGGGTGGCTTGTACCCACCTTCCCGAGGAATCATCTGGGCTATTTGCCTGGATCAAGAAGAGTGATAGATTTTTAATAGATGTGGTTATAGACTGATTCCACATTTATAGAGTTGTTGAGACATTAAAATAATCATGAGCCTATTTTGTTGGTTTTGGTTGTTGAGAGGATAAAGACTTGACATTTTATCTATGTGGACTTAAATGACTAAGATTTGTGAATCGAGTCGATAGAAAGGATAACTGGAACGCAATGATAGGTCTCTTGTTGTTGACCTTCTATAGTAGGATGGGTCCATAGGAATCTTGGGTTTGAGTTAAAGATTTGAGCCCTTTTTCAAAATATTTCATCTGAATTTTTATTTTTGAGCCATCTCATAGTGTTTGGGCCAAATTGACTATTTTTTAGTGGCATCAATGCCACAACATTATTTTAGAGGGCATTTTATATTGCAAATATAATTCCTGTTTAAAGAGTGTTTTCAATATTTTTAAAAATTTGATACTAATAAAAAAAATGCCTATATATTTAGTGAGAAGAAATTAAGAAATTAGATACTATTTTCAAGGCTAATAATAATAATAATATATATTTTTTAAAAAATAATAATGAAAGCTCCTGTCCGTTAAATCTTAAAGATTTTGTGTATGCTATGTGCTAGGTCGAATCTAAATATAATTCTTGAGATTTTGCAATAAATTCCTCGCAATCTATAGATGTCAACTTTGTATTCGCAATAAATAATAATACGAAGGCTAAAACCGACGACATTTTTTCCGTTACGTGACACGTTTTCACACACACACATACTGACGAAAGACTGCCAAAAACAGGGGGAAAAAGTTGCAAACTCCCAAGAACAAAAAGTGAAAAAAGAAATGAAAAATTGAACAAATGCGAAAAAAGCCTCGCCGTCGCCCTGTCATAGTCTTGGCGCCATCTTGCTGATATCAATTTTTCACTGTTGCTGCTGCCCGAAAGACTCAGATCTCTCTCAATTTGATTCCCTATTGTAGGTAATTACATGTAAAATTCATTTTTGTTCACACTTTTCGATTCATTTTTGGTTAGTAAATCATGTTACAATTAATGTTGCTTCTGGATTTCATGTGGGTTCTTGATTTTATTCATGATTTTGGGTTTAATTTGAAATGGGTTTTCCTCTCTGTGGGTTTTACAGAGGTTTATGAATTATAATTGTTGTTAGTGCGCGTGTTCCTTTTTTTTGTTCTTTTTCTTGAGAGGGGGGTTATTAGGGCATATTTATGTATCTTGCTTATTTGTCATGTGATTTGGATTTGTGAATGGTAAATTTCAACTTCTCTTATGGCTTATGATTAGTTGAGATCTGTAAAATGTGAAGTAACATGCTTCGATAAGGGGCTTTTGTTCTTGCCATCTCAATTCAGTTGATCGTTACTCTAGAATTCATTTGCAGGTGTATTTTCTGCAGGCAGCATACATCATGGCTGATTCAGAAGAAAATAATGCATTGTTTCCAATCTTCATTTTATCGATGATCGCCCTGCCGTTAGTCCCTTATACGATACTGAAGTTATTCCGTGCCACCTCAAAGAAGACGCGGAACATCCACTGTGGGTGTTCTGATTGCACCAAATCAGGGAAATATCGCAAATCAGTTTTTCGTCGGGTCTGTAACATATTATTTAATTCAATATCTTGACATATCAATAGATTGTTGTATATTTATTATCGATTTCATTTTTTCAGATTGCAAATGTCTCTACATGTGGTAACTTCACTTTGGTGTTGCTATGGGTCATCATGGGGATGCTTGTTGTTTACATTAAGAGCATAACTCGTGAGGTACTCTGTGCTTGTTGAACCATCAAGCTTATATCTAAACAACTCCGAGGCGACTTATTCTTAAATTATTGTTCTTTTGTTTTTCAATGTATGCCTTGGTTATCGAATAATTGCATTTTCATCGAGAGTGACACTTGCTGTATCAACTCAGGCTCAAGTGTTTGAGCCATTCAGTATTCTTGGATTGGAGCCTGGAGCATCAGATTCACAAATTAAGAAGGCATATAGAAGACTCTCCATCCAGTACCATCCCGATAAGAATCCCGACCCAGGTTATCTATTTTTTTTCTTTCTTTTTTGATGGCCCTGTATTTTTAAGTTGAGAATGGCAAACAAATAGAAAATGTTGTCTGTAATCACAGTATTTTTGAATTTTCAGCTGCGCATAAGTATTTTGTGGAGTCCATAGCCAAGGCTTACCAGGCTTTGACAGATCCAATTTCTCGGGAAAATTTTGAAAAATATGGTCATCCTGATGGTAGGCAGGTAATATAATATACCTCGAGAAAGTAATTTTCTCTCATTCATCCGAATGAAGAAAATCGAATGGATGGTTGAGGAAATAACTAGAATCTGACGCTATGATGAAATATGATGCAGGGTTTTCAAATCGGGATTGCTCTCCCTACGTTTCTTCTTAATGTTGATGGTCAATCTGGTGGGATATTGTTAATGTGGATAGTTGGAGTCTGTATATTGTTGCCACTGGTAGCGGCAGCTGTGTATCTGGCAAAAGCTTCGAAGTATGCTGGAAACCATGTCAAGAATGACACTCTAGCCGCCTATTTTCACTTCATGAAACCTTCATTGGCCCCCAAGTACATATCGTCTTCATCATTCATATATTAATCATTTGAAGCACGATCAATATTCTGATTATTAAAATAAAATGAAACTAAATATTGATTCATGTTTAATCTTACTTTATTGCTTTATAACCTAGGTTTATTTAATTATAATGTGCAGTAAAGTCATGGAGGTGTTCGTAAAGGCTGCTGAGTTCTTGGAGATACCAGTTCGACGATCCGACGATGAGCCCCTTCATAAGCTCTTTACGACAGTGAGAAGCGAGTTGAATTTAGACCTCAAAAACATTAGAAAGGAACAGGCAAAGTTTTGGAAGCAGCATCCTGCAATTGTTAAGGTAAAAGTGAACCCTGTAGCCGGAGACTTCTTTTATTTTATTTTATTTTTAAATTCGCAATCAATTATTTGTGCTGACTATTTTCTCATTCTCTGTTCTTCAGACAGAATTGTTGATTCAAGCACACTTGACACGTGAAACCACGACATTATCTCCAGATCTAGCAGGTGATTGCAAGCGTGTGCTGGAATTCACCCCTCGTCTCGTTGAAGAGCTGATAAAGGTTATTACTTTCTGAAGTGGATAAATTAATCTCTGTATATTTATATTTTTCTAACTAGTACCTGTCAAAATTTTCTGTGAGAGTCTGTGTTGCAGTTTTGGCATATTGGTGATAATTTAAAAGGTCTTCCACGTATTAAATACTAATAGCTATATAACTCTCATCTGGCAGATGGCAATCATTCCGCGCACTGCTAAGGGCCATGGCTGGCTCAGGCCTTCAGTAGGAGTCTTTGAACTTTCACAGTGTATTATCCAGGTTATCAATTGGAAGATTATCTGCAAAACTTTTCGAATCTTATTAACCAGAGCGAATTAAGCTATTCAACTTGATATGCATTATACCTTAAAAGAAAGCTTTCTGATGTCCAGCTAATTGATTTGTCTATATTGATGAATAATGCAGGCTGTTCCTCTTAGTGCAAGGAAATCAGCTGGGGGGTCTGCTGAGGGAACTGCTCCGTTTTTGCAGCTTCCGCATTTTAATGATGATATAATCAAAAACATAGGCCGAAAGGTACAACACTGTTTCCCCTTTCAAGAGAGTTCTGTTTCTTTTTCAGTTTTTCGAATATATCTGGAAAAGAAACGTGTTCCAAATATTCTATTTTGTCTCCAAAGGAATTGGTAAATTCTGTTACTGTTGAAAGCTGTTGACTGTAGAAATAGATGATTCTTATTGTTCAATTTCATGCCCTGCCCAGTCTACTATGTAATGCTCATAACTGGCACATATCTCTATTGCGACTGTTCTCCAACCTATAGTTAATGACTGTTCTCCGACTCCGACTTATAGCTAGCCCCCTCCTATCCATGACTACACATGGTTAAATGATGTTACCTTTCAAATTTTAGTGAACTTCCAAAGTGCTCTTTCCTTGATAAATTTTTCAAGTTTTCTAGATGGGTTGGGAGCAAGTGGTATTTGTTATTCTGAAATCAAGAGAGTAACTTTGTGTAATTACATAATCTCCTGAACTAATGTGTTGTAAGCATTGTTTTTTCTCTTGACTCTGCCCTTGCGCTTCTTGCAGAAGGTGAGGACATTTCAAGAATTTCAGGATTTGTCCGTTCAAGAGCGAGCCGAGCTTCTTTCTCAAGTAGCGGAGCTCTCTCCACCCCAAATCCAAGATGTGGAGAAAGTAGTAGAACAAATCCCTTCCCTAACAGTTGATGGTATTACTTGTGAGACCGAAGGAGAAGAAGGCATACAAGAGGGAGATGCGGTCACATTCCAAGCATGGGTCAACCTAAAACGTCCGAACGGGTTGATCGGCGCCCTACCCCACGCACCCCACTACCCATTCCACAAAGAAGAAAATTTCTGGCTATTACTCGCGGATCCCACATCAAACGCTGTGTGGTTCTCTCAAAAGATCAGTTTTATGGATGAAGTGGCTGCCATCAGTGCAGTTTCAACAATGATTGATGAGAGAATGGAGGCTCTTGGAGTGAGTCCACAGGAGAAAACTGCTGCTATAAAGGCAGCAGTCGAGAGGGTCAAGGGTGGGGCCCGCCTCGTGATGGGCAAGTTCTTGGCCACGGCAGAGGGAAACTATAACCTCTGTTGCTATCTTCTGTGCGATTCTTGGCTTGGGTGTGATCAGAAATCGAACTTGAAGTTGAAAATCTTGAGGAGGACGCGTGCTGGGACCCGAGGCGGGCAGGTGGGCGATGTGGGCCTGGGCCAAGAGGATGGTTTTGAGGAGGAAGAGGAAGAGGATGAGGAGGATATTGAGAGCGAGTATAGTGAGGATGAAGACGAAAAAGCGAATGCGAAGAAGAAAGGTGGCAGAGGCAAGGGCAAGCAGGCTGTTTCAGAAAGTTCAGGTTCAGACGAGGAGTGAAGTAATTGATACAGTTCAACATATGCTTTCATTCTAAAAACATTTTTCACCATTTTCAATAGTTCTTTCCTTAGCCATACTTCTATTTAAACATTGTTGTGAGACACTAACATTTTCAATAGTTTATTTAACCGGTAACACCAAAAACGGCATTTTTCTTTTATCTTTGAGTTTGACGCTTTCAAGTTTACCGATATCGCCAGTGTTCTTTTCTACTGTTTTTGCTCAGACACGATAGAAATGTTGATGTTTTTGTTGTTATTATTATTAACGTTTTTTTTTTTTGATAAATTTCCAATTCCAATTGATTCTGTTTCCATTCTCTTTTTTACCTTTTTTCATTATTTTGAGATGATTTTTACGTTGTACATAGGTTTTCATGTGAAAATGAAAATACATTTGAATGAGTAGTGTACAAATATTACAATGTTGTATTAAAAATAATATGAAAACATAATTACATTAATTTATGAACTTTATTATATATTAAGTTGAGAATAACATTTAAATATATTATTATTAGTTCATGACTATTAATATTTTTCTTTTTGTCGAGATAATCAAATTATATAAATATAATTATTTAATCCAGTGTACAGACAGTACAAGCAATTCCCTGTATTACAGTATTAAAATAAAATTATTTTTAGATGAAAAATATAGTCAAAAAAAGAAAATAAGCAGAAAAAAAAAAATACAAGCAAATGAAAAGCTCTATTGCAAAGGTCGCGATTTTCATTCCACAAAATGGTGAAAAGCGGAAAAGTAGAATGGCCTTGGACCAGCTCAGTGCACCCGCATCCAGTAACAGAAAAGGAAAAGCCTCCAACGGATAAAATAGAACCACACGTTCCAATCCCAGAAGAAGATGCCATATTTTATTCTCATTCCTAGCGCTCGACATTATGAGCTGAAAAATCTATAGCTTCAATTCACTCTCCCAATTTCTCACGGAACTCAGCCGCGTAAGAAAATGCTGATGATCGAATCTCACTCCGTCGCCTCCGCCGCCCGTTTCTGCGCCGCCGACCTCCATTCCTCCGTTCGCCTCCTCTCTCGCTCCGCCGCCTTTGCCCCGCGGTACTGCTTTACTTCAACGTGTTGAGCTTTATTTGCGTGTGAGTGAAAATTTAGGTTTAGTGCTTGCATTTGCAGAAACTGACTTGTTTGTGGTCAATTTGTTTGAATGCGTGCAGCAGGTGCGCCGGCAGGGTGAAGAGCGCAAATGGAATTAGAGTGAGTGCGAAAGCGCAGTCAGGTTCGGATTTCGGTCCAGTGAAGCAAAATGCGAAGCCGCAGAGGTATCATCCGTTTGAGGAAATTGCTGAGCCGGATTTTTTGGAGAACGGGGAAGCTACACTCACGCCTGCTGAGACTACTCGAACAATAATTGAGGTATAATTGCGGAGTAGAATGTGATTTTTGGATAGAGGATTAATTAATTACTTTTTGGAACTGCCTCCTCAAGCGAAAACGGTATTGTTTTGGGCTAAAGCATGTGGATTTCGTTTCATATTAAGTGGCAATAACATGAACCTCATGACAGCTGCTTATTTCGCTCAAAATACTATATTAAATGACCTCCTCATTTGAAACGTTGGGCTTTTAGGGAAGTTAAATCAAATGTATATAATACAAGAGTTGGTTGATGTTAGTGTTGAAACTTTGTCTGGAATATTAATTTTGTGTAAAGGTTTCAGGTGAATAGCAAGGCAACACTGATGTTTTCTGGTATGGTTAGTGAGGAAGTTCATGAGAACATATTCTGGCCAGATTTACCGTATGTGACGGATGAACATGGAAGTAAGATATAGTTTTTTGTTTTCATATGTGGTGTATAGTCATTTTCATTTATTGCTATATCATTATCAAGTTCCATTTACTTATGATCAGATATTTACTTCCAAGTGAAGAATGATGAAGACATCCTGCAAACACTTACTACCGAAGAAACCATTGTGGTAAGATAACTCTGATATACTTGATTTTCAAGAATGGGAACAATTTATCTTGAAATCTTTGTCTAGTCGTCCTCTTTCTAGTTTCTTTTTATCTTGGTTCTGCTGCAAGATCTACTATTCCCTGAGCGTACGCCTTTCGTGTAACATTTATATAATTGCATATATAGACAGCTTAATCATGCTTAGTTTTGCACTCAATTCATGATCTCATTCATGTTTGAAATAAGTCAAGAATTGTACAGCTCATGAATTGTATATTTTTAAGAACTGGCATAGAAGAAAAGCATCAACTAAGCAACGCCACCGAGACAATAATATTACGAGCTCTTCCAATGTGAATATTGTATTGTCATTAAGGATCCTGACTTAAATTATTGGTTTCAAAGGCTTACTTATTTTTACACAATGCAGCAAGTCATTATTGGACTGGATACTGTAGAAATGATTAGTGAGATGGAGGCACTAGGTCATTCAGAAATAGATTTTGGCATAGATGAGTTGGACGATGAAGACAGTGATTTTGATGATGATGATGAGGAGGATGAAGAAGATGAAGATGAAGATGATGATGGTGAAGATGATGAAAAAGTGGGGAGTGTCCTTCCTTTAGTTTTTGTACCTCTTAAGAATCAGGGTTGCAGCTCAGCAGGTTCTAAATCTTTAGAATATTCATTTGCAGGACTGGGTTGCCATTCTTGATGAGGAGGATCAGGATGAGGAAAGTGATGGATCACTGGGAGACTGGGCTAAATTGGAAACTATGCGATCTTCTCATCCAATGTATTTTGCCAAAAAGCTAGCAGATGTAACTCTCTCTATCAAGCTTTTTATGTTCATCATTGTAGAAATTAATTCAATATACTATCCAATTATAGAATCAAACTACCATCATTTGTGAGTTGAACACCTTATGACTTCTTTTCTGTAACATTTTGTTTGTATAGGCCGTGTCAGATGACCCTGTAGATTGTATGGAACAGCCCTCTGCTGGCCTTGCTATTCAAGGCGTTCTAAGACCTTCATTCCTTGAAGAACACTCTGTCATCCAAAAGCAAGTATCTGGTTCTGAATCTAGTGGTGTGGATACGAATCATACTTCCAAAGGACAACCTCAAGAAGCTGTTGTATCAATCAATGGTCACAAACATCAAAAAGAATTAGCACAAGATAACACAGATTGGGCAGAAGAATTGGAGAAGGATGAAACCCTGGGAAATGGATTCGCATTTTACAAGCTAGAGATGATAAAAATTCAGTTAATTTCAGCACATGGGCATCAGGTAAACCTTTAATTATTCTTTGTCAATGTCAGCAATATATAGTGTTTCTCATCAGATTATAGTTACTTTCCTTTCACTGTTATAAATGGTTTTCATTCTTACCATCACTCTCGATCTTGAACAGTGCAGTTCCATTAACACCTTAAAAACAATAAACCTGTTTGTTGTTATTATGTGTCAATTATTATTACCTGAATCAACTGTTTGTGCGTTGAGATAGCTTGAATCTGCTTTTGCAATCTATCGCATTCCGATGGCCTCTCTTATTGAAACCTGTGTCAAAGTTACTACTTGGAATAAGTGTTTACAAGTGACGAATGATTTTTTTCCTTGCAGTAAAATCTTTCCAGTTGAATGAACCACTTTAGGTGGGTCATTTTTCGCGATGCTATGTTGGGAAGTGTAATATGTTGATTTTTTATTATTGGTGCAGAATTATGTTGAAATAGAAGATTGTAGGAGGGCTCAGCCTGATGCAATTGCACATTCAGCTGCAAGTATAATATCCCGTCTCAAAGCTGGCGGAGAAAAGACCACGCAAGCTCTGAAATCTCTATGTTGGAGATGCAAGGGTATTCATGTGGAGGTAATCATCTGGACCCTGAAGTTATTAGTTAAATATTATGTGTCTAATTAATCCTTCCGTAATATTCAGATTCTTATAAACTTGGAAAACAGATGGTTATATTCCACTCCTTAGCTAGAAATTGATAGCATGGAGAATTTTATTACATGAGTGTTCAGTTCTTATGCCAGCTCTTTAAAACTGATATTATGACAGGAATGTGCACTTATTGGAGTAGACAGCCTTGGTTTTGACTTGAGAGTTTGCTCAGGGACACAAGTCCAGACATTGCGTTTTGCATTTAAAAAACGGGTATGCACTTATTTGGTTCTCTAATATGCTAGAAGTATTATGCTTGTGTGTTGGTCATCATCTCTATGGCTGACATTCAAATTAGAGATGATTGTGCCTTCCTGAGCTCAGTGGATAAAAATTAGGATTATATGTAGAAAAACTGATTAAAACTGTTAAGAAATAACTTGAATTGCACAGGTAATCATGTGGGCGAAGATGTATCTGAATATTATCTACCAAAAATTAAACAAGCTGATACTGTGTGATATGTAAATATTATATAGAAGCATAAGGAAAAGAGAGAACACAAAAAAACAAACTGAAGATCACACTATGAATGTCGTCTCAGTAATCAGTATCAGTGTGGGAAGGGAGAATAAAATAAGTATTCATTTGTATTTGTACAAAGCAGCATTATATTGTCATCATATTAGGAGCCTTCCATCAACATAAAAGCTCACAAATTTATGATTCAGAGTCGTGCACATTTTAGACTGCACTTAAGATGTAAATTATCTCTGGCAATACTGACTAAGCATGCTTGTTGTGGTGGCATGATGGTGCTTCTAGAAAATTATTTTTTGACCCGAGGTTTCTAGTAATTGCCATCAGTTGCCACTGAATGATAGACAGCTTTCATCACTATGTTAAACTTAGTGTTTAGCAGCTTATGCATATCTGGCTCCTCCCTCTCATCCATGTATCTTTGCAGGCCTCATCAGAGTACAGTGCTGAAAGGCAACTAAACTACTTACTGTTTCCTAGAGCCCACAAATATCAACAAAAGAAAGAAGCTCGACCTACTGAATCTTAGGTCAAGATGAATTCAAGTTCATTTATATACCTTTTGTGTTGTTCATGTAGTCCAAAGGTTGTAAATAGTGTGTAAGAATTCTTTCAACTCCTGTTTATTTATTCCTTAGTTGCAGTTCATAATGATGGAAATTTTGTTCTACATATTTTTCTTTCTTTCCCCTATTGAATAATCTTTGAAATTTGGTGCTGAGTATGCTGGCAGCTGATGACGTCAATTAGAGGCCAATACTGTTGTAAGCTGTTACGGATTACTCAACAGGGGCTGTAACATTGTTGGATATAAGATCAGGCTGTGTAAAATACCAGGACAATAAAATCACTCTATTTATCAAGTTTAGACAGGCAAATAGCTATCTATGCAGGGATGGGCCGGATGGCAATAGTTCCCGGTTAGCCCCGGCCCTAGCCCCAACAGGGCAGGTTTTTAGACTCTAACTGGGTTCGTGGCCGGTCTCGGATTTTCAGTTCAAAACCTAAGACCTACCCTGAACCCACTACAGTACAATTTTATATATATTTTTTATTTATTAATATATATAAATTTATATGATCTATATCTATACTTCATATACAAATATATATATATATAAAATAAAGTCACATAAAAAATATAAATATGATATTCTTGTACATGGAAATAATTATATAACATAAGTGAATTATAATTTCAAAACATGTGTAAATAAATATTTGATAACGATATTCAAATTTTTTAAAATTACTATATGCTCCTAGAAATTTGTAAATAATTAATATTTTGATAAAACTATTATTTTTTTCATGTTGAGGGAGTTATGATAATATAATTTTTTCTAAAAAATTAGTTTTTTTAATTATTTTTAAAATATAAATGGGATATAACAGGTCCAATTTGGACCCACTGGGTTCAGGCTCGGATCCTACGAAAACCAGGCAGGGCAAGTCTGGGGTTTGGCCAAGCCCACCCCGTTGCAATAATGTACAGCTGATTTATTTGGTGCAGCTATAGCATATTACATGCATGATTTGAAAAGATTGGTCAGGAATGCAAGATTAGAATCCCTATCAGGATGTGATGCATTACTGTTGCTCCAAACAATATGCCGATTGAGGTAATGACACACATTTACTGGAAGTGGCGATTGAAACCTCTCACACAATCTGTAGAAGTTTCACAATCACACTATATTTTGACAAATAACTTATGTCGAATTGCAACAAAAAAAAAAAAGAGAGAAACATAAAATTCTGTATAAATAGCCATAAGTACTTTCATTGAAGTTCCAATAAAGCAGATTGTAAGCTTGTTCGACTCACAGGGTACTTTAGGATAATATGATCTTAATATATACAGCATTTACTTATGCACATTTCAGCAAACCTGGTTACTGAGCAAGCAACATCGTGTCTTTCAAGTCCATTCCGATACATGAAGGCTAGCTTTTGTATGCAGCCAAACTTGAGATCAATGGAATGATGGACGTATAATGAGAAAAACACAGGACTTAGTAACCAAATCTCATAAACAGTTGTGCCGGGGACAATTGCTTTGCCGGGGATAATTGCTTTGCATCAAAGCTCAGTAGATCATCACTTGGAACTAACTTACTTATTCACAATGCACACTGCTGGTGATCGAGCCACATTGCATGAAGAGAAACTGGGGAAAGTGTTATCTGACTCAACAGAAACAGGCATAATTAGAGTAGTAAACCTTTTTGAAGGTATGTTGACTCAGTTTGTGATACGGTGCTTTCAACAGCCATCCACCAATTTTCATCTTCTTCACATGTTTCATCCTGTTTAAAGTCGAAAAAAAAGGAACCCGACTTATATAAGTATTGATTAATATGAAACCAGCGCGTTATAATAGGCAAACTATTGGAAGGACATGCGTGAAGCTCCAAGTTATCTCGACCCTTTAATTGGTGAATTAATCAGCCAAAAGGAGAAAAACGAAAAACGAAAATGAAAAAAAGGTGCCATTTTGAGTTTTGAGGACGGGCAAATAAAAGAGAGGGGCAGAAGTCAAGTTGAGAAGATAGTGCAAACCATCTGAGTAAGGTCCAGCGCTTTCTGTAACTTTTCAACTTGCTCTGCAACTATTATAGCTTCATGCCACCACTCTTCTTTCTTGCAGCTGTCTGTTAAACTCCCATAACCTGCGCGATCAGTGATCACTTGACTGTAATTGTCTTCAGCAGCATTGAAGTGAAAATCATGATCAGGAAGAACATCAGCAGGGACTGGACGCAATGGAGATCGATAACCTGGTAGATCCAGTCAGCCTTATATGAGTTAAGTCATAACATAGTCAAAAGGTATATTGGTTAAAAGACAAAATGTTTTGAGTCTGATATACATGATACTTCACCTCTGCAATCTGGATCATGACACTTTTGGTAATAAACACCCCTTCTTAGATCAACAACATAAATCACTGAAATGAAGAATGACTAGTTAATCTATGATGGATAGAAAAAGGAAAAGAAAAGTAATTAAAAGATACAAGGAAGACTGCTATCATTTGAAGTGAAGAAAGCATGTTCGTTTTGCTCGATAAACATATGCTAAGTGTTGAAATGATTGAAAGATCATCAAAGTGAGATTTGTGGATAAGACTTGTCTCTAATTCAAGACTAACATATGGAATATAAATCTCGAAGGATGAAAATAATGGCATTTATAAGAAAGAAATACCATGATTGCTTTTATGTTCTCTGCCAATTCGTTCACAATATCTATTTCTAGACATACTATACACTATCAGTGCATATTCTGAGAACCAGTACCAGCTTCGAATTTTTCCTGTAAACAATGCAACAGCGAACGTGAGAAGATATTTAAACAATATAACAGATATGGGAATGCAGATAAAAACAAGACCGTAAAACCTCCTATTGCATATCAGGGAAACTAGAACTAATACAGAAAAATACAGTCAATTCTTGGTGCTTCAGAAACGATGTTTTCGACCAGCGCATCACCTGATACATTTCCATTAGAGGCAATGGCTTCGACAAATGCATCCAAAGCTGGGAATGGTGATTTTCCCATCAAGTAAGTTGTTGAAGCATCACTCATGCAGGCATTCAGATCAAACTTTTCAGGACAACCAGAATGTCTCTGGATGTTATTGGTAATCTGCCACAAAGAGAATTTTAAGATTCTGAACGAATATTTACCCAAGCGAGAGAAAAAGCACATGTGCACGCATGAAAAATGAAGAAATTAAAAAAGCTCAGGAAAAAGAAAGAAACTGCAGAAGACAAAATTACCTCAGATTCAAAGTGCAATGCCTTCACACAGTCTAGATCCATTTTGCAAATTAGGAGTTTCTCGGTATCAGAATCCATGTTGCAAATCAAGGAAGCCATGAAAACTTCTTCCTCACCCTGTCGCATAAATTGCATGACCTTATTTGCAAACATTTATAGTACTAAAGTTGATATAAACCACAATATATATATAATTATTTCCTTACAAGATCTGTATCGGTCAGCTTGATTCTATCATTATCCTCACATTCAGAACAAACATTTTTATGTTCTTTGTGCTCGACTAACCTCTAGCTAACTTAAATATCAAAGTGTAAGTTAGGATAAATCTTAGCAAACGTCATAATTTAGAGTTCAAATTAGACCCAGAAGTTAGAATATGGCTTCATCAACCTTCAACCACAAAAATACGGGCACAAACATGAAAGAACTTAAATAAAGAACTTATCCAATAATAGCCCTCAACAAGTGACTCATTTTCCACTATTCTAAGCTACTATATCGAAGTATAATGTTTGTGGAAGATGAAATCCAATTTCTGTGTATGTTTTTCTTGGCATACCATCTATTTCTAAAGATAAAATTTTACAGAAGCTTGCCCCGTTCTAGTTCGACAAATTATTAAATACTGATGCAATAATAAAACATAAAATGCCAAGCTGAACTGCAGTTTTTGAGTGTGCTTCTTACCATGCCCTTGCATTTGAAACGGCGACTAGGTAGAAGAACGGAGCTCTTCCCTGCTTTTGATGAAAAGGGTAGTCGAAAGGCACGATTCCTTGAATAGACAGCAGTATCCACAAAGAGCTGGCGATGGCTATCTGTAGGATCTGAACCCTTTGAAACATATAGTTTTTCATAATTTTCATCTCTTGCCCTATAACTGTGAATGCGCGAACATATCTGAACATAACACGTGAGAAAAAATAAAAATTATTTAATACTGAGGGAATCTAAAACAACTGAAGAAGGTCTACTGAGATTCCTTATTCTTATGACACAGGAGACATGATGATCTGATGACAACTTCAAGGGTTGCAGAACCACAATCTAACAGCCAAAGAGTATATTGCTGAAGATATTCAAAATGCCAAACGAAGACGAAAATTATCACATTTGCTTATAGGTGGAACAAGAACCAAATATGACTCTGTCCATTTATGTTGATGCCACTAAGATGCTGGGTTATGGTTACTGCCACTGAACAGTACCCCACTACTCTTATTTGGACGTACCTCGGCAACAAATGCACCAGCATGTGAGTTGTTTTTGAATGCAGTCTTTGGTAGGCGGATGATTAAATGCCGAGAGAACTTTTCTGTGTAGAAATAGGAAAAAAAATTAAAAGGATAATATATTAAAACGATTCTCACATAAAAGATTAACAGTCAAATCATCAGTCTGCCACAGTGTGTGTGTGTGTGTGTCAATGACATGTTCTACCATTGAACATACAGATAGATGCGAATAGTAATTTTCCAACCATGCTCAATGCTTAAAAAATAAAAGGATGAAGAGTTTTGCAAAAGATAGGGGAAAATATGGCATATTTCCTACCTTCAGAAGATGAATCGAGTTCTACAACAAAATCTTCAGTTCCTCGTATTGAATACTTCTCAAGCAACGCATCAAATATGACAGTAATTAAGAGATCTACCATTTCATCTCCATTTCTACCAGAATTTTCTCCCTTATTGAACTCCAAATCAAAATAGATGTGGCATGGTAGTCCCTAAAAGTAGACAATACATTAGCATGCACAAAAGCTTTCAGTTATATAGTTTACTGAATTTATCAAACTCATAGGATGCTGAATTTATACACAATGAATAGGCGTCTAAAGTCACACTGTTTCAGCTTAGCATCACAAATAGTGAAAGACAAAGGTATTCACCTCTTGAATGATTTCATAATGGTGGCAAAATTTATTACTCATTTCTTTATACCTGTGTAAGACCAATCAGACAAACACAATTCAGATGATAGGGACAGAAGTCCTACATATGCCATCAACAAACATGGAAAGACTAAATAAAAGGAAAAACATAGGAAAATACACTCGCCTTCTCCAAAACTCCTTATAGGTAGAAACAAGAAACCTTCTCTGACCATTCATATGATCTTGGTAACTAAAAACACGCGCATTCATATGCTGCTTCGCGAACTTCATCGCCTCATCTTGCCTCGGAAATGTAGTCCACACCTCCTCCCTAGCACAAACATCACAATTGCAATTTTTCAATCTGTAAACAAAGATAATACTATCAAATTATCTATGTTTTACCTCAATTTACTTTGTTCGGCGAGATCAACACGAATTTCGTGCAGCAATCTGAGCAAACGAGCTGGCCTTTTCGGAGGAACCCCATGGGGAGAACCGTAGAACACAACTGGAGAGAACTGTTTGCCATTTTTTGAATTCTTACTCTTATTTTCCGAAATTGTGGATGCTTGTGATTGTGGTGAGTGATCCTGCTTTAATTTTCGTTTTTCTTTTCTTTTTTCTCGGACAGCAGATTCTGAGAAACACAACAATTGCAACAATTGGAATTGAAAACTTCAAATTACATCCTCTAAATTCAACAAATTTCTCAGAAATTAAGATGAAAAAAATTAGTAAAACGGTAATAGGGATAGAGAGACAGAGAGAGAGAGAGTGTACGCGGAGGAGAGATTCCACATTTGAAGCATTGAAACAAGCGATCCACGTCGTCCATGGAGTTCTATGTTGCGGCGGAGATGGTTTTAGACTTCCCGGCGGCGACGGCGGGTGGTGGCGGTGGTCGTTCTCGGTTCTACTAGCGTACACCGTACACTTGTTTCGTTCGACCTGTTGAGTGGGAGTTCGATTTTTCGAAGCGCCGTATATTCTTCTATTTCGCACAATCACAACGCCAGACCAATTTTGCTGTTTCCAGAGCATCGGGCACCGTGTGAAGCGTCTTGTACACCCCGTACACTTATTACATTTTTTTTATGGGATAATATCAAATATGATTTCAATATTTGTGATTTTTTTAATTTTGATCCCTAAATTTACAGGCTCATTACAATGAGGATAATTTTTTAAAATTTTTATCAAATATAGTCCCTTTTAATAACAGATGTTAAAAACTAATAGAATGGCTCACATGAGAACTCACCTATTTGGGCACATGCATCTTTCCGTTAGTTTTAACGTCTGTCACTGAAAAAGACAAAATTTGATTTCTTCAAAAAAAAAAAAGACAAAATTTGATAAAAATTTTAAAAAGTCATCTTCATTTTGATGAACAATTAAATTTAGGGACCAAAATTGAAAAATTCCACAAAGTTTGATACCATATTTGATATTATCCCTTTTTTATTTGTGGTGTCATATTTATGATGTTTATTAATTACTTTAACGTCAAATTATTAGAAGGACTAGTTCCGTTTTTAGTCCCTAACATTTGATCCTTCGTCAATTTTGATCCTTTATGTTTAGACATTTTTAATTTTGGTCCCTAATGTTATAATTCGTTACTCAATTTCGTCCTTTCATTAGTTTTTTGTCTTTCACATTTAGACATTTTCAATTTTGGTCTCTAACGTTATAATTCTTTACTCAATTTCGTCCTCCATTAGTTTTTCCGTCAAAAATCCCAATTTTATTTATAATTTAACCCTTTAAAAATAGAAAAATACGAAAAAGCCCCCCAAATGAAAAAAAAAGAGCTAAAAAACTTAAGCTTGCTTCCTCAACCATTCAATCACACTCAATTTATGTCTTTTACATTGTTTAAATTCAATTTTATAATATATATATATATATAATAATAAAATAAATTTTTTTTAATATAAAGGGACAAAATTAATTTTTGTAAGTATATATTGAATTTTTTTAATTTATATATAAGTATGTGAAACAATAATTAAATTTTTTTCAATATGCGGATAAATTTATGAAATAAATTAATCTTTAATATGTAATCTTTTAAACTTTTTAATTTAGATTTTCATAACTTACATCAATATTTCAAAAGGGGGGGTTTTAGAGTTTTTTTTTTATTTGGGGGCTTTTTAGTATTTTTTTTTTCATTTTTAAGGGGGCAAATTGTAAATAAAATTAGGATTTTTAACGAAAAAACTAACAGAATGACGAAATTGAGTAACGGATTCTACTGTTAGCGACCAAACTTGAAAACGTCTAAACGTGAAGGACCAAAATTGGTGAAGGGTCAAAGGTCAGGGATTAAAAACGGAATTAACCCTTCTAATAATTTAAAGTTAAAGTAATCGATAAATAGCATAAATATGACACCATAAATAAAAAAAAATGTTATAATTTGATCTGAATAAAAATCTAAATTGTATTATCTTAGGTTTTAGACAAATATGGATTTTTTTTCAGATAATTATAAATAACAATAGCACTTATTCAAGTTAAAATATAAATTATAATTTCATATGGGTTTGTCGTGGTGTTACTATATGGTATAATAAGACTATCCACATGTGAACATTTTAACTAAAATTATTACACTCCCTTAATGTATATTTTGATGAAAATATATGACTGAAAACTATTAGCGGAAAATTTGTTTAAAGCAAGTAAAACATTTTAGTTTATTTTAATACGTTATTTGCTAAAATTCAAGAACCAATCATAGCGTAGACGTGATCATCATGTGAAATCTTTACTTTCTTTATGGCAATACAACATCGAATTTAGTAATTGGGATTAGTCTTCTCTTGAGGGCTTAATTTGTGCCGAACGGTCAAGTGCATATCTATATGGGTGTAGTATAATTGGTAATGCAATTTAATAATAGTTGAACATATATCAATACCACTTGAAGTTGAAGTTCTTCTAGTTATACTACAATTAGATTGTATTTTGAACACGTAAAAACCATCAGATATGCACTGAACCGTCCATTGCAAATAGGTTAATTGAAGAGAGTCCGATCCGTGGCAACTAAAAAACTTAACAAAAACAAAATATGTCTATTAAAAGAGAATGATACAAAACATTGGGAAATATGTAGCTGTTTTTTGTCACATTTTCTTTTCAACTAATATCATGTCCCATTCATCATATTATATTCACTGGCGGAGTCCTCACCAATTCCTCAAGCATGGAAAAAGTCTACATATCGTAGGCCAATAGAATCTCAAGATATATAGCATATACTATCTATCACCATTATTATTATATGCTCTTTGCTCTTCTGAGGTTATGTAACTGGCTTTTCCAGTGATTGCTTCTGCGTATACTTGACATATATAACATAACTATGTTAGTTTTCATCTCCATGATGATAAACATAAGACCGCACGATGGGCTCCGAGGATGACAACAGGCCGTGTTGTAAACCGGAGTTCTGGGCTAGTCTCGCGGTATCTGTGGCCCTCGTGTTGTTTGCGGGTGTGACATTCGGCTTGGGTGATTTGTTGGATGCGATCAAACTTGATTCGGACAAAACTTTTCATTTTGATCATGCTTTGCCGACTATAAGAGTATACTCAATAATTATTTCTTTAGTATACATTTAATGGTAATATTTGGAGGACTAGGTTTGGTCGGTTGTGACTTATATGAGGAAGGTGATGATTGTGACTCAACTACTCCAACCCTGAATTCATAATATTCCTTTTTCAATGCCCAACTCGAGATAGCACCATTAAATCATAAAGCCTTTCAGGGTTTTAATGGCTAGAATATGTATGTCATGAAAGATGGATTAGTGGTCCAGGGCAACCACATGCACATAAGAATGTGCGTGTGTATACATTTTTATTTCTTTTTTTCCCCCTTTTTTGTATGTGGTCCTCGGAAATAACAACTATCTTGCGTTTTACAAAAATATAATTTCGTCCCTTCAAATTAAAATTTCTGACTTCGTCCCTAGTTAGAGTCGAGAGATTTACGAAGAAATATGGACAAAATAAGAAGTAAAACTAACAAAGCTTTCATTACCTGTACCATGAATTGAAAAATTAAATGAGGATGTCAATATATTCCCAGAATGCCTAGGTTTGTTTGATAAGTATCCTACAATGTCTAGGCTGGTTGGTGATTATTTATGAGGAAGAGCAAAATTACACCCATTCATTGACTAGGGTGTCTGCAAACAATTCAACAAACTATAGAACTTATGTTCCTGCCTAAATACAACCTACAAATTACACTTAGACGTGCATTTACAATATAAAAATACAAGATAAACACATCTCGTGTAATGTTTAACTGGTATATACCCAATTGAGTTTTGTACTGTTAAAATCATATAAGATGATATCAATATTTTATTTTATCATTTCGTCACATTTCCATCCAATAATATGCAACTTAGTCGGATATGTACACATCGGTGGTATCACATAAATAAATATCGGGAAAAAAAAAAGAAGACAATGAAATTTTAATTGGCGGTGTTGTACCTCTATTGATACTATTCAATTACTTGTTTAATTAGTGAAATCAATATTTACCTAACTATTAAAATAAGAAATCAATTTTCACCTAACTAAGAAGCTTCTTGCCATGCCAAGTGGGGAAGAAAAGGCGGTCATAAACAATCGTGGCAACTAAAATTTGTTAAATTTAATAAGAACCATCAAATGTCATCATCTCTTCATTACCATCACAATCTTACTCATAAATCAACTACTCTTGGCTGTTCTTGTTGCCAATTTAGTGTATGCTTACATAACTTCTTTCACTTCCATACAACATAAATCGAAAATTTTGTCCATAATCGAACAAACAACATAAGCTAATTGTCTTAGTGTCAACTCTCAAGCCTTTCCATCCATACTAGATTTGGTCTCTAATCATAGCAGTAACATGGCGGCAAACGATGTCCCATGTTGTGAAACCATGTTTTGGGTATATTTGGTCATATGTGTGGCACTGGTTTGTTTCGCAGGCCTCATGTCTGGCCTAACTCTTGGCCTAATGTCCCTCAGCCTTGTTGATCTCGAAGTCTTGATTAAAGCTGGCAAGCCGGAGGACAGAAAGAATGCTGGTGAGTGAGTTTGATCGTTCGAGGACAATTAACGACATTCGTGCTTTGTCCCACATCTGAAGCAGTTTAGGACTTGATCTAGCTGTAAAAGGCTATGATGTTTCCGATACATAGATTACATTCCCATCTAGAATTAAACTTTGGTTGTGTGATGCCCAAGACCTGCTCTAGGATTTAGTCTTAGTAGTGGTGTGATTTTATCCCTTTTTTGAAAATGCTAATTTTTTTTTTTCCAGAGAAGATTCTTCCTTTAGTCAAGAATCAGCATTTGCTACTGTGTACACTCCTCATATGGAATGCACTTGCAATGGAGGTATGTAGCATCAAAGATAAAGTCTATTTGTTACTTCATAACTCAAAATTCCTGAAATAAACTTTGATTATTTCTTTTTTCTTTATCTACAATGCAAGGCCCTTCCAATTTTCGTCGACGCTCTTCTCCCAGCCTGGGGGGCCATATTAATATCAGTGACCCTCATCCTTGCATTTGGAGAGGTGCATAATCTCTAACAAGACATCAAATTTTGCTGATTACTCTGGACAAAAATAAAGTCATGTTTTGTTTCTCTGCAGATTATCCCTCAGTCTGTGTGTTCCAGATATGGCCTGAATATAGGGGCAAGATTATCTATAATTGTTAGACTGCTAGTCATAATTGTTTTCCCTATATCATACCCCATTAGCAAGGTAATTAAAGTGATTTTTTACAAGCCAAAAATTTGACTGGATCATATTCTATCTTGAAGACTAAAACTTCCTATCTGTACACTTGCACAAGCTTTTGGATTTGCTGCTTGGGAACGGGCACTCTGCTCTACTGAGGCGCGCCGAGCTAAAGACACTGGTTGGCATGCATGGAAATGAGGTTGGTAGCTTTGGGAGTTGATTAAATTCGCGACCTGCATCACAGTCTATAGTGCATAGACACGGACATGCTGATACAAACAAAATACGACATGGTGATAATGATGCGGCACTTTGGTCACAGTTTATAATGCACAAACATGGACATGCTAATACAAACGAAATACGACATGGAGATCATGAAACGGCACTTTCTAAAATGTTATGACGTAATAAGTCTCCAAAATGATACTGCATATTTAATATAAATACATTCATGTGTCTCTGTGTCTTCTAGCAAATTCAATATCATTATGTGATCAAGTTTGTGGTATCAGGCAGGAAAAGGGGGCGAGTTAACGCGCGATGAAACGACTATTATCTCAGGAGCTCTAGACTTGACTGAGAAGACAGCTAAAGATGCAATGACACCATTATCTAGAGTGTTTTCTCTCGAACTTAATGCTAAACTTGGCGAGTAATGCTATGTCCCTGCCCTGTTTTTGTTTTTCATTACAAGCTTATTTTCATGTTACCTGTGGACTGATCTCTCGGAATTTTATCCTTAGCGACACAATGAACCTTATAATAAGCAAAGGGCATAGTCGGGTGCCTATATACTCCGGATCTCCTACTAACATCGTTGGCCTTGTTCTGGTAAGTAGAACCTGCAAAAAGTGCAAAAAGTCAAATCACATCTCACATATTGGGCATTCATTTATGTATAGCTTTTGTTCTCAAAACCACGGATTCAGGTCAAGAACTTGATCAAATGCCGCGCAGAAGATGAAACACCGATCAGAAATCTTACGATAAGGAGAATGCCTAGGTACAACTTTTCCTCTATTGACCATTGTACATATGAGTTTCTTGTTAATTCTCACTGATATATCGTGTGAATTGACAGATTCCATGAATCTCTACCGTTGTATGATATATTGAACCAGTTTCAGAAGGGGCAAAGCCATATGGCTGTTGTTGTTAGGAGTGCCACTCCTCTAAAGGATGTTATAGAGAGCACAACTGTGAAATCTGATACAAAGATAAATGTCGGTCCAAATTCAGACAGAAATATTGGTGCCGATGGCTTAAATTCTGCCCCTAATAAAGATGAAGAAGTTCTTGGTATTATTACAATGGAAGATGTTCTTGAAGAGCTGCTGCAGGTCAAATTACACAAAAAAGTTCCTCATTAAACATTTCTTTCTGTTGGTTTGAAATTACGAATGCACTCCTCTGACCATCCAATTTCAACTAAAACTGACAGAATTTGTCTCGAGACTTGAATGAAATCATTAATATATACAAAAACAATTTTGAAAAGTTTTTCAAAATTCAAATAACGTTGAACTGTAAGACGAAAATAAGTTACATATGGAGGTATGCATAACTCTGAAACCAAGAGAGGAGATTTGTGTACTTGCACATATTTATGTAGGCCGGCTTTCTAATTCTTGCTGTTATGTCTCTAGCGGCACTAATCTGCAATTCTTTATCCATTTTCTATCTTAAAGGAACCAATCTTTGATGAGACCGATGAATATGTTGATGTTCACAACAAGTAAGTTTATGGCTTTCATCAGTTATCTGCCTCATTTGTCTAGTACTATGAAGGGTCCACAATTTACCTGACGATCATCCTGCTTTCTCTTACAGAATCAAGATTAATCTGATTCCATCAGTAACATTGTCATTGAAATCTCCCGGAAAGGCATCAGCATCTCACCTCAACTGGCATACCCCGACCAGCTCTCCCCACCAGACGCCAATTTCATATCATCAGAGCGCCACCACACGCTCGCCCCTTTCTCCCTACGTTCAGTCACCCATAATTACCAGGCCAAGTCTCTCTGCTTCCCCTGGAAACTCGTCATCAGCTTCTCCAGTTGGGATCACACGCCCTCCTTACAGCTCTCCCTCCACCTATCAGGTTAGATATTAGAAAACGATAAGGCCACATTTGGATTGATGGATTTGGAGCTAAGGATTTAAATTCATAATACAAACTCCCATTTTGAACCATTTTTGGAGAAAAAAAAATCATGTCGTGCGAAGGCATTTGAAAATTGAAATCCAGCATGAAAATTTCATGTAATGTGAAATCATCTGAAATCCAAGATTCCAAGTGATTTCAAATCTGACAGATTAACTCAAAAAATTTGTTCAAAATGGAAGATGAAAGAATTGAAATCCAGTGTAACAGGAAATTATTGAAACAAACTCAATGAATTTGTTATTTATGAATTCGAATTTCTTAACTCCTAATTCACTGATCCCAAACAAAACCTAAAAGTAAGCTCTCAGTGCTCTAAATTGGAGATTTTATCAGAGTGTGGTAAAATCAACTGCAATCAAGATTTATTTTCTCCACATTTCACTATGCATTTTTCATGATGATGCTCTTTTGATCAGCATATCTTCTTAAAGTACTGATTATTCACGCAGGTCTCCAGGAAATCATATGAGAAGCTAAGAAAGCCTGACAATTCATAATTCATTGTCTTGTGAAGATTACAATAAGCTTGGTAATTTCCAGGCTCGATTTGCAAAAAATTTAAGCTTACAGCGAAAACCTGCATGCTCTGATAGTATATAGCAGAAAAACTCAGGTTGCTGCTGCCTAACAATCAATTTGGCATCAATCTGTACAAAATAAATATCCAATTTCCAAAATAATTGTTTAAAAGGAATTCCGAATATGTAAGAACATATTGCTGTCTGTCAAATTTTGCACTTTTTCTTGGCTAGATCAGTTATTTGAATAAATGATTAGCTGGACCGAGACAATGGGCAAAGGGGGCTCGTACGACAGTCACCCCTTCAAATTTAAATTAAATGAAGTTATATACATTGTTTTTATTAAAATTCAAAATTTTATCATCCTAGAAATGAATAATTATCTTTCAACATTTAATTTCTAACTCTGTCCCTGACTGTGATTTCTTTCATATCTCCAATACGTCAGATGTCTTGAAGCAATTTAGGCTTATGTGAGGAACTATGAAAATCAAGAAAAACCAGAAATATCTTCCTACTAGTAAGGACAAAAGGTGCATCTTTTCCAAAAATCTAAGTCTATTTCTAACAGCGAAAATTATTTATGAAAATGCACAGCCATTCATTTATCTGGATAAGATATTTCAACATTAAAACTGAAATAAAAATCAGTTCTTTGAAAAACAATGTATACAAACATAATATAACAAGCCATGAAAGCTCTCACAATCCTACAACAAATCACACCTCCACACATCCCAAAACGAGCCCCATGGCCACAAACCCACCGAGCCCTTCACCACACCCACCGTGAACCGCCATTCCCGCCGCCAAGAACGTGGCGGCTGCACGGCGGAGCAAAGGGCTTCTCCGGCAGCCGAAAAGACAGTGAACCCATCGCCAGAAAAAGCAACACCGCAAAAAATGACAAAAATTACATCGACAACGATGACAAGATACCTGATGTGGTGTGGGAAAGGATGATATCAAGAATCTTGTTCTACGTTGGGGTCCCATTAGGGTTTGGTTTTGCAATGTTGCAAATTTTTGGCGTTCTGAAAGAACAAGAATTATGGGACGTGCCAAAATGGCTGCCATTTGTGACGAGTTTTGTGACGTTTGGAGCTTCGGCGCTTGGAATTGCTTATGGCAGTCTGTCGACAAGCTTGGATGCGGAGGAGGAGGGGTCGTTGCTGGGGTTTGAACAGGTGGAAAAGAATTGGGTTGATATGTGGAAGGAAGAAGATGAGAGTGGCGATAGGAAATTTTAGTGCGAGATAGATGTAATATTTTTTCTCTTTTTTTTTTTGTATAATTGTTATTGTCTTAATATGATACTATTAGTTGTTAATTGCTATTACTCTTTATAAATATCTTTCATTTTTTTAATGAAAAACGGCATATTACAATCAATTTTAATAATTGTTTTTAGCTAAATTTACAATAACTTAACCAAAATATCCTTTATATCAAGATAATTGATGAGTATTAATTGAGAAGAAAAAGAGTAATTTTGAAAAGAAAAATAAATACTCTTTCGAACTCTTTAAATCAATATCAATCAATATCAATATCAATACTATTATATATTTAAGAAAGGTGTTTGACTCAAACTCCTTTAATTTTGACCAAATTCTAATTTTTATAGAATTTGTTTAATTAAAATAGAATTCCCATTGGTTATTTAATGACTCTATTAGTTTCCTAAATTTAAAACATTCAAAATTTGAATATCAATAAGTTTTATAGAATTTAGAATTTTTTAATTAAAATAGAAAAGTCTTATTGATTTGTTTTATAACTCTCCTGATTTTCTACAACATTCAAAAATTGAATATCATTAGATATTTTAATGTGAATTACTTATTCATTTATCTATAACTATTTTCCCAAAAAAGCCGTTTCCTTCCTCTTTATCGACTCTCTCTCAAAAAATCCTAATAAAACCTTCTTCCTAATTCCTTAACCCAAAGCGACTACCCGTCACCCATTTTCATCTAATCTTTTTCGTCTTCTTTGTTTTATAGGTAAGCAATCTTATTTCTAATTAATCTTAAATTGCCATTTTTATCTTCTTGCACATTCTTTTATTTAGACATTTTTGTTTTGTTGTTTATTTCTTATTTATAGAATTATTGCCTTTTTTTTTGTTTCATTCTTCTATTATAATTTGTTTCTCATAGATTTTAAAGGTATTTCTATTATTTGAGAGAAAATAGATTTTAAAAATTTGAAGGAAAAAAAAACATGTAAAATTTTGCTCGATACCAGCCTTCTAGTTCCATCTCTAAATACAATAATTATCTGTTGAGTAATTGATTAATATAATTGTATTTTAATTAATTCAACATAAGGTAAACATATACATCCTCAGTGAGTCAGTGGTCCTAAAGCTTTGAATATTCTATAAATAATTGGTGTTACAAAGGACAAAACGGGCACGTTATTTCTGAATGGTATACAACTTGCCCAATAACTGAAGAAGTTGATTTCAACTCGCCGACGAATTAACTAGAAAAAAAAAATCAAAAAATAATTGTTGATAATTGATTTAATATTCTTTAAAACATGACCTTTCAATATGGGAAATCTCGTGCCCCTCACCTAAGAATCACTTGATGTTTTTTGGTTTCTGTACCATTTTTTTTTTTTTTGGGTACAACTTTGATTTCTCACTTCATGTTCTCAAGATTCATTCAACCATTGTTTTAATTAATAAATTATGCGAAAATTTTAAAATATATGATTCTCCGTACATTCACTGCCTCATTTAATATTCTAGGTGACAATGTTTTGATGCTACAGTCCAGAGACTGAGATCCAAGAAAACTTAGTTAAAGAAATCTGTATTTAATTATGAAAACGATAACTAATCCAATATTTTAAAAATCCTCTAGCCTGCCCTTGTCTTTAATGATCACGGCATTTTTGCTCGCTGCTATCCACAATTTGGACTATTTAATATAGTTTCATTAGTTCGGATGCTGAGGGGCGGCCCCATGACAAAAAATTAAAATTAAAATTAAAATTAAAATATAAAACATAAAAAATTTACGAGTTCGATTCTAATATATGTAGATTTTGTTGTACTCTATAATAATTTGGTTAGTGTAAATATTACTTTTAATTAATGTTTAACATTTGTCTCACTTTGGTCTTAATGTACCAAAAACACATTTTAGTTCATAAAAGTATATTTTTTTTAATTGCACAATGGTCCCTCTAACAATTTTCTGACAAAAAATTCCCGAATTTTCTATCATGTGACTTGAACATGACAATTTTTGTGTTCATTTTTGAAAAAGTATTCAATTGGTTGCACTTTAGTCCTCCAATAATTGTTTTTGTTCTTGCACATAATATTATTTAATGACTAAAGTGCAATGAAGAACGTGATTTGATGAGTTAAGTGCAAGAAAAACAGTTATTTGGGAACCAAAGTGCAATTAACAAATTTAATTCAACAAAAATGCCCTAAAAATGTCATGTGCAAGTCACGCTATAGAAAATCCAGAAAAATGATTTGAGGGGCATCGTGCAAGTAAAAATATAATTTAGGGGCTAAAACGTTGCTTTTCATATATTAAAAACTAAAGTGAGAGAAAAGCTAAACATTAAGGACTAAAAGTTGTATTTGCCCATTTGATTTTTCGTATTGTTTTTAGTTATTATTTATGATTTTAATAGAATTATGAATGATATGAAAATTATATTTTATTTAAATTATCGATAGAGTCATTTGACATGTAATAGACTGCTATCCATATAATAATAATAATAATAATAATAATAATAATATAAACATCTCAAACTTATCAACAAATATATGCATCCGAAATATCTCTATCATTTTCCGTTTGACAATGCCAAAATTGGCCGGCTGGTTGAACATTTGATTTGACAGTAACACAATGTTACTAAATGCCTAAAATCATATGTGAAGAATTAAGAGTCCAAGAAGGAAAATAATAGTAATAATGATTTAAGTCACTGGTAATTACTCTAATGTTTTTTTTCTTTAAAACATAAGTATTTTTCATATAAAAAAAAGCCCATTCAAATGGACTCTTACTCAGTGTCTCAGACAACCATAATAGGAAAAATCGATTAATAACTTTGTTACTCCATCAAATAAAACAACAAAATGAAAGCAACAAAGCAAGGACATTTGAGCTCTACAGTTTTTTGTAACAACAACAATAATTAATTAATTAAGATTTAAGGATTAATTTATTAAATTTGAGAGAAAAGGAGCCACTCTTAGCTAAGCGTTGATCTAATATATTACATTAAACTAGCAAAATGAACAATTGAGAAAGGACACAGATGAAGCTAGCTTTAGATCATCTTTTAATGTATGTAAATAATTATAAACATGTTCTCTTTGTGTCATATCTTATAATTATCAACAATTGTATATTTTTTTGGCATCTAGCTTATGCTGCCGTATGACGCAACGTCCTCATATCTTATCCTTGAATAAAATGGAGATCATATGTGCCAAATTCAAAAGGGGGCACCTTTTTTTCTTGGAAGCATTAGTGATCAATTATTGGTATATTTATCGTGTGGAACTTCAACTTTCCTAGAGTATAGTTTTGTAATTCAAGATTGATATATTCATAATGAAATTAAGAGCCCGTTTGAATAGGTTTTTATTAGAGAAAAAAAATTCATTTTTTTTGTTTTTAAAAAAACCTCAAAAATAAAAAAAAATTATATTTGGACGAGCTTTTAAAAAAAATAAAAATCACAAAAAGACCCAAAAAGAACTTTTTTTATAAGCTACTCAAAGTAACTTCAGATAAAAGCATATATCAAAACACGCTTAATTATTATATCTAATTATAAAATTACTTAATTTGTTTTTTTTTTTTTTTTTGAAAACAAACTCCAGTAGAAAAATATCTTTTATTTCAAACCCATCCAAACGGGCCTAACACTTTTTGAAAGTTCATAAAAGTTGACAAATTCATTTGAAGGAGTAATTCAAACACCTCTTCAACTAATCCACGAGTGCCTTCCATAAATGGAATCATGGACGTTCCAAAATAAGGAGATTATAAATTTGAATTCTCCGGGTGTGGATATTAATTTGTTAAATAGTAATATATATATATATTTTTTTATCACGCTTCAAATAATTTACGAGTTTGTTATGGGCTAAGGAGGTGCATACAAACTTATCGAGTGAATTATAAAATTATGCTACGAACAATTTATTCAAGATGAATATTTAATAAATACACTTGTTGACGAGGCTTTTGCTCCATCAGTAAAATGAAAGTCTCATAACTTTTAAACTATGGGCTCGAATTTTAATGAATATGGATACTTTTTTCTTTTTATGTAGTAGTTTATTTATATTATTTTTGGTATCTCGTAATCATTGATGTTGATAGGAGTTTCTTTGATTCTTACTATTATCTTTGATATTTGATTATTCCTGATTGTGATAGTTTGTTCATTGTTTCTCTATATGAAATAGATGCCTTTAAATTCTCTAGCCAAAGCACAAAAAATGGCCATCTTCCCAGCATTTTGTAAATTTGGCTCGTTGAAAATGCCAAAACATTAACATAATTGAAAGGGAAAAAAAAAAAAAACCACTACACAAAACTCAACAAGAAATACTGCAAATAACCAAAAAATTTCAAATCAATCAATTAAACTACTGAGCCAAAAAAACAAAATGGAGCAGTTATAACTTCTATATACACATACTCATTAAAGCCTCATCCTCGAATACACTACTTTATAACGTAAGTACCAAAAAACAAAGATAGCCCAACATTTAAACAAATATCCATTTCTTAAAAACAAACCATAACATATGAACCAATTCTCATAGTTTTTTCAACAAATAACACAAGCATTAGGATCCTCCTGCACGCTCCCATGATAGTACGGCGGCGGCGGCGGCGGCGGCGGATAAGGCTGATACTGTTGATAATAATAGGGGTGTTGATAGATTTGTGGATAAGCCTTCACCACAGTCTCCTCTTTTGCGTCACCTTTTTTCTTATCGTCACCTTTCTTGGGCTCATCTTTTTTGGGCTCATCCTTCTTCTTTTCGGGCTCTTTTGCGGGCCCAACAGACACTATCTCTGTGTGGCAAATTTTTCTCAACTTAGCCACCACAGCCACAGGATCTATGCTCCCTGTTACAGTCAATTTCTTGTCCTTTGGATCAAGGGCGATTGACTCCAATCCTGTGAAGTTTGGGGACCAAATAAGGAATTAGTGGAAGTTTTTGAGTTGTTTGTGAATATTGCAGAGATTTGGGGTTGATTTGGAAATTTTAGGGGTTTTGAGGGGTATAGATCAGTACCTGAGAGGCCGGAAACTTTTTTCATTGCTTTTTGCTTGATTTTGTCATCGGCAAAATCCAATTTCAGCACAACTTTCTGTATAAAAGGAAGGATATAAATTAGGACTTTAAATTTTAGCTAAAAGATGAAAAAAATAAAGAAAAAGGCAAAAAAAAATCAGTCCGTTTGTGAGATTCCTCAAAAGGGAAATCAACAAAAAGGGTATATAATAATTACAATGAATTTCAGACAACTAAGTCGCTGATAGATACAGTGATTCCCTTCATACATACACACATACATATATATATATATAGTTGCTTTATATATAAGCAAATAGTGAAAAAAGTGAAAAAAAAAATTAGCTCATTAAATGCCCAGGTGCATAGTGTCCAATTGAATTTTTCAATCGGTGGATTGAATATGAATATCCGATGATGTAATAATTTTATTTTTTAATATTTTTTTACATCATCATATTCAAATTTAATGTTAAAAATACCAATTAACCATTAAATAGCATGAACAATTCCGAAAAAGATGAATTTCGGAGTATCAGAATCTGAAAAAGCAAAACCCAATCGAGAGAGAGAGAGAGAGAGAAAGAGAGAGAGAGAGAGAGAGAGAGAGAGAGAGAGAGAGAGAGATTTTCTACAAAACACTGAAAAAGTTCATGGTAGACAAGAACCTCAAGAATCATAATCTAAATACAAGCTCCAAAGTAAGCACCTCAAATTAAAACTCAAAACTTTGGCACAAAACAGATAGTAGTAATAATAATAAAGAGCACTTACCTGCATTTTCTTTTCTTGAACTTTTTCAAGATCCGAGTAAAAGGGTTCTCTTCTAGAAAACTGCGGATCGAGAATGAATATGTGAAAAAGGAAGAAGAATATTTAATATTGGCGAAATCCAAGAAAAGAGATGGAAGAAATGAACGTATTTTGAGTAGCCAGCTGATTCGTATTATATAAATAAAATGAAGTGACTGAGTCAACACGGGTCAAGATCGTTTAAGTCGACGTTCAAGACTTTATTCCCAGACGGCTTTGTTGAACACTTAGAATTTCTTACGCACACAATGATGCATTGATGCTGATGCCGCTCGGAAGATTCATATTTAAATTTTTTTTTTAAAGGCCCAATCCCCGTTCGAGGAAGCTGGAGAGCACTGAGCTTGTTTGGTCTCACATCTTTTATTATTTTCATGTTTAGATATTGTCCCGATAGTAAAGTGGAGTTTTCATAATTTTTATATTATAAATTTGAATTTTTATAAATTTAAGCATTGTCTTAATTACATGTTAATTTATTTTAATTATATAGTAATTCATTTTTATTTCTTTGATGTACTTTGGTCACCAATTGCAACAGTTTATTTTTTATTTAGTAGCATTGTTATAATTAATTGATTGTAATATATCGTTTTTTATGAAAATAGTTATAAGAAAGAAAAAAAAGAAAAGAGAGAAAATTATATGTCCTTTTTCTTATATTATTTGAAAAAAAAAAACTCATACTTCACTATATAAGTATTAAAGTGGAAATATATATTTGTTTCATAATTTAAAGTAGAAATATATTTGATTTGTGATAGTTTTTAGTTTTTACATGACTTTTCTTTATATTAGTGTACATTATCTGGAGGGATTTGTGGTACGCACAACCTATTTTATGTCAGTTCAAATTAGTTTTGTAAATGTGATCATGGGCACTACAAAAGTAATATTGTATTATTGACAAAATATAATGATAATATCAAAATTGTCACAAATAATATATAGATATATTGAATTATAATAATTTTTATTTTCTCATTAATTGTTGATATTGATTAAATGACAATATGTTAGTAGAAATGCCATCAACATATAATTCTCGTCATTATTGATCTTGTGAAAATTATTTTATTGACAATATATATATATATATATATATATATATATTTTTGTTATCAGATGTATATAATTGATGGCAGCTTTACATTTTTATTTATTATATTCTCATTTCCGATAACTGGTAAGAGTTGAAAATCAAAATAAATGATAGTTCCTCACAAAAATTGAGAAAAAAAAAATATACATTTCTGCGGGCGATAATTTTTCCTAAATAAACAAAAATATATATACGACTTAAAAATGAAATCAAACAAATTTCAAGAGTGTGGACCACGGAATATTTTCTTTAAATGGTTGTCATTTTCTTTATTTCTTTCTTTCTTTTTCATGAAAGTGAGAGAGAAAATGCAAACAAATATTTTGATTTTTTGAGCAATAATGCACGGGTGAAGTGTTATTTGCATTTGTACCACGTGAATAAGATTCAATAAACCATACTCATAAGTCAATGTTTAAAGTAAAATTTGCGAAGCAACTTTGAGCTATTGCTTAACGTGGCAACAGAGATTGAGGACCTTTCCAACTTATAAATGTGAGATGCCAACAATTATTTGCTTGATAGATTTATTTATGTTAAGTCTAGTTATCAAACACAACTTTTTGTTAGTTGGATATTTTACTCGTGTCCAATTATATTATGGGATCCAACCATTCCGGGTTAAACAAAGAATTCTCATTATTTGATAATCTAATCTACTCTAATCTCTAATATATATATATATATATATATATATAAAATGATAACTACCTTATATATTCATATATTGCTTATGCAGATAATGAGGTGAACAAGTTGTCATTCAATTATTTTGATATACGTTTTTCATATTTACATTTTCATTCTTAATTTACATTAAAATCTTTCTATAATTAAAATTACCTAGTACCATTATTTTCAATAATATATCTCTAACTCCTTAAATTACTCTTCTACTTAATTATTTTCTTAAATATAATTTAAAATTACATGCATTGATTAGTTTATCTAATTATTAACACTTTATCAATTAGCTCAAATTTTTAGATTTTCTTTGTATGTATATAAGTATATTTATGCATATAATTTTCTCAATATGACAAGTTACGTGTTAATTTCAACAATTATGTCCTTAATTATTGCTTAGTCTTTTCACATTTAATGCCATAAATTATTATTTTCATAGTTTGACCAATCAAATTCAACCGCACGTGTAAATAAAGGTCTCGTAAAATTTATATACAAGTCATTTTCGTTATTCAATATCCTCGCATTATAGTTATCTACTTTGACAACTTTTCCTTAATCAATTCCTATTTATTGTTCTTATACATTATGTAATATCAATATGTATCTCTCTCTATATATAAAGTAATTAAAATGATGTGGTGAGCCTATTTTAATATATGGTTTTGTTTAATTTTTTTAAATCCAAACATATCCATATAAATTATAATATATTATTTGGCTTTAAACTTACATAATAGTTATGAGTCAAAAAACAATTTAAATTAATTATGTAATATGCTAACCCAATTTTATTGTCGAAAAATATAATAAATTATGTAAATCCTTATGTAAATTTCTAAATGATTAAATCATACTTACAAGTACAAATATATCAGAGATAAACTTCTAAAGTTGTATTAATTTTTACTATATGTTTATGATTTCGTACAACAATAGCTAACTTTTTGTCAATCAGCGCAAATTTTTTAGATTTTGTACACACACACACACAAAAGTTTCTAAATACGACAAGTTTTGTATTAATTTTAATAGTGGTGTCCTTGGTTATTGCTTAGTATTTTCAAATTTAATGTCATAAATTATTGTTTTCATATTTTGACTAATCAAATTCAACCACAGTTGTAAATAAAAATCTATTGAATCCAATATATAAGATATTTTCGTTAGTCAATATCATCGTATCGTAATTTTTCTTTTATTTTGACTGATTCCCCTTAATCAACTCCTATTTATTGTTACTATATATTAGGTAGCGTCTGTATCTATACATGTGTGTGTGTGTGTGTGTACAATGCCATATATATACAAATGAGTGAAGTCACTATCTTAATTACTAGTTTAAACTTTTTAAGTTTCTTGATTTTGGCTCAAATTCATGTTAATTAGTCATTACATAAAAATTTGGCATGATTTTCCAAGCACATGTATATACCGACTTTTATCTATATATATGTCTCTCTCTCTAATAATAATAATAATAATAATAATAATAATAATAATAATAGCTTCTATATATCCCATAAATATACTCAAACTCAATCAAATTGGTTCAAGTGTAATTTAGTCATATTAAAAGCCCATTAAATATGTAAATCTTTCATATTGATTGTGTGGTTGATAATTTTAGTGGTTTATTTTTGATAAAATACGAGAAAAATACTCAAAGTCCATGAAATTAGTTATTACTAAAATAAGAGAAAATTACATTTAAATATGTATATGTTAAATAAATTGTGTGCATCATTTTCTCCCTCTCTATACTATCATCTTTTGAGGCAGGTACAATTTCTCAAATATGAACACATGCTATCAGTTTTTGAGGCAGTTATTTCCTATGTAGTTAAATTGGATAATAAAATTACGCATAACTAGAATATAAGATGACATTCATTACATCAATGACGACACATTATATATAGTATATATAATTCACAAACTTTGAGGCTATCTAAGTAAATACCTTTGTGGATAGCTTCATTTAATTCTATTTGTTATGTATGAAATTCAAATATTTTTTATATAAATTTAAATAAGTATATTTGTAATCTATATTTATCAAAAAAGAGTCCAACAGTTATCAAGTATTTGAAATAAGATGGATTAAAATTTAATTCAAATAAAACAACAAAATTAATATTTTATTTACAATAGTTATCATTTACTTTAATAATAATTAAAACTTTTGATGCTACATAAATTTTTAAAAAATTTCATTGCCTTAGTGTACCAATTATTTAATATTGAGATTAAACAGATTTAATTATTATACAGTTTTTAATATATTTTATTTATCAATTTGTGAATAAAAATGCTCGTTTATTTTTATTAAATTATTTTTGTAATAAAAATTTATAAAAATATATACATAAAAACACTTATTTCCCATGCCTTGGCACAACATTAAATACAAGTTATATTTAGTTGAGAGGTACATCTTTTAAATTAATGCGATTTATAAGTTTGATCAAAAAATTGAGTTAGAGTATCATAGTTTTAGTTAGAAAGTGGACCATTCATTTGGAAAATTTTCATGATTATAAATAATTATAAGCCTCCTTGAATCACCAAAATTCCTTTTTTTTCATTATCTATACTATTATATAAAAAGGCAACCTCATTTAGAAATTAACTTTGTTCTAATAATTTTTTGATCTGTCAAATTCTTTTCTTTTTTTTTCCTCTTTCACATTCTTCTTTATTTCTCTCCTACATTCTCCCCGCCATCTCTCTCCTCTCTCTATCCTTTTTTTTTAATTTTTTTTATCTCAATACCTTTTAATATCATTTTTTTCAACTTTATTTATAATTGTTTTGTTAGTCTTTATTTTAAATTATTTTATTTATACTTAGCATTAATTTTATAAATTTATTAAAAAAGTTATAAATATTTTGATTGTATAAATACTATCAAAACTTTAATATATCATTAAATTATATTATTTTTTATTATACATGCGCATCAAACGCATCAATATTAGTAGTACTAATAAAATCCATTAGAACAATTCAAGTAGAATGACGTCACCCATATTTACCAAAAAATTGAAAAAAAAAAACCCATAAAAAACGGAAGACTTAGCTTGATTCTTTTGAATCCGGACTCGTTTATCCATACTCAAAGTGATATTAATTGGATCTAATTTTTACTTTAATTAAATCCGAGATAGACCTTTTTTTTTAATCCAATAAAAAAGAAAAAAGAAAATCAATTTAAAACTCCCAAAAACAAGGTTTAGAGTGATGCAATATATTTTTTAGAAATAAATAAATAAATGCATAGATTGTGATTAAATTTGTCATCTACATAGTATTTGACTCAACTACTGAATAATTTTTTTTTTGAGTATGCAAGCACGGCCGTAAGACTTTATTTCTCTTGAAAATGCTCTATAAAAAAAGAAAAATTTACACAATATTGTATGCAGTCTTAAATCATCGATTGCAATGAATATAAAACGTATTGCCAACATGCATACAAAAATTATATAATTATAGTATTACAATTATATTAGATTTTGGTTGGAAACATGCATCGTATATAAAATCAAAACATTCTAAGTTTACTTAAGTACCATCTAAAATAAGTAGCATACATTGAAGCAAAGGAATTTTTTTTTGTTCAAGTTCTATGTTGCTGTATTTAATTAATTATATAATACGTGTTAATATATTTATAATATAATTAATTATTTTTTTAAATTATATATTAATATATTATAAATATAAAATATTTACCACATAATTAGTTCCAATGTATTCCAACCAAGTGTGAACAAAATGGTATGTCCTTGTAGCTTTTCCTTTAATAAAGTGTTCACCTTTGACTAATTGTAAAGGCGCTTTCGCATTGATGTCCCACAGCATGAGATTTCTTCCCTGAAGCTTCTCAAGCAAATTTGTTCGCAGCCCTTGTTAAATTTATTATGTGGTTCACATTTTCCACTCCACCCAGTCGTAGTAAGAAAAGGACATTACTGAGCTCTCATAATACGTCATGTTTATCATCGTAGTCCCATCAATAACATTATCGATATATCCTAGAATCTTCTTGTCCTAAAGCTTAAAGTTAAGAGAGTATAAATGAAGAAGGAATAAAAAAGCAAAATTTAAAACACAAAACACCTTTCTTGATACATGTCTATTTTGTTCCAACACTTCAAATTTATAAGTATGGATAACCAAGATTGGGCGTTACTCGTGAGAGATGTGCGACTAAGGGAGAAAACCTACAAAATAATAATTATGATTTCTTTAAATTAGGTTCGTATTTAATTGAAATTGATAAAAGAAGAAGAGAATAACATAAATTATAGAAAAATCTTAGAGCATTCATGTATGTACAGTGTACTTAAGAGTACATTCAAAATGTCGACTACCACTCACCTTTGGGGTCAAATCCCTTTATATATGGGTAAGGAAAGTTGGCGCCCTCCTAATGCCTTACCAACAACCTCCTAGAGTAGGTCAGTCCACCCGTGGCGGGCCTAAACCTCTATTTGATCTTCTTAAGACAATTTATTTAGACGTCGGAAATATCATCGGGTCTTTCTTCTCTTCAATCGAACTCATTGAAAAATAAATAACGCATTGGCCCATAGGGTCAATCCATATGGTATCATCATTTCTATTACCAACTTGTATTAAAATTCAAGATCCAAAGATAGGATTACATTTTTATGAAACTCATGGGTGATTTTTTTTTTATTTATATTTTTGAACAAAATTCAAATAGCATATATTTTATATGATAATGATGTTAAAAAAAATGAAATATACAGCTACTTATAGGAATAATTAAATGCAGTAGTTTTTCTTTCTTTCTTTTTTTTTTTAATTAGAATTGTAGTAGTATTTTAATTAGTACGAATCCTTGCTAGAATCCGAATCTTGCTACACAAACAGCTTGTGCATCTTGGGCCTGAAAACAGACAATTTATCAAGCCCGAGTAATATTTTAGTATCAATCCATGATAATATCGTGGCTGTAATGATTTCGCTGATTGGGCCGGAAAACTAAATTTATACAGACCAGCATTGAAAGGGCCTGAAGTCCTCAACTAACAAAAGTTAATGGGCTGGGCCTGGCATCATGGCTCGTCGTCACTGGGAAGCAATTTTGCCTTTTTGGTGCTTTGTCATAATGTGCAGAAGCTCGTTTAATTTACATCACCCATCGTAGTGTACTTTTGTACATCTGAACAAAATGTGTATATTTTTACTTGATCCACACAAATAGATGTATATACACCTTTTCTTTTCTTTTTTTTTTTTAGGACAAATTATAACCCACACACAAACAATTCATAAGATTCGAACCCTAGTCATTACATTTTTCATGTTTTTAAAATAGTGTACATGTCTATTAAGTCAAATATGGTGGACATATGCATACATACTTGATCTACTTGTGTGTTAATTTTCTTTTCTTTTAATTTGTGTTTTATGGATACTCAAAAGTTTCAATCTAACAACTATAAAATTTCGGTTTTGATTGACTAATGATTCATTAGTTTTGATAACGAAGATGGGGCTCATTGGCCACCTTCGAACACAAGTTCAATTTATACACATGTGAATTTGTTTTACTGCATAATAGTTCGTTATTTTAGTATATATAAATTGCAATAGTTGTATTTGATTTTAAAAAATTAATATATTTTTTGGAAATATATTGTATCCCTTTAAAACTTGGAAACATTCACTTACGCTATTTTCCTTCCTTATGTGTGGTTTTTATTTCCAATATCGAATTAAATTGCAGCATTTAATAAGTTTTGATTTTATTTTATTATTTTCTTTTTTAAATTGTACATTTCATTAAATTACATCAATAATTCATGTATTATAAACCAAACTATTATATCATAATTCAAAGTACAAACTAAACTATTCCATCTTAATCAAACAAACAAACTACTATTAAGTCTAATAAATAAACTACTATCAATATAAATAAGGCCATCATTTTTTTTGGGTGGGGGTGGGGGTGGGGGGGGGGGGGTGGCGGCAATCAAACCCAATAACTCATAATTTTGGGGTCTCAATTTTGTCAGATAATTAAGTTAGGCCGTATCGACTTAATAAGTTTTTATTTTATACTCATTATCTATCTATCTATCTCTCTATATATAATTTAGAAAATTTGAGACTATCTAAGTAAGCGCATAAGTAGATAATCTTATTTAATTATATTTTGTCATGTATAAATTCAAGAACTTTTTTATATAGATTCGAATAAGTATATTTTTTAATTAATATTTATTCACAAGAATCCAACAATTATCAAATATTTAAATTTAGATGGACTAATTTTTAATTCAAATAAAATAATAAAATAAATATTTATTTACAATTTTTATTATTTACTTTAATAATAAGTAAAGATTTTGATTCTATATAAATTTTTTAAAACTTAATTCCCTTGATTATACGGAAATTAATATTGAAATCGAACATATTCTATTATTATACAATTTTTAGTATATTCATTATCGATTTATGCTATAAAAAAGTTAAATTATTTTTTATAATGAAGATTTATGAAAACATATATATAAAAATATTTATTTCTCATGCCTTACCACGAGACTAAATACTAGTTTTATATTGAAAACGTTAATACAAATAAGTTGGAAGTATTGAGAAATTATAATTAAAATTCACCAGTATGCCTACTTAATACCTACATTAATTGCACCTGCACAATTCGACGGGATCAATTTAAAATAATAATTATGCTTTTATTATTTATATTATTGTTTATCTGCATATATTGAATTGAATTGCATCTATATCAGCATGTCACACTGAAATTAACTTTGTACGTATCTAGTTATGTAGAAACATACTTTAGTAAACCTAAAATCATATTTTATATTAATTTTTTTTTATGGTAAATTAGATATGGCAAATTGATTTATAGGTCATTAATTTGGCTAATCAAACGACACATGTTTTTAAAGTTCATTTCATTAAAAGATTTGATTACATTTGTTTGGTAATTTTGACATGTGCTTAAAATCTAATAGTAACAATATTTAATGTGATGTATAAGTCAAAAAAAAAAAAAAAACAAAAGAAAATGTTTTCGTAATTATTCTATCTCCTCGTGCAATGGGACTATTAAAATTAGTTCAACTAAATCAAGCGGCACGCAGGCATAGGTCAAACGTGGCAAATCCTTATTTGAGCATTGTAATAAAATTCCTAAACCCGGCCGCAGGGAATGGGCGAATCGTAGCTCCACATAAATAATGGAAACCAAAAAGGAAAATTTAAATACAGAATACGCGCATTACCTTCAGTATAACCCGACCAACTCTACAAAACCAGAAAAAACCAAAGAAATACACACACTGAACGTGAAACCACACGCACACGCACACACAACACAGCGCATGGTGTCATTGAACACAAATCCACCAGAGGGCTTCTACTTGGATCCGACCGGCATGGCTCTGCCGAACCTCGGTTCGTTTTCCTCGCCCGCGGCCGGGAGCGCGGCGTCCCCGGTGGAAGACCCGAACAAGAAGGTTCGAAAACCATACACCATTACCAAGTCGCGCGAGAGCTGGACTGAACCCGAGCACGACAAGTTTCTCGAAGCGCTTCAGCTGTGAGTTTGAATTTGGGAATTCGTCTTTCGAATGTCGTTATGGGTGAACTTAGGGTTTTGGTGTGGTCCAGAATTGTGGTGTGGGAATTGAGTTCTATTTGATTTATCGGATTGGGAGCGGCTTATTTGGACGGTTTTTATGTTTTTCTCAGTTGTTTTAAGTGCTTGTGATTGGAATTACTTGAAATAAGTGGAAGGTTTTTGAATTTTCATTTTGAGAATTTGTGCGTTTCAATGCCTAAGTCTCTGTTTAGTTTGGGTATACTGTTTTCAATATTATCATTTTTTTCTCGAGCATTTAAAGTTCATCTGAGTATTATGAATGTTGTTTTGTTTTCGATCAACCTTAAGGTTCAATTTGTTTGGGACTATAAGGTGCATCCTGTGTTTGTTGAAATTAGGCTTCCTATGTGATTAAGTTATTGGGGGCAAATATTCTATCTGTTTATAGTGGATCTAGAACTAGGAACTTCTCTTTCCTCATTATTCACTGCATGTTATTAGGGTTGTTTCTTGTTATACTTCGTAAATAGAGGAAGTTTTGCAGATTTTATGGCATTGTCCTGCAAAATAAATTGATTGTTTTGGAAAATGACGACTGTCTAGAATTTAGAAAATTTGAGTGAAGGATGTTCCATCTTTTTATTGCAAGTATAATTCTCTAGATGATAGTAGTTCCAGAATTCTTCTCTTGTGGTGGAAAGATTCATCCTTTTATGGTTGTGTTCGGTTGATAACATTTCTATGTTGAATAATTAAGTGGTTGAATGCACATTAACTTTGAGTATGTTAGGAGGTTCAATATATTTCATTTGTCAATCTTGTTCAAATATTGCAATCTACTCTAATGTAGTTTGCTGCAGATCATGTTCCCTTTCCTGCATCATGTTATGATTGCTTACATGGATCTGTCTATTGCTTGAAACTCGTTTTTTTGCAAGATTATCTATGTTCTTTTTACACAGTTTTGATCGTGATTGGAAGAAAATTGAAGCATTTGTTGGGTCGAAGACTGTCATTCAGGTAACTCTCGTACTTAATGTACTCCTTTCACTTTCAGAGTTATGATAATTCATAAGTGTTTTCAATGGGTGGACCTATTCTTCTCCTGTGTTAAAATCTCTGACATCTGAGCGTGACATATACATTCTTTAGGCACTTTTTTCATTTTTCTTTTGGGAAATATTCTTTAGGTACTTCTTTTCTTTGGAATGATGGCTGCTAGGGTCAAGGGATATTTCTGATTTCTGAGTAGGGGCATCTAGCTGGGTCTGATCAACATTGTAACAATCTAGTTGTCCTTAGGACGAAATCTTTTTTGTTTTTATGTGTCGTATTTAGGGTGATGTTTTAGTACTATATGTGAAGGGTTGAATGAAAATAGTCCAAATATAGGTATTCAGTGTTCTTAATTTTTCATAAGAGTGTCAGCGAATGCTTTTGTAAACATTGGCTAGATTGTTTGTTTTATTTTAGCTCTACTTTCATTATTTTCCTGTCATGTTTTCTTGGTGATTTCTCTCCTGCTTGACTTAGCTGCTGGATTTCAAATTAACTTTATTTTGAAATGTCAAACAATTAGTTATTGCCCTCTGAATATGAAGTAATGTTTCTGGTTGATTGATGGTCTTTCCAACTTTACAGTCTCTGTTTGGCAGATAAAAAGCATCTTCGGCCGTAGCAACATGATATAAAACTATTTCTTTGTTGCTAGTGATATTAGATAAAATTATTTTGCTTTCTCTGGTGATATGAGACAAATTATTTTGTTGTTGTGACTTATGTGAGGAAAAAAAAAAAATATTACTTCTGTAGATACGTAGCCATGCACAGAAGTACTTTCTTAAAGTTCAAAAAAGTGGAACCAATGAACATCTACCTCCACCTCGGCCAAAAAGGAAAGCTGCTCATCCCTATCCCCAGAAAGCTTCTAAAACTGGTAAGAGTGCATTATTTATTATTATTGACCCCATTGGCATTAAACAATCCTAAAAGTGACCAAGCTTATTTTTGGTGTAATTGAAGCTCCAGTTGTTTCACGAGAGATATCATCGTTCCAAGAATCTCCTGCTATTCCTGATCCTGGATATGTAAGGAGGCCAGATTCTTCTGCATTACTCAGACACCCCGATGCTACTGCATCCTTTCCTGGATGGACGGATAAACCTGTTCATACTACCAAATTTTCCCATGTCACCAGAGGTTTACTTAATTTCATGTGTCTATCAGAAGAATCAGAATATATTACTACGTTAATTTAGCTTTTTGCAGTGTCTATATTGAGCTTATACTTTTTTCTGTATTTGCAGGGGATGCCAGGTCTGCTGGACAGTCACTGCCCAATATTTACTCGTCTGGTAGTAATGAAAGCACTCCAAGGACAAGGCCTACAGGTGAGATAATCCAAGAAGTAAATCTTAGACTGCCAACGGCAGATGATGACGTGTTTGTATTGGTGTCTGACTTAATACCAGTGATAGTAAAACTTGAAATGAGCAAGGAATTATGTCCTTTTTTTCAGTAATAGAGACAGAATGGTGGAGAAGGCATTTTCTGCTTTCAGTTTTTACCCATCCTGTGCATGCAATTAGAGTGTTAGAGTTTCATATCTATCCAATCCATTGGAATTAATTAATGCATTCAGATATCGAAAGATAGTCAGAATTTATGAACTTTAGAAATGCTAGTATTTTTCTATGATCTCGATCTCAATTCAAGGAAGCCTTTTCAGCATAAATCTTATGGAGCAATAATTCAATGGTTCATGGAGATGTAGGTGTATAGATTGCCTAGGTGTCGAATGTTGTCATTCATCCCTATGCCTTTATTTAATTTGGGGCTCTATGTTTAGCTTATTATGATTTGGCATGATTTTGTGTACCACTACATGATTCTCTTGAGCTGTTAATCTTGTATAAATTAGTGGTTGGTGCCCTGTAATCTCCTCCCTTTAGTTATTTCTCATGAATCAATGGTTACTTATGGCAAGTCCCACTGGGAGTTAGTATACTTATTGTTTGTTTTCTTGTGATGACACGGTGCCATAATCTGCTGCTCATTATATACTTTGGGGTGGAGGCATACAGTGCATTGCTGGATAAATGTGTAATTTGGCGTATTTACTTTTCATCTAATTTGTTATGCTTTTTATATGCCGTTTGGTAATTCCTTTGTGTGATGCGTGCCTGTGGGCTAGTTTTTTTTGAAGTTTTATCTATTGGGCATGATGCCTTATTTGATGTTTGGAACTGCTCTTGTAGACCCTCCTCTGTACCTTCCTTTGACATTGTAATGGGTACTTCTGTGCTATTCTCTGTGTTCTGCAGGGGTAATTGGTATAAGATGTTTTTATTATTCCATTTGCAGTGCCACACCATTACGTTATTTCTGAGCCATAGTTGTTAAGAGCGCAAAGCACGTGCTTTTATCAAATAAGGCGCACTATATGAAAATATATTTGTATTTTTCATAATATAGCAATATATGAAGAGATTCAAGAGTACTTATAAATTTAAACAATTCTAAAGCATGTAACAGACTAGAAATTAAAGATAACAAGGAAGATAGAAGATAACTTGGTTTATTCAAGTAACATTAACAGATTCTAGGATGTTTCAGCAAGTTTGAAAGCATAGTTTCAGAGAATGTATAGAGTAGAGGGCAGATATTTTTTCTCTCTCTCTTTTGTGGTTACGTTCTTTCCTCTCTTTTGGAAAGCCCCAGCCCTATAGGACTCTTTTCTGACTGGTCTTTTAAAAAACCCTAGCCGATTGCATATGGGGCTCTTTTCTGTTATCCCTTTTTGGAAAAACCTCGCCCACTACACATAGCTCTTGAAACGCTCGCTTTGAGCTTCTGAGCTATAGTGTAGAAAGTGCCCTAAGCGCGCGCTTTAGGCAAACTCAACGCGCAGGGTGCTGCACTATGCGTGCTTTTAACAACTATGTTCTGAGCTGCTACCTCCACTATTGTCTTCAATTATTTATTCGTTGTTCTTTATTTTTTGGATGCAGTTCTTCCTGATTTTGCTCAAGTATACAGTTTCTTAGGCAGTGTCTTTGATCCAAGTGTTACTGGCCATTTGCAGAAATTGAAGAAGATGGACCCAATTGATATTGAGACAGTATGATTTCTAAGCGTTGATTATGTGTTCTTCTAGTAACTTCGTTATTGCCCAATCAAAGAACTTATGTTTCATTGCTGGAAAGAAAACCTTATTAGCATACACTTTAAGATTTTCACTTTTTTTTCCTTTTCCTTCTAGTTATCTGCAAGTAATTTCGTTTCATGAAACAATGAGTAAAAGAGGGTATTTAGCAGTCTATCTGCATCTAAAATGTTTACAAGACATTATGTTTTTGATAGAACCGGTAAATGCAGATTTGATTTAATTTATCAAAAAATAAAGAAAATGAAAAGAATTGAGTTCATGGAATTCTGTCGTGGGCATTTCTAGTGCTGATTAGCATGACTTTTACATGCACATTTTTCGCATTCTTGAACAGGTGTTATTGTTGATGAGAAATCTCTCCATCAATTTGGCTAGTCCTGATTTTGAGGATCATGTAAGTGTGACAAATTTATTATGGGCATTGAAGTGGCTAGCTTATAGTTGCTAATTTCTTTGCCTATCCTTGCCATCATGTTTGCTTAATTATGAACAATGGTATTTATGACTGGGTATTCTTTACCTGAATATCATCTCGCCTGTCTGAATACTGATGCAGAGAAGGCTACTTTCATCACATGAGATTGACCCGGACACAGACAATGCTTTTGATGTAACTGATACTATCCTTGCTAGTCAATCTCTGTATACAGCCTAATTTGGCATGGCACTGGCCCACCGGTGTGTTTATAAACTTCTTGGCATTTTAGGAATACTGTTTATCAATCAATTATTATCATCTGATCTGACCACTTGCTTTAATAGCAGGAAGCAGACATGCTTTTGGCGATGTCCTGGTGGTTTAGGAAGTGATCAAATTCGATCAATGTAAGTAATGTTGCTTGTTGCAACGCCTTGCTGTGCAGTTAATTAACATGTGCTGTACATATTTACTTGACAAAATAAAATGAGAGAAATTTGTAATTGCGGGAATGTAAATTTTAGAAACTGATCTGTAAATGCAAATTTTGATCCCTCTTGTTCAGTTTATCTAGAACTTGTCAGTTTTAGTTTATTTCTTGATTAATTCACAGGAGATATAATGCTGCTTCATGTACTGAATTAGCTGTGCTGGTGTACCTATGATTTCTGTTTGGCATGTAAAGGATTAACTTTAGTGTCACATAACTTGTGGTTATCATGTTAAAGCTTTTGCAGAAGTTGCAAAGTGCTGCGATATTTCCTGATACAATTGTGTTTAATATTTTGTTACACCCATCAATACACCGTTTACTGATGAATGATTGACATTAAAGCTATGTTTGGCTCTTAGATTTTGATAGGGAAAATAGGGAGGGAAATTTTTTCTTTACTTCAAATGACATTACTTTTTGTTTTAATATTTGATCATTTTCATTTTTCTTCTTTCCTCACAAAATTTTTTGTTCCAAACATAGCATTCAAGAAAGAAAACAAAAACAAATTCATAACTTTTTTTACCCCCCTGAATATAACGTCTCTCTGTCTCTCTCTCTCTCTCTCTCTCTCTCATAAGGATACATAAGGCATTTGGGATTGTTTTTGTTTTTAGAAAAATTGAAATTATTTAAAAAATTAAAGAAAAATTGAGTAGTAAAAGTGGATAGTGTTTGAAAATAAAAGTGAGAATTAGCCAAAAGTTGATAGTAATAACGGGGAGTGTTTGAGAATAAAAGCGATAAGTAATCAAAAGTTGGTAGTTGATAGTTTAAAAAGTTTAATTTATTTACAAAAATATTAAGAATTATTTTAAATTAATAGAAGTTGTTTTTTCTCAATTTCTGTAGTTCTGTCTTTTTACCCCTATTTAATTTAAGTAAAAATTGTTCAATTAAACACTTAAATAATTTTTTTGCATTCAAAAATATTAAAGTATTTTTTTTAAGCAATTTCAAACACCCTCACAATATAATTGTATTACAAAAAAAAAAAAAAAATTGTTTGGCTGGAAACTCGTGCTTGGATTGTGACTTGTGGAAAGCACACGTCTACGTTGGAAATAAGAAATGATTTTTCTATCCCGTAGGGAGATGGTGTCATTTCAATAATAAATTAAATAGGAAATTATTGCATCACGCTGATAAATAAATAATGTGTTAATTTCTCCGTTACTGTTATGGTAATAAACTAAAAGAGATCATTTGCGGAACAATTTCTATTTTTGTCGATGTAACATAGCATAATTTTCGTGCTTTCTATCCATTATAAAGCATTATTTATATCCTTAATCCTCGTTAAGTATTTATGAAGAGAGAAATATGTTGAGTGATCGAACGGTGATGAATTTTTAAAATTCCATTTGTACAGGAGTGATGAGCAAGGTATAATCAGCAAAAAGCAACTTCAAAAATTCCTTCATGGAAACAGAGTCCGTATATATATTTTGTTATATTTGTACGAGAACACGTTTTTCACTAGAAATCTTCTAATCTACACTGTATTTCATCTCTTATTTCATTGCATTGATATAAGCAAGTGTAAAGATTTCTGGTTAAGTGCATTATTAAAGAAATAATTTTATACATACGGTACGGATGCGTATTATAAAATATGAAATAAAACATTATTTTGGAATATAAGATCTTATCTGGTCTGGGCTTAGAGTTTTTATCTTATTTTGATTTTCTTTTTAGCGAGAAGTTATATTTTCCAATTAGTCATTGAAATAACAATTCGATGCGCAAGGCATGAAATGTGACTTGTCTACCGAAATTGAACAAGATGTGTGCTTTATTACCAAAATGGCAAAATTTTATTGCCTGTATGGTGGATTGAAGATTCACAGAAACTAGGAATAAGTAATAAGAGCAGACAAGCAAGGTTATTTACTGTAATCTAGAAACTAAGACACTATGGAGTTTTACACATTACACAATAGATTGTTACGACAAGCCTATTAGAAATGCCACTTCTTGTGGCATATGGCAAAGAAACACCCAAAATTGGTGCAGACAATTGTAGGAAGTTGTAATAGATTAAAAAACACAAAAGAGCAAGCCCCTATTTATTTGATATCTTGAACTTGAAACATCTTCAGGTGCCGTTACTATTGAATGATTACCTGTCGAGGACATAGACAATCTTATGTAGATTAGTTATTACGGGGAAAAGGCATTTATTGTAAATTGTATAAAAACTTACCGATTTTGAAAATGTCTTAACAAACGAGCCTTACCGAGCTCCATCCTTACATACACAAAATCTCCGACAACATTTAACACCTTGAAGAATGTAGGTTGCATCTCCTTGTTGAACAATATTGTTCCAAAGATTCCCCAAAATCCAACTATAAAACCAAGTCCCAATGCAATGTAGAATCCTTGAGTTATAAACTCATCATCACCATCTTCAGACTCGCCCCTGCTCATTTCATTATTACCATCGACATTGGAATTTGAGTCTTTGTGAGATTGATCTCCAGGACAAGATTTATTGAGTGAGAAGCCACACAACCCTGAATTGCCCAAGTATGATCGTTCATCGAAAGTGGACAATTTATTACTTGGTGGAATCCTTCCAGATAAGTTGTTGTAGGACAAATTCAAGACTCCAAGAAAGTCCAATTCTCCTAGGCTGTTTGGAATATGGCCCGAGAGGTGGTTTCTTGAAAAATCAAGAAACTCCAACGACTTCAGCAGACCAATATCAAGAGGAATTGATCCAATCAAATTGTTTGTGGACAAGTTCAACCCCACCAAACCAACTAGTTTTGTGATCTCGGAAGGGATCTCACCGGTCAAGTTATTGCAGGAAAGATCAATAAGTCTCACAAGGCCCAGATTATTTGTATACTTGAGTTGGTTTCCTTTCCACATGAAATATGCATTTTGTAAGGAAGTAGTATGTACATAGTCTATTTCCTCTCCATCCGAGGTTTCCATCATATCATCAGGGATGAGCCATGGATCGTCCTCTTCTTTTTGGGTCATGGCAACATATTAATGAATACAATTTGGTACAACCCCGAAAACCTTGTTGGAAGAGAGATCTAAGATTTGAATATTTGCTAGACAACATAAATTTGAAGGTATACTATCAATAAATTCATTGAACCGTAGGACTAGAACCTTCAACTGTGAAAATCTGTCTCCCATCCAAGTTGGTATCTTCCCAGTCAATCTATTTTCTCCAAGATCAATCATCTCTAATTCTGTACAATTTCCCATCGATGTGGGAAGCTCTCCTGAAAAACTATTATTCCGTAATTGCAACACAGAAAGGGCACTAAGTGAGCCAAACCAATAAGGTAACTCTCCGAAGAAGTAATTGTTTGCTAAATTAAGAAACTTTAACTTCTTGAAGGTAGAAAAACTTTCAGGAATGTGGTCAGAAAAGTGGTTATCCGAGAGGTCCAGCAGCTCCAAATCTCTCATTTTGCACAAAAAGTTTATTGAGCCTCCAATTTTGTTTCTCGAGAGATCTAATACATTCAATCTCTTAATCATTCGATCAGGTCGTGTCGAAGAGTTGATTGTTGAGAATGAAAAATTAGGAGAGACACCATACAATTGGTTGTCTGATGCATTCATATATGCAAGTTTAGGAGTTGTATCACCTAACCAACTAGGAATGATGTCCGAAATTCCTGCACCCGATATATCAATAAAAATGAGCTCTTTCTGTGTTTTAAGCCACGAAGGAAAATCTGGTCCTAAACTGCAATTCCCCAAGCGCAAATGCTGAAGTTGGAAAGGAGGGACCCAGTCATGGCTAAACTTCATTTTAAGAAATGTGTTTAAAGATAAGTCCAATATTTCTAATCTAGAGAGGTTGAACATATGTGCCTCCGTAATTGTGCCTTCCAAGAGATTTGAACCAATCCAGAAGAGTGCTAGCTTGGATAAATGTCCAATACTTTGAGGTGAAATTTCATTAAACATATTGTTGCTAAGATATAAATATTCCAGTGATGAACAAAATGATAGATCGGGCACTGGACCTCTAAGTTGGTTTGAATGCAAATCAAGACTACGAAGAGAGGGAAGTTGTAGGTAGCCTTCCTGGATAGGCCCATTCAGTTGGTTTGCATCAAGACTTAATTCTTCCAGAGATGAAAACCTAGACATATTGGGTACTAATCCACTTATTTTATTTCCACTCAAGCCAAGATTCTGAAGTTTATCCTCAATAGGCCCCGACAAATTCATCATTACCTCAAAAAGCTCCCCAGCCAAATTATTCCTACCCAGTGCTAAATCTCTTAAATTGTTCATATTCCCAAAATATTTAGGAACCCCACCTTCAAGCCCAGTTCTATAAAGATAGAGATACTGAAGTGATATCATGTTCTCAAAAACATCAGGAATGGGACCTGGCATATCGTTGATAGAGAGATCAATGGAAGTGAGTCTGTAGCTACTGAAGTTAGAGAACCAATGGAGTAATGTCGAAGTGGAGACTGTGAATGGGTTCCATGAGAGATCAAGGATGGAAAGATGAGTGGAACTAGCATTGATTGAGGGTAGCGAAGAAAGAGCAGTATCTGGTAGCGCACTATGGCTCATGTGCAACTCTTTGATGGAATTAAGTTTGCTTATTGCTTGTAACCAATTACTGGTTACCTTTGAGAGGTTTGTGAAACTGAGATCAAGGTATTCGAGTGAATGAAGATGAGAGACCCAATCGAGGCTTTCGCTATAGCAATTATAATTGGAACCAAGGTCAAGATGCAACAACTTGGATAGGTTACCTATATGATGCGGGATTGGTCCACTGAAATTTGCAAGCCCAAGATTGAGATACAGTAGTTGGCTGAGTGAACCAGTGAAATGAGGAATAGGGGCATAATCAAAATCATTCTCACTGAGGTCCAGATATTGCAAGTGTTGTAATTCAAGCAACGAAGTGCTAATCTTACCTTTTAAAGGAGCATAATAATGGACATAACCATTAAGATCCAGCTTTATGACATGATTGGTTTGGTTGTGGCAGTGTACTCCTTTCCATTTGCAGCAGTCATTATTTGCTTCAATACCCCAAGAAGAGAGCCGACCATATATGTCGACAAGCTCCCCTTTGATCTTGAGAAGAGCTTCTCTCTCCCTGGCTAAGCACCTGACTCGTACGCTATCCATTTCTGGAAACTGTCCGAGTACAGGCCTCAAGCTTACTAGTAATAGAATAAGTAACAGAGGAAAAAGTTGAAGGAACTTCATTTGAGTAATTGTTCGGAAATTATTGTGTTCTGAAATATATTGGTTTAGATAAAGTAGAAAGATGTACACTGAATTGTGTCTAAGAATGATACATTTATAGAAGCAGCGCAGTTGTATATTCATGATCAAACCCATAATGTCATACGATTCAAGATATTTTTTAGCAAAAATCCAACCAAGAAGACTAGATTTGGCCCTATTGAAATAAATCAATTCCACAAGAAAAATTGGATCGCAATGACAAAGGAAAAACAACAGAAATGAAAAAGAAGAGGACACAAAAGGAAAAAAAAAAATCACATAAAAAAAGGAAGTTTCGTCAATTTTAGTATTTCACTCCATAAAAATGGAAACATTAACGACGCATATTTTTCCACGGGGAAATTGTAAAACCCGAGCCCTATTACCGTATTTACATATTCTTATTATTATTATTATTATTATTACTAGTACTTTTGGGATTATAATTTTATTATTTCATTATTATTGCTATCGTTAATGTTATTAATATTAGTTAAATCCTATTATAATTAGGGGTTTTGGGCTATCTTATTAAGCCTTGGATTATTGGATTTATATTACTATCATGATTGGGCTTAGGGTTATTAGGCTAATTCTATTAGATTTGGAACTATTGGGCTAATCCTTTTAGGGTTTGGAATTTGAATTATATATATATATATATATATACACACACAAAGACTAGACGAGAGAGAGAGAGGGAGAGCAGCGGCGGACTCCATATTCCAAAGCAACGATTTGAGATTGAAAATTTTCCCGAGATTGATATTCGGAGAGAGGCCAGTTTTCCCAGTAAGTAATAACTTGTTCATGTTCTAATTGTCCAATTAGATTTGCTGATTAAGTTAAGCCGCAACAATTGACTTTCTTCATGTGCTAAGAAGTTTATCTTACAATTATACAAGTCATATACATATACATATATAATAACGTTTGTTCATGTTCTAATTGTCCAATTGGATTTGCTGAATATATATGTACATGAGGAAATTACTGTTTCCAACCCAAACTATACGCGTTTTTCCACTTTGCAACCTAATTTTTTTTGACTTACCGGTTGCCACCCGATCTATGCGTATTTTTGCAGTTTTCAACCCAAGTACATTTTCTGATGAAAAACCGTCACTGGGGCGGCCACACGTGATCGGCACGTGTTTTGAGTAAGGGTGTTTTGGTCCTTTCAGTATTTTTATGCACGTGATTTTCACGGGGGTGTGTGAATCAGAATTTTTGCCCAAATTCGAATCGTCAAATCAAATTTAGGGTTTGTCTTTTTTTTTGTTCGTTTCACAAAATCCTCTCTTCATCTATTTTCATGGGGGTGTGTTTTGGTCTTCGTTTCACGTGCTTTCATTTTGTTAATGAATCGCAGAGAAGATGGGTTGGGAAGTTAGGAACGCGAGATTTTGAAAAGGGAAGCTAACCCCTGAGTATGGTACGCGTTAGAATTTTGGATTTTTTGATTCCTCTTCAATTTTGCTTATGATTGAGAATGGTATTAGGCTTTTTTTGTTGTTGTTTGGATTTCTATGGTGCGTTTTGGCATTTTATGTCACTGTGCTTGAAAAAGTTCCCATTTTTTTTCAATTTTTGAACTGCATGTGGTCCTAAAACATGTAAGCCTAATGTATAGATTTTTTTATGCGTCATTGTATGTTATTTATATGATGTTTGCTAATGTTTTGCTTGTAGGGGACATTAGGTGTTTGATGTAGTTGTGGTCCCAAAAGTGAATTTTTTTTTCTTTGTGTGGGTGGCTCTGATGTGGTCCCAATTGGTGCATGTGTTCTATTTTTGTAATGTGTGTGTGGTGGGGTTTTGTTAGTTTTCTTCCTAACTGATGGATGCCTGTTCTTTATCCCACCCCAACAGGACCTGAAAATGTGAAATTTACTATTAGATTTCACCATTCTGGATTGTTTGTTAATTTGGGAAAAAATTGTTATGTTAATGGGACAGTTAGTCACATTGACCATTGTGAATCTGATGAAATGTCTATGTTAGAAATAGGTAACATGGCCAGAGAGTTGGGACTTGTGGGTTTAATGAGTTATTACTATAGTGTTGATGGTGTGAACAATGCAGAGTCTTGTGTCCTCATGTCTAATGATAATGATGCCATGAATTTGGTTAACTTCATTGATGAGAATAGAATGGTTGGGCTATTTGTAGATCATAGTGAGACTGTTGATGAAGTTAATGAACATTTACCAACTGTTAATGAGCTTCTTCAATTTGTTGGGGATTTATCTGATGATAATGTGATTGGGGTAGAGGAACCATCTACTGTGAATGATGTAGGGGTGGGGGAGCCATCCAGTGTCAATAATATAGGGGTGGGGGAGCCATCAACTGTTGAAAGTAGTGACAGTGAATCACAATCTGTGGGATCAGATTCAGAGTACTCTGATTACTTAGTTGATAGTGATTATGAATTCTCTGATGATGATGATGACATTTTTGAAAAAACCATAGACCTTGATGTGGAATGGGGGGGGGGGGGGCTTCATAGGGGGATGAATGTTAGTGGGAATGATGAAGATGAAGATGTAGATGATTTGTTGAATGAGGGGTGTAGGCCTTTAGGAAACCTACATAATGGTTATCCTATGTTCAATTCCAAAGTGGATACTGCTAACCCTAAATTTGAGTTGGGGCTTTGTTTCATTGATAGTGCAACCTTTAGGAGAGCAGTTAGAAAGCATTCTATTACAAATGGTAGAGATGTGGCTTTTACCATTAACTATAAGTTCAAGGTTCAAGCCAAGTGCAAACATGAAAACTGCCCATGGTTAATTTATGCTTCCAAGGTTCAAAAAGAGGACACTTTGCAGATTAAAACATACAAGGGTATTCATAAATGCCCTAGAAAACAATCTGTTTCACATGCCACATCAACATTCTTAGCTGATCTGTATAAGGATAAAATTCTTACTGATCCTAGATGGCCGGTTGAATCAATGATGTCTGTGCTTCAAAAAGATATAAAACTTTTGTTCAGTAAGAGTCAAATGTACAGGGTAAAGAAAAGGGTGTTACAGCTGGGGACTGGGTCTGATAGTCAACAATTTGCATTGTTGTGGTCATATGCAGAAGAAATTAGGAGGACAAACCCTGACACTACTGTTAAAATCAAAAGTAAAATGATTGGTGTGCAATGTCACTTCAAAAGATTATATATTTGTTGGGGGGCACTGAAGAAGGGTTTCTTAGAAGGGTGTAGGCCTGTAATTTTTCTTGATGGGTGTCATATAAAGAACCTAACTGGGAGTGTTTTATTAACTGCAATAAGCATTGATGGAAACAACTGCATCTACCCATTTGCATATGCAGTTGTAGAAAAAGAGAAGAAAAAATCATGGCAATGGTTCATATCTCTTTTGAAAGATGATTTGCATGTTGTAAATAATCAATACTGGACTATTATGTCAGACAAACAAAAAGGGTTGGTTGATGCTATTGATGAATTACTCCCAGGTTGTGAACACAGGTTTTGTGTTATGCATTTATATCAAAACTTCAAACAATTGCATAGGGGTTTAGCACTTAAAAATCTTGTCTGGAAAGCTGCTAGAGCCTCAAGGGTAATTGAATTTGAGAGGGCAATGGAAGAATTGAAGGATAGGGATAAAAATGCATTTGTATGGTTAGCACAAAGACCTCCTGTTCACTGGTCCAGGTCTCATTTTAGCACTCATTCAAAAAGTGACTGTTTGCTGAACAACATGTCTGAAATTTTCAATTCTCTTCTATTAAGATCAATGTGTATGCCTATTCTAAGCCTACTTGAAACAATCAGAATTATTTTGATGAAGAGGATTCATTTGAAGAGAGATGAAATGGTTAAACATGATGGACCTATCTGCCCTAAACCCAGCAAATATTTAGATTTACAAAAATAGAAGGCAATGGAGTTTATATGTCACTGGAATGAGAAAGATCAGTTTGAGATAGAAAACTGTTATGGTGAAAAATTTAGACTTCATTTGGGTGAGCAAACATGTTCCTGTAGGAAGTGGGAGTTAGTTGGTATTCCATGTGCACATGCTATATGTGGGATGTACTATTTGGGATATGTGCCTGAAGATTATGTCCATGACTAGTACAAAAAAACAACTTATTTAAAGACATATTCTTTCCTCATGGACACCTTGCATGGATGTGAGTTGTGGCCAAAAGTGGATACTCAACCTTTAGTACCTCTTGTTAATGGGAGATTGCCTGGTAGACCTAAGAAGCATGCAAGGAAAAAGCAAAAAGATGAGGTTAAAAAACCAAAGGGGAAGGGTCGGTCACACTTGGGCAAAAAGGGGGTCGTCATAACTTGTTCAATTTGCTACAAGCCTAATTACAATGCCCGAGGCTGCCCAATAAAGAAACAAAGTGAGCCTACATGTGAAAGATTAGAGGTGCCTGCCCCAATCAGTAATACCCAAGAGAGTGTAACTCTGGTAAAATCCAGTCTCAAACACAAATGTCAATTATAACTGTCATTTTTATTGATCATTGACTGTTATTATCACTGTATAGGGCAAAAAAAGCAAGATTGGACCTCAAGTGTCCAAGCAAAAGACAGCATCAAGTGTTCAAACCTCACCAAGAATGATGACAAGGAGCATGTCAGTTGAGTAACCAAGTTCAGCACAACAGCCTAAGAAGAGAGCACTTGGTCTCAAGAGGAAACTTCAAGTATGTACAGACCATCAAATTTTTTAGCAAGTTCTCAAAATAATACCTATCACAACCCTTTATTTTGTTTTTTTGTAGGTGTACAAGGCTACACCCCAAGAGCCACCTGTTAAGAAACAAACAGGTATCACAATCAGAGAACCTGTTGACATTCCAGTAACTGGGCTCAAAAATACCAGTTCCTGTGCGGCCAATCAAGATAAAGGCAAGGCCAAAGTGGTTCATGATCCACCACCAAAACCAAGATCACAAGCACCTGCCTTCAAGCAAGTCAGCAATGAGAAGTTATCTGAAGCAAATAACAGCACTCAAACAAGGTCAACCTTGTCAAGACCACCTTGGAGGGCACCCGGGAGTAGCTTAACAAAAAATGCCAGGTTTACCAATACACCCGGTCGCAGATGGTCAACACAAGTTGTTCAAGATGACAATTGTTCCATTATGTGAATGTCAGATGCTATTGTGCAAGTTTTTGTCAATGAATGAAAGGGTGTATTTTAGGATTTTAACAATTCGTGAATGGTTAGTTAAGCTAAGCGAACTACTATTTTTTGGGAGACTGTCTTTCGGGTGTATTTTTCTGATCTTAACAATTCATGAATGGTTAGTCAAGCTAAGCTTACTAATGTTTTTTGGGAGATTGTCTTTTAGGAACTTTAGGAAAAACATTGGACAGACAACCTTCATTGTAACTTTGATTATGAATGGAATGTAAATTTAACTTTTGCTACTCATTATAATTGTCTTTATGCTTACAATCAAACATCATTAATTTCATTTGCTTGATTCATCCATTGCACTTGAATTCATTTACATACAAAACATTAGGTTCTTGTCAACATTTCCATTGCGCTTCAAAATTGAAAGCTCAACATGCCTTTTTACTGCAAAAATAATCTACTTGCTTGATTTCGTTTTACAACAACACAACTAAATGCATAATACATAAAGACCCAAGACAAGACTAATGCCACCCATAGCCACCTCTCCCTTCTTTTCCTTTGCTTCACTTCTTTTTCAAGAACCCTCACACGATGGCGCAATCCAGGCAGAATTTGTCTTGCCCTCGTGCACATTGGAGGATCAATCCACATGAAGAATCCACAGTTTCCCATTTGCTACAGTAAAAAGAAAAAAAAAATTCAGGGAAAAATCACTTACAAAAACGAAAAGTATTTCAAAAATAATAAGGTTTCCAAGATAATAAGCTTTCCAAAATCCCATTGCATGGCAGCAATCTCAAATATTTCATTTGCCTAGAGAAATTAGGATTTCAAATAAACCCTCTTACCCGATATTTTGGGCACGACACATATCTTCTTCCCGGGTCATCATTACCCCAGGAAGTCTTGCTTACTGTGCTTTTTCCACAGCGACAAAGCTCTTCTGTCACCAAAAACTCAGCCGTCTGCTTCCGCATTTGGCCACTCGAACAAGAGGAGAAGAAATGAGAAGTAACATTTTCCTTTCCCTATAATAACGGCCAAGACAAGGAGTGAATTATTATATATTTTATTTTCAACTGAAAGGACCAAAACACCCTTACTCAAAACACGTGCCGATCACGTGTGGCCGCCCCGGTGACGATTTTTCATCAGAAAATGTATTTGGGTTGCAAACTGCAAAAATACGCATAGATCGGGTGGCAACCGGTAAGTCGAAAAAAATTAGGTTGCAAAGTGGAAAAACGCGTATAGTTTGGGTTGGAAACAGTAATTTCCTCTATATACATATATATAATAACTTGTTCATGTTCTAATTATCCAATTAGATTTGCTGAATCTATATATATACATATATATATATATATATATATACACACACATATATATAATATCTTGTTCATGTTCTAATTGTCCAATTAGATTTAATAACTTGTTCATGTTCTAATTGTCCAATTAGATTTGCTGAATATATATATATATATATATGTATATATATATACATATATATAATAACGTGTTCATGTTCTAATTGTCCAATTAGATTTGCTGAATAAGTTAAGCCGCAACAATTGACTTTCTTCATGTACTAAGAAGTTTATCTTACAATTATACAAGTCATATGCATATACATATACATATATATATATATATATATATACAGATAGCATGTTATGGCAATTCCTTGTGCAACTTGTTTGTAGGGCCGTACTCACTAGAGACAATTAATATACATACCTACATATAGATACGTGTGTGCATGTGTATTCACATATTGATTGATGTAAGATAAGGTGGGAGCACGCAAAGTTTAATTAGCACTACTTGTTCTTCTATTCTTTGTTCTGTAAATAGGAGTCTTGAAGAGTAGATCATGGGCGGGGATGCACTTCTATTGTCGAATCCATGCAATAATTGGCCTTTCTATTTTAATTGGTCATATCTAAGGGAACCACAAGCACGAGATTAGTATCGATTATTATTACTATCGTAGCATTATAATAGGATGTTAGTTATAATTATAAAGGGATATCAATTTTTATGAATTATCTCACTTTGATAGAATATTATAAGATAACTTATATTCATATTTTTATATTGTTAGATCCATACGATCACGCTTAGTACCTGACCCGTGGAGTCTTGGATACTATAGGAATTCGAACAATTTAAGGTAAGTGGTTTCCTCTCTCTATTTATTTAATAAAAATAAGTTTTCCATAAAGTTATGTTTTCGTCGAAAAAGTTATTTTCATATATAAAAATGGATTTGAGCATGCTATTTTATGAGTTTTCTTGATGTAAAGCTAAAAGTTGTTTCATGTTGTGCTCTATGTGTATTTATGAACATGCTACGAACACTTGGGATACTATTGGTAGGAACACGTTCCAAAATTTCCGACTGAGCTACGGGGTACAGTAGCAATTTCTGAACCCACTTAACGGGGTTATAGTTAAGGCCTCCTACGGGTAATAATAGTAGTGTCCGAACCCACTTAACGGGGTTGTAGTTAAGGCCCTCCTACGGGTAATAATAGTAGTGTCCGAACCCACCTAACGGGGTTATAGTTAGGGCTTGATCAAGTTGGCCAATAAAGATTTCGAATGTTCACGAGCATGGATATATATAAATGAATTTGTCTGATTCTGTTTTGTTATCTGTTCCATTACTTGAAAAGTGGAAAATATTAATTGCTGAATATTATCTATGTGTGCAAAGTGTGATTTTAATGATATATATATATATATATATATATATGTAACTTGCTCAAATTCGATAGAGGGTCAAGAGACCCCTTACTGGGCGAGTGCGCTCACACCACTAATAATCATTTTGCAGAGGATAGTGCCGAGAAAGGTGACGAGGAACAATTTTAGGGTTGGTGAGTGGATTGATGGAGTCCTCGTGTAGAGACTTTAGTTATAGTTATTTTGTTTTGAGGTTTTCTTTTATGACTATCCATTAAGACTATTATATATTGATTTACGATTTATGTTTTAAGAACTAAAGATGTAATAGCTAGGATTATTATTTTATCCGCTGCGAGACTAAGGTTTTTGAATGAATATTTAATGGTTTTTAGTATGTTCTGATTTCTGTGGCTTGGTGTCCTTGAGTCCTTCGGGCTTAGGGGCATCGCCGTATTGCGTCCCGGATTCGGGGCGTGACAGAAATGCTTAGGGACTAAAGTAGATATGGAATTGGAAGATACTAATTATTTTCCCATATTAATATATATTTTTTCACTATCAAAATTTATATGCTACGTTTATGATAAGTAAAAGAAAAAACTTAATGTATGGCTTTCATTTCAATCGCTTTCCTATTTATTTTTTTTTATTTTTACAATCATGTGATTTCGCATGGCCAAAGTTTTTTTTCTGTTATATATTTTTATTTTTACAATCATTACAATCATATTTTTATGTATACATGGGATTAGGGGAGAGCATTGCAGGCAGACAAATTTTTTTTTTTAAATAATTAGTTCAGGGCTGGCCAAATTGTATATATTGATATTTTCCTGATGACAAATGGCATTTAATAATTGAATGACTATTTTTTCTAGTTCAAGTCTACTGCACCATTTTAAGAGTTGGATGGTCTTTATCACGTTTGCGATTTTGTGATTTCAGGTTTTGTAAATTGGGAACAGATCTATAATTGGTCATCATTTACAGTCCTTAGCCTCTCTCGAACCATAGTCTAATTTTGAACGTTCCAAAATTAACTTTAAAGAAATCCACTATATATGTAAACATAGTGATGCCTGACTCAAGCTTGATGTTTTCGAACTTGAGCTTTAGCTTCTTCGTGAGTCAAGCTCGAGAGTATTGCTGGGAGACAAGTTCCCTTTTTTTTTCCCTCTAAGTTAGTTTTTTAATCTGATAATTTGATCATTTAGTTGAAGTTATTCTTAATTAGTGGTGGCAAAATGGGCTCAAATCCATGGGTTCAACCCAACCCAATTGGTTTTGGGTTGGGTTAGATTTAAAAAATTTATAATGGGTTGGGTTGGGTTTGGTTCCAATTGTGTTGAGATGATTTCGGGTTTATATTGGGTTTAAAATGAGTTCAAATGGGTTTGGAATGTGTGGATTTATAATTTGTAATTACTTTCATTATCATCACTCACACACACACACACACACACTCTGCACACACATTTTCACACACACACACACTGCACACACACACACAGTTTCACACAGACACACGCACTGCACACACACAGTGTGTGAAACTGTGTGTGCTTTCACACACTGTTTCACACACACACTGCACACACAGTGTGTGAAACTGTGTGTGCTGTGCATGTGTGTGTGTGTGAAACTGTGTGTGTGTGTGCGCAGTGTGTGTGTGTGTGCGAAACTGCGTGTTTCACACACTGTGTGTGCAGTGTGTGTGTGTGTGTGTGCAGTGTGTGTTGTGTGTGAAACTCTGTGTGTGTGCAGTGTGTGTGTGTGTGCAGTGTGTGTGAAACTGTGTGTGTGTCTGTGTGCAGTGTGTGTGAAACTGTGTGTGCAGTGCGTGTGTGTGTGAAACTGTGTGTTTCACACACTGTGTGTGCAGTGTGTGTGTGAAACTGTGTGTGTGCAGTGTGTGTGTGTGTGAAACTCTGTGTGTGTGTGCAGCGTGTGCAGTGTGTGTGAGACTGTGTGTGTGTGTGCAGTGTGTGTGAAACTGTGTGTGTGTGTGTGAAACTGTGTGTGTGTGTGCAGTGTGTGTGTGTGTGTGTGTGTGAAACTTTTTGGTTTTTTATCTTACCAAATAATGAAATAAAAATTTGAATTGATGATAGGAATCGATTTAAATTGGTAGCTAAATTTTTTTACATTTTTCAAAGTAGTAGCAATAATAATAATAATAATAATAATGTAAATAATGATAGATACAATCTTCCAACTATAATAAATACATACTTTTTCGTTTTGAAATTTGGATCCACTTGGGTTCAACCCAACCCAACCCAAACCCAACTCATCTTGAACCCATATACTTAAACCCATTTTGTACCCAATCCATTTCAAACCCAATCCATATGAACCCAACCCAAATCCAACCCAACCCGCCCATTTGCCACCCCTATTCTTAATTTATCATACCGTGTGTTTGTGTGTGCATACATGCAGGTATATCACACTTATAAGATGCCACGCATCTAAATTTATGTCTAGTTCAAAGCTAATTACATGAGTTGCATATAAAAAAGTTCTGTGAAAATTAATGAAGTTTTTATAACATAATTGTGTTTAATTCTTTTACCATACTCATCAATACAAGTATATCGTATATTGATGCACGATTGAAATAAAAATTCTTAAGTTTTTTAAAAATATTACAATTTTTCTTATACCATAACTCAAGGTGTAATAAAATATATAACAATAGTATTATTTAAATGCTTGAAATCATGCTTGAATTATAACTTTGCGTAAAACACACGGTCTTGTCGGCAGTGAAAAATGATTTTTCTATGATGCACACCGTATCATTTTCAATCATATATAAACATTATGCTATCTATACTATTATATAAAGTGGTAGCATTATTTATTAATCACCTTGAGTCTGTCAATATTTTTTGTTTGTCATTTTTCTTTATTTTTTTTTAATTTTCTCTCTCTTCTCTCCTTTCTTGTTCTTTCCTTCTCTCCATATCCTCTTTAATCTCCCACTAAACTACAATATAATTTTCTTTACTTTCTTTGTAGTTGTTTTCATATTTTTTTATTTTAAATTATTTTATTTTTACTTAAAATTAATTTTATGAATCTGTTAAATTAATCATAAACTATTTTGGTAGTATAAATACTATTAAAATTTTAATATATTATTAAATTATATTATTTTTTATTATTCATGTGCCACATCTCCCCTCCAAGACACATTAGCAATTTTGCCAAAAAGTGGCCCCAATTCACAAGGTAAGAACTGATACTTTTGACTTTTGAGAGAATGTTTGCGTATGAGAAGAGACGGTAAAACCCCCGGGCTTGTCCCTCAAAAGTCTGTGGACTTAGTCAACAGGGGAAGACTTGAAAGGCGCTCTCAAAGAAGCCTTGCTAACGTGGCAAGAGTCACAAAAGGGCAAATGACTTTGGACGAGGGAAAGTGGAGGAAGTCCTCAAGGGATAAAACACCCCATCAAGGGCACGAATCTTCCCACCCTTAGACGAAGTCCTCTACCTGCTGACAAGGCTAGAAAAGGAACACTACGTGGAGGTCCAATCAAGGGCAACAACCACTGCCATCTATTCCGTACCCACAGAGTATGGTGGCATCTTGTCCCTCACCGGTGCATTACATGCTTTCTCCTGCAAACTATTTTGAGCATTTAAATACTCAAAATATGTATTAAATGTAAACTTAAGACTCCATTAATAAGAGTAGAATACTAACTGCCATGAAAAGTTCAAAAAAAGACAAAGCACTTGTTTACCTGTACTTTATGGATCAATTAAAGAGCCAACTCCATCAATCACGTCAAATCAAAACCTCCATATATATTTATATATGGAATTAGAAAAGAGTATTGTAGGGGAGACATTTTTTTAAAATTAGTTCAGGCCTAGCCAAAGTGTATATGTTGATATGAGTTAATTATACATTGTCACCCAAACCATGCATGCTTCTATACTTTGTAATTTTAAGTTTTAAGTGTCACAATTATCGCCTAAAGTTTGTGTTTTATCGGCCACTACCTAATTGCACTTTCTAACAAAACACGCCAGCCGAAGCTGCAATACGTGCCGCCACTACAGGTAAAATTTTTAGTCGGAAAATACAATTAGATGGCAACTAATAAAAAGACATAAACTTTAAGTGGTAATCACTAATACTTAAAACTTGAGATTGGAAAATCTAAAAACACGCATAGTTTGGGCGGTAAAGTCTAATTAACTCTATTGATATTTTCCTGATAACAAACGGCAGTTAATAATTGAGTGACAACCTTACGTATTTCAACTCTAATGCACCGTTTTAAGCGCTTGAAGCTTGATGGTCTTTATCAGGGCCCTGTCTACCGATTATATTTGTATTTTGTGATTTCACGTTTCTCAAATTAGGACAGATACACAAACTTTTATTTGGAACTTGTTGGAATTTTTATGAAATTTATAAGGTATTTTTGTTATTTTAAAAGGATAAAATTTTGAATTTTTAGTAAAATACATAATATATATATATATATATATGTTGTAGATTTAAGAGAAGCATAGAGGCTGTCAAATGCATAAACTGTATCTATGTATATAGCAATCAAAATCACCTTATTTTGTTTGTTTTCAGCGGAAAAATTCTACTTTGGTCATAAAATTGAAGTTATTAATGTTTGTTAATGTCACCTACGTACTTTTCATACTTTTTGTCCATTATTAGAGAAATTTCATATCTTCATCCAAGTCTTCTGAAGACAAACAGATGGAAATTACAAGCTGAAGCAGGTGTATCTTCATGATCAAACCAGTCATATCATTCGAAAATATGATTTGAGATATGTTTGGGCCAAAGTCCAGCAAGAAGACTGTAATGAAGAGTAGACTTGGCATTATCTAAGATATTCCACAAGGAAAAAAATGGATTGAAATGACAAAAGAAAAGAAAAGAAAAGGAAGTTTCATCAATTCTTTTACACTAATTTTTCTAATGTATTTGTTTTTAATATATTACTATTTTTTCACAGTTTTTTCTAATAAAAGTTATAGAACCTACTAAGAATATAATATTATTACTTTTTTTTCGAATATATAACTTAAACATTTTAATAATAAAAGATTCTAATTATTTTCATACAAATCTAATAGATGAAACTTAAAATTATATTCTTAAAAAGGATAATTTGATCATTTAGTGGCAGTATTATAAACTCTTCCGGCCTTATAAACATTGCATATATCTATACTATATATAAGGCATGATGTCATTAAATTTGAATTTTAGTCTCTATAAGTGTTTTTCTTTAAAGTGAAATTTTCTTGAAATATTCTAATTTGGTCGTAAAATTCAAGTTATTAATGTTTGTTAATGTCACCTACTTTTCATACTTTATGTCCATTATTAGAGAATTTTCATATCTTCATACAGGCCTTCTAAAGTCGAATGGGATCCCCTATCATTGGGATAGGGGATCCCATCCATATACAGCTTCCCATAATACTTGCGGGCATTTTTGATTTAGGTGTATACACCGTAATATGCATTTCACCTACCTTCTATTTTCAAGTGGTTTGCCATACTATGTAGTATGGGCCTTGCAAATATACATCTCGGCCCGGTGTATTAACAAGTAACCCAGGGGTTGGGAATCTCACCCATTAGGGTGAGCTTGGGAATAGCTAACTTGGGATTGAATTATATTAATTGGTATTTTACTTTTATACTCCCAAGTACAACCCTAGTTGTACAATTAAAAGGACATTTAGGTAATTTCGTATTGATAACAATATAAATTACCATAAACCAAACACATACAATGAAATTAATGGATACTCATATTAACCTATTTCAAATCTAAACAATCAACTACCCAAAATACACTATCACTTCAACATACCAAATATAATATAATTCGAACACCCAAACCAAAAACGCCCGCAAGCTAGTTTCAGTCTATTGAGTTGATGGAAGTGAGAGCCAAAAACTTTATTCAGCGGATCAATCAAGCACGTAACAATAAAAAATAATGTATGTATATACATATGTATCTATAAATAATGGAAAATTACCTTTTTTCGAGTTCCATGTTGCAACAATTTGAGAAGACTACTTTTAAAAAAAATTAAAAAAGTTAAAATTTAGAACACTAATTTGTCACACTTCAATTTTAAATTACTAATTTAATATTTTTTGACACATAAGGGATTTTGGCTGCGAGGCCTCTATCTTACCAACAAGGTAAGGTCTCATCAACATAAAGCACATGTTCTTATTGGAAATAAGAAATGATTTTTCTATGATGCACGTAGTATCATTTTCAATTATAAAATAGTCATTTATAAGTGTTTACCTGTTATTGTTATGTTTATAATCTACAAAAAATACGACAAATTACAATTTCTTGATGCAACATGTCATACTTAATTTCTTTGCGTTTAACTTGTCCAAGGAACTGAATTATTGGTTCTAGATTATACCGGAAAAAAAAATATATATATATATATATTTTTTTTTCTTATGAGGAAAAATTGTAATAATACTTCTATACTTGGTACATGATATAGAAAGAGATGCATGGAGGCTGCTATGTTCATAAACTGCATTTATGCATGTGTAGCAATAAAAATCAGCTTATTTTGTTTGTTCTCTGCGGAAAAATTCTAATTTGGTCGTAAAATTCAAGTTACTGATGTTTATTAATATCACCTACGTACTTTTCATACTTTTTGTCCGTTATTAGAGATTTTTCCTATCTTCATGACTTCATCCAAGTCTTCTGAAGCGAGACAAAACAGATGGAACAATATCGAAATATATAGCCAATGAATCAGAGTTCATTATCTGATCAAAATCTTATCCAAATGTTAGAATACTGACCGTTTAACATATTTGATAGATTAAATTAAATTATAAATACAAGTAATGAACCCTAAATTAAGCAGTCGATCTATTAAAATTCAAAGTCGAATATATACTTTTCACTAATTAATATATATATATATATATATATATGTATAATATTAATTAATAAAAAATTTGAACGGAATTTAAGTATGTGGAATTATATTAATACTAGTAGACTAGTAGTTAAACCGTGCCAAGGTAGGGGAAGTAATATTTTTATTTATATATTATGATAAATTCTATTAGTGTAAAAAATAAATCAAACAATTTCCTTTTTTTGTTGAACATAAGTTTATGAAATAGCTCTATAAATTGAGAAGTAATTGATAAATTACTATATCCAAAAGTTCAGTTGGTAGCGTAATATATTAACCATTAGATTTTGGGATAATTATGTAATTATCATTGATTTTTAAAAACAAATCCTTATGCAAAAATAATTGATGGATAATTCAGATATTTTAAAATTAAAGTACTTATAAATATTGTAAAAGGATATTATAAATAAAAAATTGCTATCTAATTTGAACTAAAATGTAACATATCGTATCTTAGGCTGTGTTTGGTATTGTTTTTAAGTGTTTTGGGAGAAGTACTTTGGGGAAATATCTTTGGATGGTGGATTGGGAGAGTGTGTTAAAATAAAATTGTGTTTGGTTTATTTTTTAAGTGACAAATTTTATCATAAATGTCTGTTCATAAAAGTTTTTGTTTGGTCAATGATGTCACATTAAAATTATATATATATATATATATATATATTAAAATAATGATTGAAATATGTAAAGATATATATATATATATATATATATATGTATATATTGATATGATAATTTGAAATGATTATAATTTTAATGATATTTTTGATAGAAGAGTAAATTTTGGATGAATGTTTGGTATTTGTTTTGGGAGATAGAAAATATTTTTGCAAAATGAAATCAAGCACTCCCTAAGATTTTAGATAAGTGTTGGATTCATCTATATTCTTTTATAAAACACCCGCACCATTTAACAACTGGGCTAAATTCTGCAACTACCCCCTATGTTTTTGGAAATTAACTAAAAATCCCATGTGATTAGAATATAGGCGAAAACAATTTTGTGTTATTTTTCTTATTGTAAAAAACCCCCATGCCGTCCCAAAACTAACCATGTTGTTGGTACACGCGCCTACTGTGCGAAAATGAATGAATTTGGGCGTCTTTTTAATTTAAAATTCAAGTATATCGACTTATTTACCCCTTTCTTTGTGGATTTAATAATATTATTTTTTTTTGCACAAAATTACATACAACCCCTTTTAATTTATTAAAACTGGTAAAATAATATAAACTCTAGAATTTCTATCAAGTATATTCTTTATTATAATATGATGAAAAAATTAAAAAAAATGCTATTTCAATATTGATGCGGGTCGAATTCGGGAGCTGGTCAACCGCGGTCGGTTGCTCTGGTCGAGTATGTAAGTGAAGGTGTTTGAACGGGAAGTTAACCCGCAACAAGGGAACGACAACGTGATCTAGCCGAGATGGGTCTCGGCTAAGACTCTCCGATGCTTATATTAGTCGATCGGTTTTTGAGGAGATTTGAGCAGAGTAAGGGTGCTGAGAGTAATTAATGCGTGTCTCTTACCATAAATATAGGGGTATTTATACTATGTCCAGGTAGACCGCGCTCCTGTGGGCCTGGCGGGCTAGGTAGGTCGTTGAGGGCTGATGTGGGCGACCCATGTGCCTAGTGGTAGGGTCCGTAGGTGCTAGCTAGCGCTCCATTAACGAGGTATGGGATTTGGTGGCTCCCATGGCCAATTTGACGGACCATTTAATTCCAGCAGAGATCCGTTGGGCCAGGTATGGTCCCGATCGATCCTGTGATCGACCTGAGGGCCGATGAGCTAGGTTTGAGCCGAGAGGGAAATCGTCTTGTCGGGCTCGTCGGGGAGAGGGGTTAGCCAAGCCGATCAGAAAGGCCTTAAGGAAAATCAATTGGGGACACCAGCGAGCTTGTCGCGAGAAAGATGGTCGAGAGGTCTGGTCGAAATTATGCCACGTCAAATATCAAAATTAAAAAAAAAAAAACTATTCTAATATTCTTTACTGTTGAGTACTATAAATATCAAAATTAAAATTTTTAAATAAATATTTAAACGCTAACAAAATAATTAAGAATATATATTAAATTTTTTTAATTAATCAAAAGTACCAAATATAAATATCAAAATTAAAATTTTCAAATAAATATATTAAATACTAACAAAATAATTAAAAATATATATTAAAATTTTTTAATTAAACAAAAGTACCAAATATAAATAATAAAATACTACACAAATAATTTTAAAAAATTAAAAAATTAATAATTTTTATAATTTTTTCCTTTCTTTTTTTTTTTTTTTTCTTTTTTTACCATTTCCTTATTCAACTCAATCGCTCCAATAGTCTATCTCCTAAATGTCTCACAAATCATAGCAATCTTCTTCTTCTTGCCATCACCACACCTCGAAATCTCGTTACCAAGGTCGATCCGCCGCTCAACCAAGGCCAAAGGCTGCTAGTAGCCAATCCCAAGGCCGCCGCCGCTCGCCCAAGCAGCCGCGGCTTGTGTGTGTGTGTGTGCAAATCTGTTTGTATAGATCTGTTTGTTTCGGCGTTTGCAGATCTGTTTGCATATATATATATATATTCATTTTTGTATGTATATTAGTATATGTGTGCACATGTTTATATATTATATAAATTCAAAAACCCTAAATTCCTTTTTTGTGGCTCTCTTTCTCTCTTAAAAATGAGAGTAAGGGTATTTATAACATATTTTGAAAGTCAAATGGGCAAAACGGTCAAAATGGTAAAAATTTAATGCCGTTAAATTTTTCCATTAAGTAGGGCAAATGTGCAAGCAGAGATAAAACATATGGGGTAATATCCCTATTTTTGAAACATAGGGGGTTTTTTGCTATTAAAACATAATACAAGGGGATTTTATGCAATTTTTCCAAACAACTACTTGGTGTCTTTAGTCTAATATTTTTTTTCCTCTTCTTTTCTCTCTCATTTTCTCTCACTTTCTCTCTCCTCCTTTTTAACGTGACATATTCTCTCTCCCTCTCTCTCTCTCTCTCTTTGTCTCTCCATCTTCTCTCATATCTTTATTTTTAATATTTAGTGTACTTTTTTATTTTTTAATAATAAAAATCAATTTAATTTTCAATCAATTTTTGTTTTTAATAATATATAAGTTTTTTATGTTCCTAATATATAATTTTATTAAATATGTGATTAAATTATATTTCATTTTTATTCAGCACGTGCATAGAGTGTGTCATTCCTACTAGTTTAGATAATTATAGATTATAGATAACTTCATACTTATACAAATTAAAATTTAAAATTATTATAATTTTATACCCATCACAACAATACAATTTGAAGCTATCTAAGTGCGCACATAAGTGACCCTTAAATATATACTAGGAAATTTGACACACGTGATGCGTGTGCATATTAAAATTGAATATAATTTAATTATGTGTTTAAAAAATTAAATCACATAAAAGTTAAAATAATTAGATTAAATTATATAATTGAAAAGGATAAAAAAAAAGAAGAAAGTCAAATAATGAATAGGGAGATGAGAAGGAAGAGAGAGAAACACAAAAAGAAAAATAATAATATTATGTTGAATGAAGAGAGAGAAAAAATAAGAATAGGAGAAAGAGGAAAGAAAAAAGGGGCCAGACCAAATACAACAAAAGTAGTTATTAGGTAAATTTAGCGCTTTATAATAAGTTATATATGTATTTACCTTTTTTAGCCATTTTATTTAATGAAATAATTTAACTTTTTAATATTTTAAAATATTTTTCTTTTTTTTAATTTTAGTTTCTAATGAATTAATAATTTTTTTTTATCACTATTTCATTTTATATTTTTAATTATTTTTTTAATTAGGTGGTCCTTTCTTATTGGGCCTTGAATTTGATATTAATGAACACAAGCCTCTTATATTTCAGATAAAATATGTTATCGGGTCATAATTTGGGTCGATTCGAGGCTAGGGAAGTTCCCAATAGGGAATAGGGCCTTGTTATTTGACAAATGCCCAATTTTTATTTGAAATTTTATGACAAATTTGTTAAAAATGTTAAAATAGTTAGAGCGTAACAAATTCATACAGAAAATTATAAATTTGCTTGCTAAGCATGGGCGTTTTCCAGTTAAGCCATTACTTTTTAGTTGGGCCTTCGTGCTGTGGGCTTCTTGATGGGCCTGATTGGCTTACCTGCCCCAACACCCATATTGAAAACCCTAATATCCTATCTAGGGCTTCCTCTAAGTTTATTTGCTGCTGTGTCGTCTTCAGTTTTCAGTCGCTTCTCTCTCTCTCTCTCTCGCCAATTGCTCAGCAGCTATGGTAAATCTCAAATCTCCTCTCTCCATTACATTCTCCAGAACTTGTGCATTTTTCTTTTTTAAATTGTTTTTTCACATTTTGTTTTTCTTGAAATATGGTTTGATTTTGATTTGTATTGCTATTGTCGTTTCAGATCATCCCAGAGAAGAACCGGAGAGAGATCTCTAAATACCTCTTTCAGGGTAATGCTTAATTGTTTGTTTTGTCATTCACATTTTATGTTAATGGATATTGTTTTCTGATGCGCATTTCTGTGTGTTTTATGTATATATACAGAGGGTGTGTGCTATGCGAAGAAGGATTTCAACTTGGCGAAGCACCCGGAAATTGATGTCCCGAATCTGCAGGTGATTAAGCTTATGCAGAGCTTCAAATCAAAGGAATATGTGCGAGAGACCTTTGCATGGATGCATTACTATTGGTACCTTACAAACGATGGAATTGAGTTTCTCCGAACATACCTCAACTTGCCTTCGGAAATTGTCCCCGCCACGCTGAAGAAGTCCGCCAAGCCCCTTGGCCGTCCCATGGGTGGACCCCCTGGTGATCGTCCCCGGTAAATAAATTTACTGTTAATTGATATTTGTACTTAGCTTTTTGATTTATAGGTTTGTTGAAAACTTAATAGTAATGTGATTGCCTTTTACTGGGAATCCATTTGACTGTTGTTGATAGCTTATGGTACTGTGGTTGTCTGCTATGCTGGAGAATCCATTTGAAAGTTGTATTTTTTATGCTGATAATGAAATTTTGACGCTTGTTTTATTCAATCATAATGACTGATGCTTTTATTCCTATATTTTTGTTTGGGATGTGTTTTCATATGTTTTGTGTTGTGAAGTAATGCTTTGGATGTGGTTTCATTTGTATGATTGAACTAGTTTTGGGCTTACTATAATACAAATGTATTAAGTGCTGTGTCATTAAGTTATGGTTTTTATGTCTTGTTAAAGGATATCATAAGGGTTATTTATAAACTGGCCTTTTCTTTTCTTGTGGTTGTGATCGGGCATTGTTTACTTCTAAGAACTTACATTGGAAAAACTGCATCTTTTTTCATGTTGTACCTTAGACTAGACTCAGCTATGGAAATTGTTAATAAATTAAATTTGGGACTTTATCTTCACAAGTCCCCATGAGGGTTTCTCTATAGATCATGTTTTGTCAATTATTATATTTCACTCTAAATGGAAATTGATAGAAAACATAATGTATAAGATAAGATTCAAATTTGAAACATTGATAAATTTATTTTGGTTCTACAATTATATATGTAACTATGTCATAGAGTCTGACTATTTTATACAAATTAGAATGCACTTTTTATATGACAAAACTGTGATTTTCCCCTGACGACATTTGTTTTTGTCCCTTGTTCACTCATGATGCAAACTTGATTTATTCTTCCATTCATTTTTATTTTTGTGTTGCTATGAAATCATGCTCTTGGGCGATGTCTTTTGAAACATTTATTTAATTATCTGTATTTCTTTTCTTTCCTCAGTGGACCCCCGAGGTTTGATGGTGACAGGCCACGATTTGGTGATAGGGATGGCTACCGTGGTGGACCAAGAGGACCACCAGGTGAGTTCGGTGGTGAGAAAGGTGGTGCACCTGCTGATTACCAGCCTTCCTTCAGGGTAATTTCATTTATCTGGTTTTGTGTAGGAATTTGGATTTGGCTGTTATTTTCCCTATTCAAAAGCTAGTATATGGTTTGTGTTTCTGAGATTTGTTTGCGAGCATCATCAGGACCTGTGGTTCTGCTAATTTGCTTTTTAATTATGAACAGTATATCTATGGTTGATGTTAATGAGATATCGTCAATAGCTGGAACCAGCCCATTGCTATCCTTAGATATCGATTCCCATATTTTTGAACCTTAATCTTGTTGGTGTGACTTGAAATAAGTGTCAGTCCATTCTGGAGAGTGGTTATCAACTATTTTCTACGCTACTCTTGTATCCTGATAGCTATGGAACTTTTTAAGTATGTTCACATTAATTGATGATGTGAGAAATGGTAACTGATGTGACTTCTAGACATTGAAGTCACTTTCTCCTATGGTTTTATGTGTAGTAGGGTTAAAGGTTTTGCTGAGTTTTATATCTTGATCTATTTTCCTTGGAGCTTATTATCTATTTTATCAGAATACGCATGTTGTCTTTTTCGGTTGAGTGTAATTCGTGCCACAATAAAAATTAAACTAGTTTGCCAGCATATAAACCTCCACTTTGCTGAACATGCAGGGTGCTGGTGGACGTCCTGGTTTTGGCCGAGGTGCAGGCGGCTTTGGTGGAGGAGCACCTTCAAGTTAACTTCTCTTGGTGCTTTCTTCATAGTTTTGTTAGGATGCAGATTTATGAATTTCTGGTGGAACCCAAAATTATATTTTTCTTTTTGAGTTATGGTAACGTACTTTTATTCATGTCTACAGTTTTGGTTGGCATTAAATGAGAACTCGTTTTGGGCTTTAAGATATGGGCCGTAATCCCTGTAGCCTGTTGCATAGTTTATTTCTCTTAAATAGTTGTGTGGTTTTGCTTTTTGCTTGACGCAAAGATGAATCTTACGACTTCCAAGATAATAAATCATAAATTCGACTTGGCCATAAATCATAAATCGAACCATCGCATTGGACTAATTGGGTAAACTAGTGAAACATTTCATTACCACCAGCTGCACGGCCTAAGAGTAACGGGCAAAATCTATTGATTTGTCGATTCTAACTCCCAAAATTCCACCCTCGCTTTTGCACTGCCTGCACCTGGCTAATCATGAAACTTCGCCACTTGCTTTTTATCTTTCGGCTTTAAGTTTTTGAAGTGAGCTATGGATGCTTGTTTCTTCATCAAAATTTAAGCATCAAACAGAGGGTAAAGATCTTTTGGAGCGCCCCCCCCCCCCCCCCCCCCCCCCAAAAAAAAAAAAAAAAACACAAAGAAGAAAGGTGAGGTGTTTTCTTCACCTTTCCTTCCTCAGATATAGCGCGTCCCTTTCCAATCCTTTGTTTTTTGGATTCTTGTACAGCTTGACCTCAGCGCGCTGAAGTTCGAACGGAACAAGGGTTTTGAAAGGAGCACGTACGTAAAGGCATGAGTGCGACTATGCTTTTGATAGGGTCACCAAGAAGCTTAAAGAACGCCTTAAAGTTAGTTGCTTAACTTTTAAAATGAATCAAGTACCAAGATTTTGGCGAGGGGAAAAAATGGAGTATGTAAGAGAGAATATTTTGAGTTGTTTCGGTTAAGAAAGGGAGCATGTAAGAGAGAATATTTTGAGTTGTTTCGGTTAAGAAAAACAATTAATTAAACAAGATGCTAGAGAAAAATAGAGTTCAACTAAGAAACTCTCACCAAAAGTGAGGGACTGAAGAAAACTTATATTTAATGCATTTACAATGTGCCTTCCCTTAATTGTTTTACCAAACTTGAGATTATATATATATATATATATATATTTATTTATTTATATAAATATTAATATTCATGTTCTCTTCTTCGGGATCTTTTAACCAGACGAAACGTAAAGGGTCTGATGTCTTTTGATAAATTGCTAATCTTAGAAATATAGTACTGCCCAAGCCACAATATTCGTAATGTTGTTTCAATTATCCTTCGATTATTATCATGGATGTGCAAGGTAAAACATACGGTGAATATTAATCAGGGTTCATAGCCGAAGTTTGACAGGGAAACGAGGTCACTATATTTAAAACTTTATATGAGAATACATGAGGAAGGCAACGACCTTAACACAAAACACCACAAACAAGAAACACAAAAGTCACACACTTGAGAGTACACAGGACTGAATACACCTCCACAGCTTCTCAGACAATCTAGTCAATCATAAAACAAGAAATCTTTTTAGAACAATTTCTATCCACAGTAAGAATCATTCTGTTTCACACTTTTAATCAACCTCCTCCATCTTGCTCTCGTCATTGCCCTCTTCCTCCAAGGCAGGCATATCAGCATCATCACCAACTTCCTCCTCATCAATGCTCAGACCAAGCTTCAACATCCTATGAATCCTCGATGCAAACGTGTTAGGATCATCCAAACTGAAGCCAGATGTCAACAGAGCAGTCTCGAAGAGCAACAAGACAAGATCCTTAACCGATTTGTCATTCTTGTCAGCCTCGGCTCTCTTTCTCAACTCTTCCATGATTCCATTATCGGTATTGATCTCCATGGTCTTCTTGCTCGACATGTAAGAACTCATGCTGCTGTCCCTCAGAGCCTGAGCCTTCATAATCCTTTCCATGTTTGCTGTCCAACCGTACTCACCAGTCACCAGACAGCACGGAGAGTCGACAATTCTGTCTGAAAGAACAACCTTTTCAACTTTGTCACCAAGAATGTCCTTCATCACCTTGCAGAGGCTCTCGAATGACTTCTTTTTCTCCTCCTTTTTCTTCTTCTCTTCCTCAGTTTCATCATCCAGCTTCAGCCCTTCCTTGGTCACGGAAACCAATTTCTTGCCATCATACTCTTTGAGCTGACCAACAGCATACTCGTCAATAGCATCAACCATGTACAAAACCTCGTACCCTTTCTTCTTGAGGCGTTCCAAGAAAGGCGAGTTTTCAACCGCCTTCTTGCTTTCACCAGTTATGTAGTAAATATCCTTCTGGCCCTCCTTCATCCTTGTGACATAGTCCTTGAGGCTAGTGATTTCATCACCACTCTTGGTCGAGTAGTACCTGAGCAAATCAGCCAATTTAGCCCTGTTCTGGCTGTCCTCATGGACACCCAATTTCAAGTTCTTGGAGAAGGCCTCATAGAACTTGTTGTAGTCCTCCTTGTTCTCGGCAATCTCATTGAACATCTCAATGCACTTCTTGACAAGGTTCTTCCGGATAACCTTCAAAATCTTGTTCTGCTGCAGCATCTCACGGGAGATGTTGAGTGGCAAATCATCAGAATCCACAACGCCTTTGACAAATCCAAGGTACTCTGGGATGAGCTCCTCGCAATTGTCCATGATGAAGACCCTCCTAACATAGAGTTTTATGTTGTTCATCTTCTTGCGAGTGTCAAAGAGATCGAATGGGGCCCGTTTCGGAACAAAAAGGATAGCCTTGAATTCGAGTTGCCCCTCAAGAGAGAAGTGCTTGACAGCAAGATGGTCTTCCCAATCATTGGTCAAGCTCTTGTAGAAAGAGACATACTCCTCCTTGGTGATCTCCTCTGGCTTGCGGAGCCAAATGGGCTTCTGCTTGTTGATGAGTTGCCACTCATGAGAAACCTCCTTAATCTTCTTTTTCTTTCCCTTGTCTTTCTCCTTCTCCTCGTCGACCTCCTCAACATCACCCTCCTCTTCCTTCTTTGGCTCTTCATCTTCATCATCGCTGATCTCTTTCTCAGTTGTCTTCTCAGTCCAGAGGTAAATAGGGTAGCTAATGAATTCAGAGTGCTTCTTCACAAGATCCTTAATCCTCCTCTCTTCTAGGTATTCCAACTACACATCAGACAGAAAACAAAATCAATATCGCTATACGAAAATTAAAAAGGTTACATTGACCAACAACATCTCAATTTTGAGGTTTGGTTAACAAGAAGATGTTATTTACCTGATCCTCCTTGAGGAAGAGAGTGATCTTGGTTCCTCTGCCAAGCTGCTCACCGTTGACATCCCTCGTGACAGTGAATGAACCACCAGCTTGTGATTCCCAGATATATTGTTCGTCATCATTGTGCTTGGTGGTAACTATAACCTTCTCTGCAACAAGGTAAGCAGAGTAGAAACCAACACCGAATTGACCAATCATGCTAACATCCGCACCAGCCTGCAATGCCTCCATGAATTCCTTTGTACCAGACCTTGCAATTGTTCCCAAGTTGTTCACCAAATCTGCCACGTTTTAATGAAACAACATCAGAACTTTTCAAAACAAATGTGTCGCACAAAGAAAAGCAGAGATCAAGCCAATAAGCAACTGATTCAAGATTAGGTGCCTCCACAATTTACTTAATCACAATGTCTTCTATCAAACAATTTATTGCCTTTTCAAGACATAAAAGCAATCTTAATTGACAAATTATAAATAAAATATCAGATACATATGAAAAACAGAACAGAGGGGCCTAATAGAAGCTTATCGGTCGGCCCCAGATTTCAAAATTCACGAAAATATGATTAAAATCTTGCACATTGCACAAAATTCACTCTCATCTCTTTAATGAAATATCCAGAAATCTCACAAACATAATCAAAATACAAGAATAAATGTATCTACCGAAACAGAGCAATGTAAAACAGATAAATGCATTACCTGCTTTTGTCATGCCGATACCGCTATCGATAATGGAGAGCGTGTTGTTAACCTTATCAGGCACGAGGCGAATGAACAACTCCGGCTGAGCGTCGAGCTTGCTCTTATCGGTCAAGCTCTCGAACCGGATTTTGTCCAATGCATCGGAGGCATTGCTGATCAATTCCCGGAGGAAAATTTCCTTGTTGCTGTAGAATGTGTTGATAATCAAGCTCAGAAGCTGGTTGATCTCGGCCTGGAAAGCGAAGGTCTCTGCATCCGCCATTTTCACGTCCGCCATTAGAATTCAACACAAAAAATTACGGAACAAGAACAACGAACTTTGGATGATTCTTGAAAGCGAGAGAGAGAGAGAGAGAGGGAGCAAAAGCAGGGATTTTGCCAACTGGATTTTGCTGGATTGAGGGAAAAAGAATGGAGAAGTAGTTTATATAGTTGGGAATTAGAGTTCTAGGAGGTTCGATTGGTGAACGTTAGAGTTAAGAGAGAAGCAATGGAGATGCGAAGACTTGGATGATTCTGGAGCCTTCTACTCCCATCTGGACTCTCGGCTTTATTTACGTTTTTAGTTTCCCGCGTAAGTTTGGGTAATCCAGGCTTTTAGTATTTTAATTGGAATCGCGTTTAGGGCAAATTGATGAACCGAAATAAAACCGATTAACTGAAAAAAGCGGACTTTTTACAAAATTTAATCTAAAAAAGTATTTGTGCTAATATTCTGACACAAAAATTAATTTTTTAAAAAAACGTAACATAAAATGACAATGGTATTATCGATTTTTATTATTTTTTTTAATTTATCCAATAAATTTACAAATGGTAAAAAAAAATTAATATTTTAATAAAAGTTGACAGTGGCAAAATCGATTTCTATAAAAAAAAATTAATTTCTTGAAGAGTTTTAACATATTTCTAATAAGCAAAAAAAATTGCAAGAGCTGATAATACCATTGTCGACTTGTATAATTTTTTTTTTTTTTGTTTGAGAAATAGAAGTCGACAAGTTGTAAAAATTTCTTTTTTAAAAAAATTGAAAGTGGACAATAACAATATGATAGACTTAAAAACAGAGTAAAAAATTTAAACCCAAACGAAAAACACTTCTTTTCGACCACAGAATTCTCATAATAAAACAAGAATCCAAGAAAAATCCAATCTTTATATGTATTCTGCATAAAATCGATGAATAAAGGGCAAAAAAAAAAAAAAAAAGGAATTTGTACATATGTTTGTAAATAAAGAATCTGACAATGGAATCCAATGGGGAATAAACAAACGCCAAAAAATAAAACAAGAACGCAACGGGAAGTTTCTGAAGAATTTATTTTCTCACAAAACCCAGAAAAAAGAAAAAGAAAAAGAAAAAGAAAAACAAGCCCACCTTACAAACAAACTTCTCAATCAGAGGGCTGGCTTAAATCAAGAAGAAAGCTTGTGTATGTATGTAGGAAAAATTAAACTAACCACCCCTGAGGTTTGGCTGATTTACGAAAAATTCTCTACTTTTTTAAAAATTACCAAAAATCCCATAAGGTTTCAAAAATATTACAAACTTATTCGAATTTTCGAAAATATCCCTTCCCCTTTTTTGGGTGATTTACATTGATCACCCTGAGATTAGGCTAATTTACGAAAAACCCCGTATGATTTCAAAAATTATCAAAAACCCCCTGAGGTTATACTAATATTACAACTAGCACCTATTTAAGTTGACTTATCAATGATATTAATTCTTTTTTTTTCCCCTCTGTAATATTGTTATCATAAAATTTTAATTTAATAGATTTGAAAAAAAAATTATGATTACTTATTCAAATAAATATTCCGAATTTAATGTTATGAATTTATACTAAATATACGTAATATGTGTTAAATTTATATTTGAGAAAAATATAATTATATACATCGTATATATCCATTATGTGAAATGAGAAATATAAACATTGATTGAAATAAAAAATTGAAATTAAATAATACACTTGAAAATTTTATTTAGCTTGAGAACTCTAACTCATTTCTCTTAAAATTTACTCCGTATTAGTGATAATATAACATACTTGATGTGTTGGTAGATACCTTTAATGCATTAAATTCAAAATATTTATTTGAATAAATAATCACATTTTTTTTTCAAATCTATTACATGAAAATTTTATGATAACAATATTACAGAGGGGAAAAAAAAGATTTAATATTGTTAATAAGTCAACCTAAATAAATGATAGTTGTAATATTGGTATAACTTCGGGGGGGTTTTGGTAATTTTTGAAACCATAGGGGGTTTCTCGTAAATTAACCAAATTTCAGGGTGGTCAGTGTAAATCACCCAAAAAAAAGGGAATGGGTATTTTCGAAAATTTGAATAAGTTTGTAATATTTTTGAAACCTTAGGGGGTTTTTGATAATTTTTGAAAAAGTAGAGAATTTTTTGTAAATTAGCCAAATTTCAGGAATAGTTAGTGTAATTCGCCCATGTATGTATGTATGTATATGTATGTATAACTTGGTTTTGACTTGGCATTTTGAATTGATTGACCCTCTAATGGAGATTTTAGGCTAAAAACGGGTAGATCTTAATCCTGTTTTTGAGGTGGGAAATGGGTTTTTGGCAATGAGATTGGTTTTTGCTCCACCAGCAGGAGAACATCAGAGTTTTCAAAGAAACAAAAATGGAGTCTTTTGCTCCAATTTTTTTTTTTTTTTTAAATTAACAGAAGTCGACGATATAAGTCATAACTAATTGTGGGCTTGTGCAATTACATCTCTTTCATCGCCTCTTTGATTGGGAATGGAGAGTAGTAATTGTAGACCTTTTACTAATTCAAAATATTTTTTGTTAAAATAATAAAAATAAAAATAAACGACACCAACGTTTTCGTCTTAAAGTGTTGCCCTGCTAAGAAAAATTTCACAAATACCCGAATTTTTCATCTTTAACTATCGCTCATTATGAAAAGTTTCAATAATTGAGATTATACTAACAAATTGATATTGCATGCAAGTTCAATAGATAAATTATTATCGTTCCTAGTACAACGAGCAAACTACTTTTTTCAATATAGTTCCCCCTCCCCCCACACACACACCCAAACCCCCACCACCTATTTTTTTGCCAACTAGAATAACTTAAAATTTACTAATACTAGTATTATTATCAACACATAACATACACAAAGAAAATATCTTTATTACACACCGTGACATATCTCCCTACCAAAACCAATCATCGAATCAGCAATATAAATCATTCAAAGGTCGAAATTTGTATGATCTCATGTTAGACAATGAAAGCAAAAAGGTTGCTCCTATTTTACATTTTGACTAATATATTTAATTATAATCTCCCTAAAAATATCCACAAAGCCACCCCTCATGAATCATGGCTTAAATATGAGTTAGATAGCATACATAATATAGGTTAGGCAACCTTGAGATCTTGTGAATATTTGATAAATTTTTCTTTCGAAAAAAAAAACATTAATACCTTTGAATGTTTTTTCCCCCTTGAAATCCTTTAATTAATGTAGTTTTTTTTAAAACTAATTAATGTAGTTAAATATCACAAAAAAGAAATATATAAGAGTACAAATCAATAAATACATTTCGTCATATATTTATACATACATTTCTCAATCATTTTCTTTCACACTTTTAGCAATTTTATTGATATAAAAAACACACAACCCATAATTCAATTTGGTGTAAATATGAGTTAGGTTGCGCACACAATAATAATATAAGTTAGGCAACCTTGAGATATTGTGAAGATTTTATAAAATTTTCTTTCGAAGAAAAAACATTAATACCTTTAAATGTAATTAAATATCACAAAAATAAGAAAGATATAAAAGCATAAATCCCTAACCAAAAACAAATAAAAGCATAAATCAATAAATACATTTCGTCATACCTCCATACATACATTTTATTTAAAATTTTCTTTTACATTTTTATCGGTATATAGAAAACACAAAATATACAATTTAATTTGAAATCGAAAATTTCGCTTTTATGATTTTGATAATTTAAATTACATAATTTATCTAATTTTTTTTATCTAATAATCTTATTAATCTTAAACCAGGTACACAGCTATATATTATAGATTATTGTTACTATTACTATTACTATTAAATGTCTCAATTTTTTTTTTTGATAAATATTAAATGTCTCAATTTACTACAATATGGTAGTACCGTAGTACTATCCCCACATTTTGGTATGCTTTTAAATTGCAGTTTTTAGTGGCAAATAGCAAAGCCCATCTCTTTGCACGAGTCAAAAACGGCAGCAGTGGTTGACCAACTAATCCAAAACGACGCCGCTCGACCGTCGCCACCGTACGCCGCCGCCAATGAGTGATCTCTTCTTGCTATGGGTATCAAATCATTGAGGAAAAAATCTAGCAAGCGTTCGTCAAATTCAATCCCCAATAATCCCCACAACAGTCCCATGGCGCCTCCTGCGACGTCGTTGCATTCGAATCGCAGGATCGTCCCCGTGCTGATTTCAGTTATTTTGTTTATATGTGTTCTTGTTTTGATAAGCATTTCGTCGAACATGCGTAGCGCGCTTGGCTCGGACTCAAAAACATACCCAATTTATAGTGTTCAAGTTGTGAATGAGTTCCCTCATGATCCCAGTGCCTTCACTCAGGTTTGTTTCGTTTGAATTAAAGTTTTTGTTTGAATTTGGTGGATTGATTTTTTTTGTACTTTAGATGAATTACTGATTCAAAGATCCATCTTTCGGGAAAGGTTTTAGGTCAGTATAATGATTAGATTGTAAGCAAATTTTGATGCATGAACATTTTCTTTTCTCCATTTGCTATTCCTCTCTAATGTTAGCTGTTCTGTCTTTATTTGCGTTTCCCGATCGATTGTTAATATGTTATTTATGTTAGCCTAAGGCACAGGTCCCTATCAAACAGACAACAAGATACAATTTAATGTTAAAAACCCTTTCCAACTCTTTGGGTGCTGGCGATCATAGTTAGTCTTGAAAGCTCCATTTCAATCCATATGCAAGAAAAGAACTGTGCTTCTGGTTTATTGGTTATGAATTTTATTGGTATTCTTGCCCAACAAGTGTAACGATTATTATTGTTTTTATGCATATTGGTTTAATCACTTATCAGTTATGTATAAATCATTCTGATGAATGATTTATGTTTCGAGGTTAAGAGTAACAGATTGTACTGAACTTTGTGGTTGTACTTGAAAATCATATTTTTGTTGCATCGATACTTTTTTAGAATGATCAATTTGAATTTGAAAAGTCATGAGAGGTATGGTTCTGCAGCCTTTCGTACGTCAGTAAATCAGGAGAGCCTTTTCGTTTCTATTTCCTCTTTCCAGGAAAGATGTGCGTCAATAGAGTTAGTAAAATGTTAAAAAATTGTTACCTTTTATTAGAGATTTAACAATATTGAGTTTGCTATCCAGGGGCTCTTGTATACAGGAAACAACACTCTTTTTGAATCGACGGGACTTAACGGACATGTGAGTTTGTCTTTTTTTTCTTTGGTCGTGATGATACATATATGTAATAGCCATATTGTCCCAAGTTGCAGCATAGGCCTCTTATAATAGCATATTTTCAGATATTCCCAAACCCTTGATAGATAGCGAATGGGAGGAGCTGTATCTGTATCTAAAAACCAAGTAGTGCTTGTATTTTGGGGTATATTGGTGGGCATATTAGAATATGGGCTTCAAAAAGTGGACAATTATCTTTTCATTAAACACTCGAGTGCGAATTGATACGTAATGGCATGTTAGCCAGAAACACGATTTGTACTTTGGGGATTATGTTTGAAATACTTTCATGTTAAAATATTTCCATTGGAATCTGTTGTTCATAGATCAATAATATTCCCAAGATAGCTTTGCACTAGACCTCTATGATTCTTGTTGATAATAACTTTGTGCTTATTTGTTTCATGTTACGCAATTTCTTTGTGAAACTAAGCATAACACTAAATTCCAATTTGCCTACAGTTATAGGCACTCCCATGACTTATCATCTTGGTTTTTTTATTTCTTTTTTTCACCCCCGGGTTTTAGTTAGGTTGGTGATGTATGCATTCTTTTTTCCTGAGTTATGGCTTAAATATGCAGATTTTTCTCCTGAAGTCGTCGTATATTTATGTTTTCTTATCTTAAATTGCAGTCATCTGTTCGGAGAGTTGCTCTTAGGACTGGAAAGGTACAAAAGTATAGATCAACTACAGATTTGGAGTTGCACTTTTTCTTTACAATTTGCTTAAAACTAACTCAACGATTAATTTCTGTCAACTTTTTTTTTTAATAATCTTATCCTGAATTTCTTGGCAGCCTACTAACTTTGATATTTTTGACAGATAATTTGTAGGAGAATATAAACTTTATTTCTTGAACTTTTAAACAGTAGGAAACATTTGTATGATCTTGCTAGAGTTATGACTACTAAATAACTTTTGAATCTTGTTTACAGGTCAAAGCTATTCACAAAATGCAGTACGATTACTTCGGGGAGGGTTTGACTCTTTTAGGGGACAGGTTTGTGTGCAAAGCTGCACATGCCTTTTATTGTGTTTTTCCTTTATTCAGCAGAGTGAAGATCTCAAATAGTTGAAATGTTATTTGGTTTCAACATGAAATTTGAATAAAGCTTATTTTGAATATTCTGCATCTCTCAGTGACGATAACTCTTTTTTTTTCTCCTATTAAAGTAAGGCTTGGCCAGGCTTATATTCTAACAGTGTTTCATGTCTTGTTCTCTATTCTTTTTAAGCCTGTGTCAATTTAAACTAGTAGAAAGTTCTATTTTGGTTTACTTTATCATGTTAATCTTAGAATGAGTCGCTAGTTCTAATGTACCCATGTACTTTTGTAGGTTGTTTCAAGTGAATTGGATGACGAAAACTGGTTTCATATATGACCAAAATAACTTGGGCAAAGTTTGTGCTTCACCTTTTTATTCCTTTCTGAGTCATTTTCTACCTTATCTGTTCATGCTATTTCAGCTTGATAATTTTTCATGTGTGAATTATTTTACATTTTAGTCCTGTTACTTTTCATTTGAAGGTGTTTCCTAACGCATCTTTCAATGTTGCATTGGCTGATTTTTTCACGCATCTTCTATCATAGATATGGAATTTTATGAACTTTCCAAATTGCAACACCTTGAAGCCAAATAAAATGGCTTCCTACATAAAGTATAGCAAACTTTTTGTACTTATGATAGTGTAGCATTAGTTTCCAAGTTCACTTTTTATGCTTATTACACGCTTCTCTTCAAGCGTAAAGTTGATATTGTCACCATAATTCTTTCTAGCTGTACATAGTGAGATGTCTCTCTCTAGTTTTTCCAAAGGCAGTTGTTTCATAGGCTATCTCAGTGTCATCCAAATTACTTAGTTGTGGCCTCAATATCCAGTAATGTGTGAACTCTTATGCATCTCAATGTTGGTTCTCTAATTAAGAGGAGTTTCATCATCTTATAGTTACTGTTTGTATACATATAGATCTCTCCATCAGCAAAACGGTTGTTCACCATTGGTCTCTATCTCTGAATGTTTGTGCATCTCCTGCAGATTAACACATTTTATAATCCAATGAAAGATGGTTGGGGGTTGGCAACTGATGGCAAAGTTTTATTTGGAAGTGATGGAAGCTCAATCTTGTATCAGATTGACCCTGAGACTTTTACAGGTTTGCATTATTTGAAAGTTGGTGCATTTCCATTAAGGCATAAACCCGTTGGGCTTTCTTTCCCTGCTCCCATGACCGCCTCCCCAACAGCCCCTCCACACCCAAGTGGATGGCTGAATTTACAAATGTTACTCATTTTGTTTTAATTCATTGCTTTAGAACGTGTTGAGGACTATGAACTTTAGCAGAAAAATACAATAAGGCTGTATTTAGAAGGATAATATTTGGGATAATAATTTGTGTTCTATATTCCAACTTCCTTGATTAAAAGAAATTAGTTGTCTGAGTATCTGATAACATAGTGAGAATTCTATTTGTTGTATATCTTTTACATCACGTTTTTTATTCCTTGTATGCCTTTTACATCAGTTCTTGAAAAGTATACTGTCAAGTACAAGGGGCATCAAGTACACAACCTGAATGAACTGGAGTACGTGCATGGTGAAGTGTGGGCAAATGTTTGGCAGGTTTGTCACAGAAACGCCCACTTTTTCCGTCATCGAAATTGTGTATGTATCTTCTTATATGCATATTGGATCTTACCTAGCCTTCTATTTCTTCTAGACTGACTGCATTGCTAGAATATCGCCTAAAGATGGTGGTGTATTGGCGTGGATATACCTTCCAAAGCTCAGGTTCTGTTTTCTCTTCATATTTTAAAATAGTCATTGTGGATATAATTTTTTTTTTCCCTGCAATGATCAATAATCTTGGGAGCTCAATCTGCTTATTAGTTAATTGATTGTACAGGGAAGGATTGGTAGCATCTGGGAACACGGTAACATTTTTTCACACGATGAATGGCTATGTGAATATGTAGCGCACCAAAAATTGTTTCCATATGTTGATAATTTAAAATTTGATTTTTCAGGGAATTGATGTGTTAAATGGCATAGCATGGGATCAAAAAGGGGACCGACTTTTCGGTAAGCTCATGGTTGTGTGTGTTGTGGCTTTTGATATGTTATTATCCGGTGTGTACTCGAGAAACCATGATCTCTGCCTGGCAATTTTCTTTTTGTATCATCTCTCTCTCTCTCTCTCGAATTGAGATGTTGTTTGCTTTATACAGTGACTGGAAAGCTATGGCCGAAGCTATATGAGATAAAGCCGCACCCGATGGAGAAAGCATTCAACGGTGATATTGAGAAGCTCTGCATGCCACCACCAGTCCATTTTGGAAAACGATAGGACAAATATACATTCTGGGAAGCTTTTTTCGTTTTTGGAAAGGCTTAGTACTTTCTTGTAGAATTACTGGAAAATAACCGATCTATATCTGTATCTATTGGATCATCAAAGTCACAAATTTACTGGAAAAATGACCAATATATATCTGTATTTACTGGATCCCATAAAAGTCGTATTGCCTATATCGGTAGTTGGAGTAAGTCGCTCAATCTTTGAACTAAAAATGTCTCTGTTTTATTTTTATGGCAATAGCTTTCATTTTCAAGTCTACCCTCATTATTAATGTTTGTGGTTGATATTTGATCTATTTAAAATAATTAAGATTTATGAACGAATTAATAATGATTTGTCATGGGCGTAAAAGGTTAACTAAAATCATAGACATGTTTAATCACTATTTTTCAGTCCAATAGTTCATACTCATTCAATCATAAATCAATCTACAAAATAAAAACTATCTCAAATAAGAAAAATTAGGAAATGAGAACAGAAGTACAATCCAACCCCAGTTTGATCTAAATCCTAGGCCGTTAGTGAACTAATGAAGAAAGACTGATATATAATCTTAAATTTATAAGAAAAGCATGAATAAAAGGCATTAAATAAAAGAAAAAAAAGTTCCATATTCCCACCACTTCATCAAATTCAGTTAGTTATCAACAGTTTCGAATTCAAAAAAAAAGAGTTATACTCAAACCCAACTTCTACAAAAGCAAAAAACAATTCCTATTTACTCTCCTAAAATTCCAATCCCAAGAAACTAATTATCAAAATCATGTCTCCTCATGAATCATCATCATCATCCATCAAGCACAACTTATCAAAGCCAACATCATTTCTTGGTCTCAAACTATGGGTTGCCATAGTCATGTGCATACTCTTAGCCCTCTTGTTCATTTTGATCTTCACCATTGTTATCATCTACTATAGATTAAAAAAAAACAGGGAAAAAAAGTCATCAAAATGTGTAGGAACGTCAAAGAAACCTGATGTTAATGTTTACAGCAATTGTTCCATGGACCGGAGGCTGTTGTCGAGGAATGGGTGGGATATTGAGATGAGCATTGAGACCCCTGAAAAACAGGTTATGTACTCTGATCACTGGTCTAGTAATGGCAAAATTGGTGATGAACATAATGGCGGTGGTGTTAATGGAGAGTGTCGGGGCCCGGATACCGGGCCTGTCGGGGTGTACACGTTGAGGGAGATTGAAGAAGCTACTAATGGATTTGAGTATGAAAATGTGATTGGGAGTGGTGAATATGGAGTGGTTTATCAGGGTCTTTTGCTGGACAATACTCAAGTTGCTATCAAGAAGTTGTTCAGTAACAGGTACGATGTTTTCGTCACACCTATGGACGAAGTAAAAGAGTTTAATTTTAATTTTGTGGGATGACAATTAACTTTTTTATAAAATATAAAGATGTTAAATATTGAAATATATAGTGGGCGATTGTGCCTACTAGCCCTCTCTTATCTCCGTCCTGGTTAAAACTTCAAAATGTTCATTTTTGTTGCACAAAGTTTGTGTGAACCTAAAGTTTTTTCATTTTTTTTTCAGTTGGAAATTTTTATTCCCTAAAAGGAATCTTTATATTCTATTTTATATTTTTGATTTAATGTAATAATTTTGAGATTCTTGAATCCATTACAGGAGGGCAAAGAAAGCCTTTATGAGAGAAGCAGAAGCAATATTGATGATTAGGCACAGGAACTTGGTGAAGTTACAGGGATACTGTGCTGAAGGAGCATACAGGTACTCTACTTTTTGCCTCACTAAATTATATACAATTACATAAATCTTTGGTTTCGACTTTCGATTTTGAAAAATTACAAATATCTCCCTCCCTTTTGACCCCTTTATCGATCACTGCACCGAGCTTAATGATCCAATAATTTATTTTATAATTTCTCTGTTGAAAGTGAGACAAGTTTGTAAACTGCACATAGTTGACCCTATTAAATCAACTTATTTGTCCTCATTGATCAGGACGCTAGTGTATGAATATGTAAACAATGGAAATCTCAATCAATGGCTACACGAATCCGTAAGCCAAGTTAGCCCTCTAACATGGAATGTTCGGATGAAGATAATCATAGGAATCGCAAAAGGGTTCGTGTTTCTCTCGTTGAAAAAACTCACCTTTCTTGTTTTTTTGTTAATGCAATTACTTCAGTACTTTTGATGTAAATTGTTTCCTTCAGTTTAGCTTATCTGCACGAGGATACCGAGCCTCCGGTTATCCACGGAAACTTGAAATCGAGCAATATACTTGTTGATCAACAATGGAATCCCAAGATTTCAGATATTGGGATCAATAATCTGTTAGGCCCTGAGTGGAATTATGCCATAGCTTCTCCAACTGGAATGTCAGGGTAAATCAATTATTAATATTATTCATTTTTTTTTTGTTCAGAAAATTGAAATTTCAACATTAATCTTCAATGCATTTAATATCAGTATTATGTTTGATTCAATCTCCCTTTTTTGGTTTTAAAATTACACATACCTTCCGTGTAACTTATCTGCATTTGATAATTACACTTACTGTAGATTATTATACATAGTTTAACTATGTGATCATTTGAAGTTTGGTAACCTTCTTACATTTCTTATGCTTATATAGATAACTTCATCCAAATTTCTTGATCAAATTTCGTCGGGGGGGGGGGGGGGGGGGGGGGGGGGGGGTATTTGTAATTTTGAAACTAAGGGGGAAAATTTTTTCGAAATATATATGGTTATAGGGGAAGATGGTGTAATTGACACTAATGATTCTACATATTGAACTAACACATTGTGTTGAATATTTAGTTATATAGCTCCAGAATACGATAGCACTCGCGCGTTAGATGAGAAGACCGATGTTTACAGCTTCGGGATGCTTATAATGGAGATTATATCTGGGAAAACTACCATAGAATCAACTGTGAACGAAATAGAGGTAATCGTGATCTTATCAATCGAAATCCTTGTTAAAATATTATCCATACAAGATTTTTAAACGAAGAACCATGTTTTTTTGCAGGAATATTTAGTCGACTGGATAAAATCCAAGGTAGCAGACCAAAACTACGATGTTATCGTCGACCAGAACCTGCCCGAACTGCCCACTTTGAAGGAGCTCAAGCGAATACTCCTTATCGCACTCCGGTGCGTGGATTTTGAGGCCGAAAAGAGGCCTAAAATGGGAGAGATAATCCATATGCTGGAGCCAAGAGACTTGCTACTTAGTGATGTAAGATTTGTTTCATCTCTTAATATAATCATTCATCACTAGCTACAAGAATATATCCCCTTCAATGACGAACCAATACACTATAAATTTAGTTTCTATGATGGATTTCGTTAATAATAATTTCATTAGTAAATGCCTTATCACTGATTTTTTTTAGTTCTATTCACGTTGAATTATGTCACTAATCCATCGCAAATACCTTAAATCACTGATAGAATCTCTCCTTAATAAATTTTTTGTTAGTGAATGGGGTGCTTTTTGTAGCACATGGCATGTTAATGAAATAATATTGTATTCGTAGTTCATGGTTTGTGCAGGAAAATGTGGTTAAGAGACAGATTTCTAGACGAAGTTTGTCGAAAGAAGATCAATCGTCGACGAATTGAATTTTCGGACATTGGCTTCAACATTCATGATGTCTTGATTGTTAACTGGCTCTATTCGTGTTTACCATCTAAGAATGTTTTTCCTTTGTTATTCATGATGGGAAGATGTTTTGGTACATTTATTTACTTGTTCTTGATTTTCTTGGACAAAAGGGAGACTTTGTTGATGTGCAAAACATATCATTTGTCTACTTCAGGTAGCATTAACACATTAGTTCATCAAAATTTCTGATCTTCAAACGGAGAGCACGACAAAGGATTTTCACCAGAAACATGATGCAATTACACTACAAGATGGAGGTGACAAGAAAAGACGAACCAAAAATTAAATAAAAGCTCTAAGGACATCAACCTGTGCATTTTAAGCGAAGATGAAAAGACACTTCAAAGTCTCATTAACAAAAGAAAAAAGAACTCAATAAATGGACCAAAGAAGAAAACCTTCAGTATCATAAAGATCAAACAAGAAAAGGATTAGAGTTACAATGAATTAATGCAAGTCCATATGTAGTCACTACAAAAAATTTTTAAGACTATTTATAACTTCCATGCAATTTTCTTCATTGTTAACAATATTTATTTTTATTAGCAATTGAAAATTTCGTTTTTAAAAATGATTTTTTCCCTTTTGAATTTTTATTTCAGTATACTATAATAATTTGTGGTTCTTATTTATACTGAATAATGTGATTAACATACAACGCATGTTATCATTACTAGTAAACCCAAAAGGACATCGAATTTTGTCCATTTTTTCACATAAGCGCCAAAAGACTAAGCAAGATTGTGCTCTAGACAGCATAACAAGTCTTCAAGTGAACCTTATCAATAGGCAACGTATCAACAGGGAAAGCACAATTCACTGGTTTCTCCGGCAACAAATCACATGGCTTCGGGTTCACTCGGCTCGACACCCCCGCGATATCCGTACAATTCCAAGGCAATTTCGCCTTCTTATAAGATGGAAAATCCAATTTCTTAGTCGCCAGCTCAATCCTCACATTAGACATACAGATCCCAGTAAACGGATCGCCCTTAATTCCGGACAAATCACCAGCAATCGTAACATTCTTCCCGATCATGTCCTTGAAATTTATGTTTTTGACAACGGGTAGCGCTTTGGGGTCGTACCCGTTATCAGGGTGGGACCCATATGCGCCCGTCATCCAGAAGACAAACTTCATGGTGTCCATCTTCATGTCTCTAACGTATATGTCCTTCACGTAGGCACCTCGTCCGGGGGCTGACTTGATTCTTGGGAGTTGATGGCGTGGATTTGTTCCGCACGAACGTCTTGGATCCCACCTGACATTTCGCTCCCCAGGGCGATGACCGCACTATCGGGCGAAATGCAGGTGAATCTTTTGATGCTTAGGTGTTTCGTGGGTCGACCGACTTTTATACCATATTGGTCCCACCCACTCTTGACCGCAATGCAGTCGTCACCTGACACAACGTAGCTGTCGCGTATGCGTGTATTTATGCAGGAATCTGCAGGGAACATAAAGTAGAAAACAGAACTCATTTCGATTTTATATAAATTCAAGGGGTGACTGTCCCTACCACCCCCTACTTAATCCCTGCCAATACATATATTTAATAAAATAAAATAATGTTTTTGAAGTGAAAGGGCAACGCACGAACCTGGATTGATTCCATCTGTGTTTGGAGAATCAATTGGCGCAATAATTGTCAAGCTCTCAATTATTACATTGCTACAAAATGTTCCACACAAGAAAAAATCATCAAAATACAGAATTTCAATTAGAACTTTTAATAACTTTTTAGGTTGTGATTTAGCACGAAAAATGACCATATACCTGCAGTAAGTCGGATGAACATTCCACGAGGGGGAGTTGATCAATGTAAGATTAGAAATCTGGACCCGATTTGAGTACAATATTTCAATCAAGTAAGGTCTAGTGTTCTTAAGCTTATGACCCCTGAATTTTTTCCACCAAATTTCGCCCTGGCCGTCAATCGTCCCATTCCCTCCTGCAACACATTAAAAGATTTTTTATAAATTAATTACTACGAATTCTTTATTTTAATTTTCAGTCCACATTGTATTTCCTTTTTATATCCTCAGTTGTGGCAAAATAAAGACTATTTTATAGATATGTGTTAATGAATCTGAAAAGTGGAATATAAAATGAAATAGAAGATTTGAGTCGATGATAAGTACCAGTAACAACGACATCGGTTAGGTTTGTGCCGACAATCAGACTAGAAAACCTTTTCCCTCCACCATCTCTTCCTACTCCGTATGAGGGCAATGGATCAATGAGAGGATAATCTGATTCTTTCTACAGTTCATACACATCAAGGAAATGTTAACAACACACTTCTTAAATTTAAAGAAGACAAAAACACACAAATAAATAAATATTCATAAATCAAGCCGATTTTTTTTTCTCTTCAAGAGACAAGAATTGTTGTTGATTGCCTAACTTGCCTTCTAAAATCTCGAATTTATAAAATTTTAAATTTTATTCTCCAAAATTAATAAAATAGTCTTCTATATTATACAAAAATTTTGGATTCATTTCGATGGATTTTTTTTTCAAAAGAAAAACAATTGCTTTCTTTACCCAAAAAAAAGGAAAAAAGAAAAAAAAAACTTTAGTAGGAAAGAAAAACTTTAGTGGAAAAAACAATGATTAGTTAGGCTTTTAGATAAAAAAAAAAAACATAAGCCAATGAAAAAAAGAAACTAAAAGTGATATTTTTTTTAACATTACCGAAAATAAATTTCAAAGAAAAATACATTTTCAAACATTTTTAAATTATTGCATCCAAATAAAAATAACTTAACTTTATATATACACATATTATAAAAAGTAAAGCTCGATAAACACTTTTTTTAAACAAGTCCAGAATTATCCCTCCAGATTAAAATTTTTGATGTGATCCCCGACCGTAAGTACCAAAAAAGTCAAAAATTAAAGAAAGAGAGTCCAACCTGAGATGCAAGAAGAACAGCATCCTTGTGAATATAGAGGGTGAAATGGCTTGTTAGGCTAAATGACCCCGTCAGCCATTTTCCAGGGGGAACAACAAGCTGTGCTCCACCATCAGATGCAAGCTTGCTCAGATTAGCAATGGCTGCCTTAAATGCTGCTGTGTTTAAGGTTTTTCCATCTCCGTTGCCTCCAAAATCTGTTAAACTTGCACTGTGTTTTCGGCAATTTATCGCTGAATATTTGACTTTTCCTTTGTTATTTTTAAAATGTCTGCATTCAGCTAGATTCAGACACAGGACCACCACCGCAAAGCAGATCAAGAATTTCTCCACAACCTGAAAATAAATAAATAAAAATTAATCAAGAAAAGTGATTTACTATAAGAAAGCATCTCCTCTACTAACAAAAAATTTGCAAAGGGAAGATTTGGACATAGATAGATAGCATATGTGATGGAATTCAATAAAAACATAAGTAAAGCAAAAATTAGTGACAATTTATTTACTAGCGAATTTGTAATGGATGATATCCATGGCAGAGCTATATATGTTAGTGCGATAGATTTCACTAAATTAATAACTAGTTGATTTGTTAGCGAATGAGTTGTATTCTTGTTGTGATTTAAAATGACAAAAGGAATATAAGGCATGAAAAATTGAAATTTTAGCAAAATTACTTACATGGGATTTCATGGAAGTGGACATTGTGATGGTGTGGCAATAAAATTGAATATAATTTTGAGCCATGATTTCATGTATATATTGTTAGAATATTAGGGCAATTTACACTTTGCATCCCAAAAATAAGTAAAATGAGCATTTTACACCCTTTAATAACAAAAATAGCACAATTCACCCTGAAATTAATATAACTATGACAGATTGCATCCTCATTTATATTTAGACTAAAATACTACTAACATGAGGGGTAAATATGTCCAACGAAATACCAGTTTTCCTTTTCTTTTAATTTTATTTTGATAGTACAATTTATTAATTTAGTTTCAAGGTGTATAGTGCAAATTAATCTATATTTGAAATTAAAAAAAAAATCCTAATTTGATTATGTTAAATGCTTAATTTAATTTTTATATTTCGCGATAAATGTAATGTTGTTGGGTCATGAGAATACAATGTAAAATTAATCATCAAAGTTAGTTGATTCAATAATAACTTGTAAAATATTAATTTAAATTCTAAGACTTTAATTTTTAAATATTCAAACATGTCTTTAAAACTATTACATTATTTATTTATTTTTTTTGAAATTTCTCATGGGTGTAGTGTTCAAAAAATATATATTCAAGAGGACACATTCCAATTTCATATAGAATGTAGGTAATGTTTTGATTTCAATTTTGTGTGTGTGTGTGTCTCTCTCTCTCTCTCTCTCTCTCTATATATATATATATATATTAATTAGACTTAAATTTGAATAATTAGCTATTACTCTAAGTATTCACCCACCAACATTATTATTTTTTTTTGTAAATGCTAAAAAATTAAATGACTATTTACAGAAACTCAAATTAGGATAATTATTTTGAAGTGAATATACATACATATGTACATCCAATGCGCTTTTTATCCTAAATAATTAATGAACACTTTGCACCCTAAAATATAAAAAGGATCATTTTTCTTTTTTCTATCGACAAGTTTATCCTTTATTTTAGCGGTATTTTGGCCTAAAAATAGGAGAGGGTGCAATCTATTGAAGGTATATCAATTCGATGGTACATTGTGCTATTTTTCTTGTTTAAAGGTGCAAAGTATTTCTTTTGCTTGTTTTTGAGGTGCAAAGTACAAATTGCCTAGAATAATAATTATTATATATTTAGGGTTATATCTTTATACAAGCTAGGGCTCCTTTTATGTGGGCTAGGATTTTTTGTGTACAGACTAGGGCTCCTTTTATTAGTTAAAGCTCATATTGTACTCTATATATACTTTGTAAACTTGTATTCTACATATATCAATCAATTATTCAATGCTTCACATATATAGCAAAAGTAGTTAGGAATTGATTACAGAATTGTCTTTAAAGAATATTTATTAAAGAAATAAAAAAAAAGGATCGTTTCACTCTAATTTTATACCTTTCTTGTATTTTATCATCTCACCGACCCTTTACTTGAATAAAACAATAAATGGAAGAGATATGATATCTAATCTTGGATTTTGATTATCTAATCTTGAATAAAACAAAAAAATCTACTTTTTCTTGGAATAAAGTAAAATGGTTCTTTATGATCAGCAAACCACACAAAGTGCTTTTGACTTCATACAGTCGTCGCCCGACGTGGTGTAGCTGTTGCGTATGTGTATGTCATGTGCAAGAATCTGTAGGAAAACATAAAGTAAGAACAAAATTCAGATCATAAAGTAAAAACAAAATTAGGGGTGACTATCTCTACCAATCCGACCCCTTGCTTAATTTGAATAAACATATATTGAGCAAAATGAAACGTTGCTCCAAAGTGAAAATGCGAATGTTAACCTGGATTGATCCCATTAGTGTTCGCAGAATCAATTGGCGCAATAATTGCCAAGCTCTCAATCATGACATCTCTATAATTTGCCCACACAAGAAAAAGCCAAAACTATCAACTACAGAATCTTAAATTTAAACAAATTTTTGGTCATAATTTAGGCAAAAAACGGCCACACCTATATTAAGTAGGATGGACATTACAATAGGGAGAAATTATCATAGCATGACTAGAAAGATGGATTTGATTGAGTACAATATTTCAATCAAGTGAGATATTGTGTTATTAAGCTCATGGCTCTTGAATTTTGCCACCAGAACTTTTATTATAAATAGTTTCAAATCTTTTATTTCACTTTCATATTTGTAACAGTGGCAAATAAAAAAAAACTATAAACTTGTTTGATGTACGGAGAAATAATGATCAATTTTACAACATCATAATTTCAACCTATTTAAGATTAATCAGCAAAAAAAAACTTCTATTCAACCATTCTCAATGTTTTGATAAGATATATTACTGGCATCAAATATTTTGATACATAAAGAAATACAATAAAAGAAACACATCATATTTCATAACTACACAGTCGAGTTGAAAAAAAATCAATAATCTCAATGTTATACACACACCAAATGCATTTGATATCTGAATACAAAATCAGTTGATTTTCAAAACTATTGTTTTCAATCATAAAATAATATGTACATTGTAAAGAAAAATAATAAAGTTTAAAGTTAAAAGGAAAAAGCTAAAAAGTCAAAACGATATTATAATAATGCCTCATACAATATGTTCTGCTGCTAAAAGAAGAATGAAAAAAAAATCAAAAATTTTAGAATACATGAACTGAAAAGGGGATGTTTTCAATGAAAAATTAGGAAAGTAATAAATGAAAAAAGAAATTATAGGAATAACATATGAAATTGATACTGATTTTGAGGGAATGATTGGCTTAGTTATTGTGCCACCTAAATTAAAAAACTTTTATATACCAATTTTTAGAAAAAAAAAATAGATGAAATTAAATAATTATGGAATATGAGAAAAATTATAGATTGTCCTAGTAATAATTAATGCATTGTAAGAATAAAAACATAAATGTGATATTAATTAGAGGCTTGAATGGCTAGGTTTAATATATATAAGCCCATATATAAATACAATGATATATGAATGGATTCAATGCGATATTTATGATTTACTATAATGATAATAACTAATAAGGGAATTTATATTTAAAATTAGAAAGTTAGATATGAAAACCCAAATAATAAGACATGATTTTCTTAAAATGAAGAATGGTATATATCACACTTTACTTGTCAAAAGAAACTCACTTTTTAAATTAAGATTATTAGAAAAAATATGTATATAAAATTAATTTGGGGTCACTTTTATTTTTATAGAGGGCTTATTAAATTTTTATATTTTATTCCTTATACTTATAAGCTCATCCTCAATATCTTTTCATAAATCTAATGACATGATGAGTATATGATTTTGACACACACATATAACTAAAAGAATATTGTTAGATAATGATATGAAATATAATTTAACAAAGGAAAAATTATTAAAAGTATATGCTTAGACACGTGTATTTTAAATACTTTTTACAAATATAAAAAATAAATGACATAGAAAAAATAAGGATTTTAAAGAATAAAGATATATTGATGATTTCATAGAGAGGGGTGAAATATGGAAGCAATAATTAAAAAATTGTAACTCATAAAACTTAAATAAATCTCGAATTATGAAAATATATTTATGTGGCAAAAAGGGATAAAACTAACGTACCCACCACAATGCCACATAAACAACATACCTAAAATAGATTCACCACACCGTTTTACTTTATATATATATATATATATTATACAATGTATAGAAAAAATAAATAGGAGTTGATTGACGAAAAGTAGTCAAGGTAAAAGATAACTATAATTTAAGGATATTGAATAACAAAAATGGCTTATAGATGAATTTTAGGAGACTTTTATTTACGCATGTGGTAGACTTTGACTGGTCAAAATATGAAAATAATAATTTATGGCATTAAATGTGAAAATACTAAGCAATAACCAAGGACTTCATTATTAAAAGTAATACATAACTTATCATATTGAGAAACTTATACGTATATGCGTACATCTATATACCAAATCTAAAAACTTGAGCTAATTGATAAAGAGTTAATAATTACAAAAACCAATCAATGGATATAATTATAAATTATGTTTAAGCAAATAATTAGGTATAAGGAGTAATTTAAAGAGATAGAGATATATTATTGAAAATAATGGTGTTAGATAATTTTGATTATAAAAATATTTTAAGTTAATTAAAGAGTGAAAATTAGTGTTAATAATTACAAAAACCAATCAATGGATATAATTATAAAATATGTTTAAGAAAATAATTAAATATAAAGAGTAATTTAAGGAGATAGAGATATACTATTGAAAATAATGGTATTGGGTAATTTTGATTATAGAAATATTTTTAGTTAATAAAAGAGTGAAAATGTAAATATGGAAAACACCTTATATGGCAAAATAATGGAAAGACAACTTGTCCAGCTCATTGTCTATATAAACAAGAGATGGACATATAAGATGAATATTATTTTAAATACATATATTAGATTAGATTACGATAATGAGTTTATATATATATATATATATATATATAGATAGACACACACACACACACAAAACAAATCCACTAATTGATAAAGAGTTAATCACAGAAAAACTAATTAAAGACTATAACTATAAATTATGTTTAAAAAAAAATTAGGTAATAAAGAATAATTTGAGTTAAACGTAAATATGCTTGAAATTAATGGAATTAGACAATTTTAATTATAGAAAGATTTTAATGTGAATTAAAGATTGAAAATTTAAAGATGAAAAACGTCTTACATGGCAAAATCATGAAAGGGCAACTTGTCTATATCATTGTCCACATAAGTAAGGTACGGACACATATTTAGATATATAAATTGGATGAGATTACTTGAAGAAAACACTAGTCTTGACAATAAAATGGTTCTCTTGACAATAAAATAATTTCTTGGTTCTCTTAACAATAAAATGTACTTTCTCTTTGGATAAGGTACGTAAAAGGTTATTTACAATAACTTTGTCCTTTTTTCTTCCGTGAATAGGAAAGAAAAGCAATTGACTTATGTTGTCCATCTTGGTTTGGGAAATTATTTCGTTTTTCCTTATTAATTTAGTGGTAACATGACATGAATACTTAGAAAAGTAAAAAAGAAATATGATGTATAAGCTATTGTTTGTTATATGTTACTTAACTCTTCATATTTCTCTTTACATTCATTTTGAAGTTATTTACTAATTTTACTTATAAAAAAAAAAACACTGCGTACTTCTGGTTTACTTATTTAAAAACCTAGCTAAACAAAAACTTTATGATTAACATTTTGGAGTTTTTTTTATTTAAATTCATATGTATGCAGATCATATTATCTAATAAGTGGAAAAGTAATGTCAAGGATGATTGGAAGGATGAGATTGCATTTCTATAAAATATGATGATAATTTTGTCATTAAAAAAATAAAAAATTCTGAATTTCAATAGAAATATATATAAATCATAATGATATATAGATCTTCTTTTGGGGAAATACAATCCTACTAACTCCTTGTTGGAGAAAAAGAATGCTCAAATGAAGAAAATCACCATCAATTCAAAGAGGAAATCAAGGAAAAGAGATTAAAAGAGCAAAAATCTTGAAAATTGATTGATGCACAAATCAATTAGAGGAGGATAATTGGTGGTGAAAATCACTTAATTATAGTTGTGAATATTCTGTAATTTTGCCTTGTAAATAGCTATCTTTTGTGTGTGTGTGTGTGTGTGTGTGTGTGTGTGTGTGTGTGTAGGTCCACTTTGCATAGTCTTTCATCAAGCAATACAATTGAATGCAATTCTATTTTTTCACTTTCTCTCTATTTATATTTTTCTTCATGGTATCAAATCCTAAACTGGGCATATCATAAAATATAACACAAGTGAGAGATTCACCTTTCTCTTTTTCTTTTTTTTTTTTTCCTTCCCTTCTTTTTCAATTATTAGTCAAGAAAGTGAGTGATTCACCCACAATATTTGTTTTAAGATGTCTAGCTCACCAACAAAAACATCAAAGGTGTTGCTACCATAAATCTTGTTGGTAATGATATATCTAAACTTTTTAATGGATGGATAATTGACAATGGAGCATATGAATGCATTGTTTCAGATGCTACGCACTTGACAGAAATAAGAAATTTGAGTAAGTCAATCAAGGTGCATTTACGTAATAGTGCATTAATTAAGGTTAAAACAGTTGGGACAATCATTTTGAATATCAAAGTTATTTTACAAATTGTTTTGCTTCTACCATACTTCTCTTGCAATCTTATCTCTGTTAGTAAATTGAAGAGGAACTTAAATTGTGTAGCTATTTTTGTTTTCAATGAATGTCTCTTGCAGGATCTTGCCTACAAGACGGAGATTGGAGTGGGTAAAGAGCATAACGATCTTTATTACTTTGAGGAAGATCAAGCACTAATGGACAATATGGTCCAAGTGGAGAAAGACTTTCGGTTGTGGCATAGAAGGCTCGGTCATGTTCCTTTCTCAAAACTTTCGAGTATTCTAAAACTACAATCTCTTGATTTAAATAAAGGTGATTTTGTTTGTGACTCTTGTCATAGAGCAAAACAAACACAATCTCTATTTTCCGCTTCAAACAATAAAACCAAGAATTGTTTTGATTTGGTTCATATTGATACTTGGGGACCCTATTCAGTTGCAGAATATCATGGTGCTTCATATTTTCTAAAGATAGTTGATGACTTCTCTGGTATACTTAATGAAGAATAAAACGGAAGTTTATGATATTTTGTCCAATTTTTCCAGATTGAAAGACAATTCAATAAGAAGATCAAAATGGTACACACTGACAATGCACCTGAGTTAGTTGCAGGGTGTTTCAAAAAAATTTTAATTGATAATGGGATAACTCATCCAATTACTTGCCCTTACACTCCTCAACAGAACGGTGTTGTTGAGCGCAAACATCATTATTTGTTGGAAGTTGCACGAGCCTTGAAATTTCAAGCTTCTTTGCCATTAAAATTTTGGGGTGATTGCATTTTAACTGCTACTAAACTTGTTAATTTGTTGTCAACCCATGTTCTTTATGGAAAACACCATATGAAATCTTATTCAAACAAAAACCATCTCTTGATCATTTGAGAGTTTTTGGGTGTTTATGTTATGTTTTTATGAAACCAAAAAGTATGGATAAATTTGCTTTTCGTTCTCGAAAGTGTGTTTTTCTTGGTTATGCACATGGCAAGAAAGGCTATTGTGTTTATAATTTGGAGTCCAATTCCCACTTTATTTCAAGAGATGTAAAATTTTATGAGAATGAGTTTCCTTTGTAAGTCATTCTGATCATGCATTAGAAAATTCGGCCAAAAAGCTTACAACAAGTAACCTTGTAATTGATTATGAACTTGAAGTGCAATTTAATGTTTTGACTAAGGAAGATAGTAATACTAAAGCAGTTAATGTGTCTTAACACTATTGTATCTACTGAGTTACAAGTTACCACATCTACTCCCATTGTTCATGAGAAGAGCCAAAGAGATAGACGGCCTCCTACTTGGTTAAAATATCATGTTTGTGTTGTTGGGCATGAAGACTTACCCACTTCCAATTCCGTCAATGCCTTAGGTAAGGTCAACTTTCTTCCCACTCTACTCCACTAACGCTTTCATTGGAAATGCAAATACAAAAAATAATATTGAACCCTTCACATATACCGAGGCCACAAATGATGCTCGATTTTTCTCTTTTGTCGCCCTTTTTTCTTTTATTTTCTATTTTCTTTTTTTCCTTATCTTATATATATATATATATATATATATATATATCAAATATGTCCGTTCTCTCTCTCTCTCTCTCTTTCTCATGGTTGGTATGCTGGAGGCAGAGGTGGCAGACGGTGGTGGCTAGGCGACGGCAGAGGATCTCTTGATTTTCTCCCTTTCCCCCCTCTCCCTTCTCAATCTCTCAATCTCTTTCTCCATCTGGATCCCTCCCCCCGTTCTCAATTTCTATACCTCTCGTCTCTCGATCCCTTCTCAGGAGGCGGCGGGCAGCAAACAGCAGATGGACGACGGCGGTAGAGGACAGTGTGTGCATGTCTGCATATGTGTGTGTGTGTGTGAGAGAGAGAGAGAGAGAGAGACGACTTAGGGAAAGAAATAAGAGAAAAAAAAGGAAAAAGAATTTATTTAATTATATATAACATGTATTATAATTTTTTTTATCAAATATTAGAATATCAATACTTTTTTGTATTTATAAAAACAAAATTTATAATATTTTATGTATTTTGTATTTATTAAATATAATTTACATACCTTAATTATATATATTAAAGTATATATTTATAACTATTTGCATATATTATATAAAAGATTAAATTTTTTAAAAACTATTTAAATATGTATAATATTTTTAAAATTAAATATGAATAATATAACAAAAAAAACCCTCGAGGAAAAAATAATCATTTCAATATGGTCAAACACCTATTCTTGCTTCCAAAAGGGTAATTTTGAAAGTTCAAGTTTTTTTTGTAATTACCCTCTTAATTTTGGGGGGTAATTGTAATTTTCTATAGGTTGGGATATTTTTTGTTAATAGAATATACATCAAGGGAGGTAAGTGTAATTCGCCCTTTAATTAATCACTTATGAATTAGAACGCTTTCTAATTCAATAGTACTCATCTATCGTGGTCGATGTCTAACAACAAGCCCACGACACCTATTTAATAGTGAAGTATAATGTGTGAATCTGTCTGCTTATGATTATTATGCAAATGCATTCATTCCATTATCTAATCTCCTCGATTAAGGTTTAGGATATGGGATTTACCAAAAATATTTTTAACCTCAATCCCATGATTCCTATATATAATTAGTCTTTTCGACAATCTATCTAGAAAACTCATTTCTAATCATTATCTCTGCCGTAGCCACGGATTTTCATAGACTAGTTAAAATAAAACACATAGGAGATTCACTCACTCTACGAGGTGAGTAAATGAATTTTTTATCGATTCTCAAAAACCTTCATAAATGGGAGATCTATACCTAACATAGGCGCCTTGAGACCCGCCATGGGTTCAGTGCCTATATCAAAGTATAAATGCACGTGTACAAGATTACTATACCTCAAGTTTAAGGACTAATTAATGCACACCATAAGTTGAGAAACAATTCTAATTCGATGTGCAACTAGTGTTCCCATTTAGGTGTTTTTCAGTAGAATTCTCAGTGAACTTGTTCTATAATGAATACCTACTTATCCATATCAATGTCTCTACATTTGAGATCTCGTTTTCATTCGATGTCTATAAAACAAGATATTTTCTCATTTGAAATATGTCATAAGTACAAGTTTTAATCCAAGTCATGTTAATGCCCCTGTCCCATGGTATTTGTTAGACTCTTCGACTTGGAGTGATTTAGATTATGCCTTAAAGACTCGTTCCAAGACCTCCATCTCTATGCTAGGCCAAATTCCATAGTCTTATGTGATCTAGGAGCTTCAACCATATGTATATAGATTATACTTGAGTATAACTTACATATTATGATAAATGTGGCCAAAAAGTATAAATTTTCATTTCTATTATTAATTGAAAAAATTGGTTGTTACGAAGAGTATTTAAAAGTATCGTCAGTTGCATTGGCTTGCTAGACACTATTCTAACATGAAGGAAGTGATATAAGAGCCCATTTGGATTGACTTTTTTATTAGAGGTGAAACACTTATTTTTTTTGAGAAAGAAAAAAGAAAAAATTATACTTGGACGAGCTTTCTTAAAAAAAAAAGAATTAGAAAAAAAAGCCAAAATGGCTTTTCTTAGAAGCTACTTAGAGTAGTTATAAACAAAGGTATATTATTACCAAAAAAAAAAAACAAAGGTATATTTTAAAGCACTTTTTGTTATTATATTCAAACGTAAAATTATTTAACTTAAAAAAAGCTCTATTATAAAAAATGCCGCTTGAAAAACATTTTTTTTAAACACATCTAAGCGAACCCTAATTCAATTAAATATATCATAAGGTTATATTATAATAATGCGTACCTACTTGTCTACCGTAAATGGAGGATTATTAAGTAGTTGTCTTGGAAATGACAACATACTGATGCAAGACTTGAACAGAGTGGCTACTACTTATTATTGAACACTTTGAGAAGCGTCAAGAAGAAGTGAGACAACTGCAAAACCTAGAGGGAGAGGAAGAGATACACTTTGAGAGAAGCACACAATTTGTCACACAATTTTTTTTCATGCGCAGTTCGCGGTTGAGTCATGATTGCACAGTGATTTCTTATTTGATCGAGTTGAAATTTTGCAAGCAGATACTAGACATAATGATCTAGATTTTATCATGTTGGACTGAAGATTGGACGATCAGATTGTGAGATATACAGCTCAAAATTTTAGTCCTATTTAGTTGATGTAATGAGTGAGTTTGTTTAATCTTCTTGTGGTTTCAACTCTTGTTGAATAATGTATTTGTACATGTGGGTTAACAAGAAATATGTTTCTTAATGGCTTGTTGATGCTTTGTATTCCTTTAGCTTGGTGCGATGGAATAACTTTGTGTATCCTTTATATTTGTTATAGTGGACAGTTGCTAGGAGTTTGTGGCTTTTCCTTATCTTGGGATTTTCCACATAAATCTTGGTGTATTGTTGGTTTTTATTTGTTGTTTTTTTCTCTGTACTTGCTTTGGCTTGGCTTTGATTGCACTAAGGTGAAGTTTTGATTTTGAATTTATTGAACTTGTGTGTTCAGTTTTGTGTACACGATGAACTTTAGTTGCGGTGACCACTTCCCCAACAGACATGACCACACTTGTTTGAAATATTGTCCTCAAATCAGGTTCAGATTTCTAATCTTACTACGATCAATTCTCTCGAATATTGGAATATTGCACTAAATCACGACCAATATGTTGTAAAAAATTTAATTATCAAGTTGAAATTCTGAAGCTGATAATTTTTTTTTTTGGTGTGGAGAAATTGTAGGGATGTCATAATTGAAAGCTTGACAATTATGGCGCCAATTGATTCTCCAAACACAGATGGGATCAATTTAGGTTTGTATTTGAATTTTCACTTTAAAGCATCATTTCATTTGACTCAATATGTGTCTATGCAAATGATGCTATGGGTCGGACTAGTAGGAGCAGTCATCCCTTAATTCAGTTTTACTTTACAATCTGAATTATGTCTTTATTTAATGTTCTCTTCTAGAATGCCACACAAATATATGTATACATGAGAGCTGAGACGACGACTGCATCGCAGTCCAAAGCACTTGGATTATTTGTTGATTATAAATAATCTTTTTGCTTTCTCCATAGAAAAAGTATATTTTATTGTCAATTGAAGCGATAAATAATTAACCAAAATCCAAGAGTAGAAAACCGTAAAATCTTCCATTTATTGTTTTATTCAAGTAAAGGGTTCGGTGAATTAATGTAATCGCCATTGATTTATTACGAAAAAGGCATGAAATTAGAGAGAAACAATCCTTTTTATTAATTCAATAAGTGTCCCTCAAAGGCAGTTTTGTGTTCAATGACCAAATTCTTTGAACTTATATTTGCCATTATTAAATTTCTTGAATTACAAAATTGTCATGGATTATGATGACATTTGAAGTTTCTAACACTTTTTGCTATATATACACGAAACCACGCCTCAAAATTATCCTCAATTTCATTGTCTCACCACCACAATGTCCACTTCCATGAAATCCCATGTAAGTGTTTTTTCTTTCTCCTTTTTTTTGTTTTTAATATTTCTTGATTAACTTTTTTTAAAAATATTTTTTGCCCAGGTTACAGAGAAATTTTTGATCTGCTTTGCAGTGGTGGTCCTGTGCTTGAATCTAGTCGAATGCAGACATTTCAAAACTAACAAACAAAAAGTCCAATATTCAGCGATAAATTGCCGAAAACACAGTGCAACCTTAACAGATTTTGGAGGCAAAGGAGATGGAAAAACCTCAAACACAGCAGCATTTAAGGCAGCCATTGCTAATCTGAGCCAGCTTGCATCTGATGGCGGAGCACTGCTAGTTGTTCCTCCTGGAAAATGGCTGACAGGCTCATTTAGTCTCACTAGTCATTTCACACTCTATATTCACAAGGATGCTGTTCTTCTTGGATCTCAGGTCGTACTCTCTTTCATTAATTGTTATATTTTTGCTATCAGTTCAGAAATCTTAATTTGAAGGGATAAGATTGAGGGTTGTCTGTATAGATTTAGAAAAAATGCTTATCAAGCCCTGGTATCTCTAGTAGTGTAGTAGAAGGCTCTCTCTCTCTCTCTCTCTCTCTCTCTCTCGTGTTTGAATATAGTAATTTAAAAATATTATAAAAGGCGTTTTTCTTTTCAAAGCTACTTTACAAACCTTTAAAGAAAAAAAAAACACACTTCTCAGGCTTCTTCACCGATTTATGCTTTTATCGAAAAGCCTAACCAAACCTTGTTTTTCCACTAAAAACCATTTTATTTTTGTCGAGAAAAATGCATTCAAATAGGTCTTGAATTTTAGTATAATATAAAAGACATTTTTATAAATTCAGAGATTAAAATTGAAGGTTTAATGGGAAATTAGCAACGATTCTTTGGGCAAAAAAAGGAGGGAAAGATCTAGTTGATTTATGTTTTCTTTTTCTTTTTTTTGGGTGTGTGTGCACGCGCTTTCTATCTTCTTTAAATTCAAGAAGTGAGTTGTTAACATTGCCTTGATGTGTCTGAATGTTATAGAAAGAATCAGATTATCCTCTCATCGATCCATTGCCTTCATACGGAAGAGGAAGAGATGCTGGTGGGAAAAGGTTTGCTAGTCTTATTTTTGGGACAAACCTAACTGATGTCGTTACAGGTACTTATATTTGGTTCGAATCTTCAGTTTCATTTTATATTCCACTCTTCAAATTCATAACAAGTATCTATAAAATAAAATAAAAATGGAGTAATTTACAATAAATCTTTTAATGCGTTCTCAGGAGGGAATGGGACGATCAACGGCCTGGGCGAAATTTGGTGGAAAAAATTCAGGGGTCATAAGCTTAAAAACACTAGACCTTACTTGATTGAAATATTGTACTCAAATCAGGTCCAGATTTCTAATCTTACATTGAGCAACTCTCCCTCATGGAACGTTCATCCCACATACTGCAGGTATATATCGTCATTTTTTGGGCCAAATCACGAATTAAAAAGTTGTTTAAAGTTTAATTTTCTAATTGAGATTCTGTATTTTGATGATTTTTTCTTGTGTGGAAAATTTTGTAGGGACGTCATAATTGAGAGCTTGACAATTATTGCACCAATTGATTCTCCAAACACAGATGGAATCAATCCAGGTTCAGACTTAACTTTCTACTCAACAACAAAAAAAAAAAAAAACACCCTATATATTTTACTAAATTTATGCATGGTCAGGGGCTAACTGGAAGCTGGTAGAGACAGTCACCCGTTAAATTTATATAAAACCTTTAGGAAATTCTGTTTTTACTTTATGTTACCCTGTAGATTCCTGCACAAACATACGCATACGCGACAGCTATGTCGTGTCAGGCGACGATTGCATCGCTGTCAAAAGTGGTTGGGATCAGTACGGTATAAAAGTTGGCCTGCCTACGCAGCACCTAAGCATCAAAAGATTCACATGCATTTCGCCCGACAGCGCCGTCATCGCCCTTGGCAGTGAGATGTCTGGCGGTATCCAGGACGTCCGAGCAGAACAAATCCATGCCATCAATTCCCAATCGGGTGTAAGGATCAAGTCATCGCCTGGAAGAGGCGCCTATGTGAAAGACATATATGTCAGAGACATGAAAATGGAGACCATGAAATATGTCTTCTGGATGACGGGTGCATACGGCTCCCACCCTGATAACAAGTACGACCCCAAAGCGCTACCTGAGGTCAAAAACATAAATTTCAAGGACATGATCGCAAAGGATGTCAAGATTGCTGGTGCTTTGTCGGGAATTAAGGGTGATCCGTTTACGGGGATCTGTATTTCTAATGTGACCATCGAGATGGCGGCTAAGAAATTGGATTTTCAGTCTTATAAGAAGGCAAAGTTGCCCTGGAATTGTACGGATATCGCAGGGGTTTCAAGCAGGGTGAGCCCGAAGCCGTGTAGTTTATTGCCGGAGAAGCCAGTGAATTGTGCTTTCCCTATTGATACATTGCCTATTGATAAGGTACAGTTGAAAACTTGTTATGCTGTCTAGAGCATAATCTTGCTTAGTCTTTTGACAGTTTATGGGAAGAAACTGGACAAAATTCGATATCCGTTTTGGTATATGCATCATGATTAATGTTGATGAACTTATGTGTTCATGCTAGTTGAAATAGAAAATCTAGGTTCTGCTTTCAAGATTATATAAATGGAGAGAAAGTGAAAAAGTAGAATTGCATTCAATTGTATTGCTGGATGAAAGATTATACAAAGTGGACCTATATGTACACAAGATAGCTGTTTATAAGGCAAAATTACAGAATATTCACAACTATAATTAAGTGATTTACACCACCAAACCCTCCTCTAATTGATTTATGTATCAATCAGTTTTCAAAATTTTTATTCTTTTAATCTCTTTTTCTTAATTTCCTCTTTGAATTCATGGTGATATTTTTTTATTTGAGCATTCTTTTTTTTTTTTTCCAACATCCCCCCTCAAGTTGGGCACAAATGTAAAACAAAGGCCCAACTTGCCCAATAAAAACTCAAACTTCGATGAAGGCAATTCTTTAGTTAGAAAACCCGCCAGCTAAATAGTAGTTGGAAGATGAACTAAATAAATGAGTTTGCGTTGAACATGATCCCGAAGAAAGCGTATGTCCATTTCAATATGCTTGGTTCTTTCATGTAGGACAGAGTTGGAAGTAATATATAGGGCAGATTGATTGTCACAAAATAAATCAATAGGCTTAGGTAGTGAAATTGACAAATCCTTAAGCAAGTTTTTAACCCATATAATTTTCAATGTAGTATCTTCCATTGATCTATATCCCGCCTCACAGGATGATCGGGCCACAAGCATTTGCTTTTTAGATTTTCAACTTACCAAGGCATCACCGAGAAACAAAAGCCATCCAAAAACAAAACGACGAGAATAACAACATGCACCCCAATATGAATCACAATATGCAATTAATTCAAGGGAATTAGATTTAGGAAAGAAAACACCTTGGTTCAGGGATTAATTGAGATAACAAACAATTCGTCTCGCTAATTGCATATGAGGTTCACGAGGTGCTTGCATAAATTGACATATAACATGAACAACAAAAGAAATGTATGGCCGAGTGAGCATCAAATAGAGCAATCGACCTACTAGGTGTTGATAAGAACCAGGATCAGACAAAAGCTAGCCAGAGTCTAAAAGAAGATCATGTTTAACAGGAATAGGTGTTCGAGCTGGCTTGGCAATTTCCATACCAACTTTAGTAATCACATCTTAAGCATATTTATGTTGATTAAGTCGAATTCCATCATCTGATCTATGAATCTCAAGGCCAAGGAAAAAATTGAGATTCCTAAGATCCTTAAATAAGAAACAATGGTGAAGATGATTCTTGAATTCATGACAAGTAGCAACATCATTTCCTGCAAGAATGATATCATCGACGTACACAAGCACTACTAAAAAATATCCCCCCTTGAAAGAGTAAAGAGTGCATTATCAAAATAACTTTGAGCAAAATCATAATTAAGTAGAGTAGAGCTTAGCTTAATGAACCATTGCCGAGTTGCTTGTTTGAGTCCATAAAGTGATTTATGAAGACGACAGACAAATTTCTCACCATTTTAAAGAGTCCTGGCGGAGGTCGCATATAGACCTCTTCATCAAGATAGCCATATAAAAATGTATCATTGATGTCTACTTGAAAAAGAACCTACTACAACAATTGCTAGAAGGCAACGTACAGTGGTAGGCTTGGCAACTGGAACAAAAGTTTCAGTATAATCAACGCCACCTATTTGATTGTATCCCTTAGCTACCACGCGAGGTCTGAATCTTTCAACAGAGCCATCTGTTTTATATTTGATTTTATATATCCAATGTCTGTCAAGAGACCTAAGCAAGATTACACTCTAGACAACATAAATCACTTAGGGATAAAATTGACTTTTCATCGATACAGCATAGAACCCCCCGCAATTTAGGGGGGTAATTGTAATTTCTCATAGGTCGGGGTATTTTTTGTAAATAGAGCATACCTTATGGGAGGTAAGTGTAATTCGCCCTTAATTAAATGAGTTTAATTAATCAATTGATGAATTTGTCATCTAAAACAACACAATGTGTTGCGAGCACATTTCTAATCGATTGGTGAATCTAAGGGTTCACACACAAATGAATAGATAAACTCCTAAACGTATATAAAACGATTAATAGAGATTAAATAAAAGTGTTGGTTTAATTGATTGAGATGGAAAATATATTCGATTGATTAAGTTAATTAATTCATTGATAAATTCAATTGAATCAATATGTTGATTTAATTAAATTAAATTAAAGAATTAATTTAATTGGGCTTGAGGGCACAATTCATTGATTAATTGGATATAATTTAATCAATAGAATATATTAAATTAATTAATGGACTCGGTTAAATTAAAATAATTAATTTAATTGAATAAAGTTAACGTGTTAATTTAATCAGGCCTCAAGGCCCAAACCCGTTAAATAATTTGGTGGATTGATTCAATTTAGTGAAATTGGTGGTTAAATAGAGATTTAATTGATTTAAGATTATAAGAATATGATTCTTATCCTAATCAAAGTAAGAATTCCAGAGGGAATCTATATTCTAAAGTGTTGGAAATAGATTAAAAGAGTTCTATACAGACATACATGCATGTATATCCATAAAAAAATATATAGATATATATAAGGATATATATATAGCATATATGTGTATATATATATATATAATATTAAGATATCTATATCTATATATATACACGCATATATATGTATAACATCATACGTAAAACCAGAGAAAGATTTCAAGATTGCGGGAAACCTTGATCGAAACAGCAGTTTCTTGATTCTTTCCTTTGCCTCAACATGGCTTTGAACTCCATTGCTTCAAGGCCATCCTCGTTGTTATCAAGAAAGTCGAAGAATTCTGGCAGCAATGATATAAAATAAATCTACCCTTCTCAAATTTATTCCTAAAAGAGTTTAGGAATTATTTTGAAAGTTAGAACAAATATAAATTCATACACACCTATATGGGAAAAATTACAATTTTAAAATAGTATATTGTACCCTCTAACAAGTTTAGGACAATAACTTTTTAATTTGCAATTTCAAGAGATTAACTTTTTTATTTACAATTTCAGGATATGAATTTAAAATTTTGTGGCACATTTAGGATAAAATTCCGACCAATTTTGTCAATTTTCCAACAAATTTGCAAATATCGAAGTGACAAGTACTAAATGTTCTACAAAATCTTAAATCCATGTCCTGAAATTGCAAATGAAAAAGTTAATATCCTGAAATTGTTAGAGGGTGCAATATATAGTCCTAAAATTATAATTTTTCCCACCGATATGATTTTCGATTTAATTCCAATATAGAATCGAGAACCCGAAAAGATCCGTTCGTGTGGACTATCTTTAGAGGAAGAACGCTTGGGCTCCTATTTGCGTGGATATATTCGGATTGATGAGAATCGAGTTCGATGATGTGGTTTAGATGATCGAGATCAAATCGTGGATTCAAGGATGATTCGTATTTGAATACAATAATTCCCTACTGCAAATGGAAGGTTTATAAGGTATAATTTGTATGAACTTTAATAAACGTGTTTGTTGTTTGCATAAAATCCACGTCGCAATAGTAACGGAATGCATTTTTACATAATAATTATGTGTTAAATTTTTATATTTCCACTGCGCGCAGTGGGTATCCCGATACCTATGCGTAACTAAGACTCCGTATAGAGAACCCCTACATTGTGTTATTAAACTCACAGCTGTTGAATTTTTTTTGCACCAGATTTGACCCTAGCCATTGATCGTCTCATTCCCTCCTGAAAACACATTAAAACAGCTTCATATTTCATTTCATATTCCTAACAGTGGCGAAATGAAAAACTATAGACTTGTCTAATTAACACAGAAATAATGGTTACTTCACAAATTAATACATGTCATGAATCTGAACAGTGAAAAATAAATTGAAATAAAACATAAAGATTTGACCAATTATAAACACTTGTAGCATTTTCCTTTGGCATTTCCCCGTCCATATGATGAGGGCAATGGATCAATTGGAGGATAATGTGATTCTTCCCATATTCATACAATATTTCAGGGTCTGATGAGGTTGATTTTGGTCAATGACCTATTTTTGAGAAGAAGGCGATCCACGTGATGATTTAGGAGGATTTGGCCTTGTGGAAATGCTAGTTTGGGTCCCTAATGTGTCAAGAGTGAACATACGTGAGCCTAGCCGTAACCGCATGGCCCTCCGACGCCCAAGTCAGCATATAAATCGAGAAGAGAGAGGATGCTCGAAGAGAGTAATAATAAAGCGTATGTATAATGCATACTTGATATAGCTATCAAGATGGAATTTATAGTGGATTAAGATCCTAGTCAACTCCTTGGGAGTAAGGCTGGACTGATGAGCCTAGGGATTTCTAGGATTGCAGGGCCTAGGAACAAAGAGAACACTTGGTCCATAATTGGCGGTGGCAGGATAGGTATAGCCCTGTTGCCAAAGTCAGTAACAAGTGTCAGAGATAACAGAGACATGATACAGATTGCACTTTCTGTTCGAAGTACCATCCTTGAGATGTGGTGATAGACAGAGGGGAGCCCGTCATTGGGATGGGTCCTCTCCTCGATTCATAAAATGAAGTGTTGTTATTATTTCTATTATTAAAGCTGAAGTTGTTAATATACCTCTAGAGATGGGGTATCCTTATTTCTAAAAATTAGGGTTATTTGTAATTTTGGTCCTGTAAATATGCCATTGTCCAATTTTGGTTTCATGTGTTTCAATGTTCTCAATTTGGTATCATATGTTTCAATTTTCTCAATTTTGGTCCCAAATATTTTAATTTTTTGCAATTTTGGGACATTTCTAAAATTTCGTCTAATCTTTAACGGCGAAGACACATGCACCTCGCGTGGCCGTTAAATCGTATACGTTTCAAATTTCTGTAAAGTCTCAAAATTGCAAAAATTCGAAACTTATGGGACCAAAATTGAGAAAATTGAAACAAATGGGACCAAAATTGGACCGAATTTTCATCCCATGTGAGGCGCACGTGCCTTCGCCATTAAAAATTAAATGAAATTTCAGAAAAGTCTCAAAATAACAAAAAATTAAAACATATGGGACCAAAATTGAAAATATTGAAACAAATGAGATCAAAATTGGACAAAGGCATACCTATAGGACCAAAATTGCAATTAACCCTAAAAATTAATACATAGCAATATATTCTCAACGATACTATTTTATTTTTATTTATTCATATATAAATTATTTTAAAAAATTATAATATTTATGATGTAAAGGGCATTCCCCTAGATTATTACAAAGGCGGTTTATATGCTAAAATATTTCTACAAAATTTATTCTCAAAAAGTGATTTAAAACTACAAGAGTATGTAATGTGATAAATTACTGTCGGAGCACTTTGTTAAAAAAGAAGCTATGAACTGTTATTCGCTATTTAGTTTTCATGATTTATATTCTTTTGTGTCTACTTTAATGTCCATAAATACACCTTTTCGATTAAAACTTTTTTCCAGTTTTGCTATATATATTTTTGTCATTTTATATTTCATATAATAACTAAAATCAATATCCATTTATGTGACACTTTATTCTTATAATGAAAGAAAATATTCATTCGTGCAAAGTATGAGTTAATTAAATTGTGGTTTTAATGAATTAAATTCTCATGTTTTTATTATTTCAATAATTAAATTGTATTTAATAGTTTTTTTATTAATCATTTTGCTTTTATAGTATTTTTAGAAGAATTTTATTATTATTTTATACTTTAAATTAAATGTAGTATTTTTTTAAAAAAATTAGTAATTATCGCCCCATATGTAATGCACGGGTTAAAAAACTAGTATAAGCTTGAAGGAACCACTTCCAATTTCTAGTTTTTTTTTTTGGGATAATTACTTCCAATTTCTTGTTTAACATTAACACATTGGCCCATCAATATTACATCAATATCATGATGCATAAACCTAAGTGGACATCAAATTTTATCCAATCTTTCACATAACTGTCAAGGGACCTAAGCAAGATTACACTCTAGACAGCATAACAAGTCTTCAACTCAACCGCATCAATAGGCATCGTGTCGGAAGGGAAGGCACACCTCACTGGTTTCTCCGGCAATAAACCACAGGGCTTCGGGGTCACCTGGCTCGACACCCCTGCAATATCGGTACAATTCCAGGGCAACTTCGCCTTATAAGACGGGAAATCCGATTTCTTCTGAGCCGCCAACTCGATCGTCCAATTAGAAATACAGAACCCAGTGTACGGGGCTTCCTTAATTCCTGACAAATCACCAGCAATCGTAACATTCTTCCCAATAACGTCCATGAAATTTATGTTTGTGACGTTGGGTAGCGCTTTGGGGTCGTATCCGTCATCCGGGTGGGACCCGTAAGCACCCGTCGTCCAAAAGACATACTTCTGAGTCTCCAACGTCACGTCTCTGACGTATACGTCTTTCACGTAGGCGCCTCTTCCGGGGGATGACTTGATTCTTAGACCCGACTGGGAGTTGATGGCGTGGATCTGTTCTGCACGGACGTCCTCGATACCACCCGACATCTCACTGCCCAGGGCGATGACTGCACTGTCGGGCGAAATGCAGGTGAATCGCTTGATGCTCAGGTGTTGCGCGGGCAGACCGACTTTTATACCGTATTGATCCCACCCGCTCTTGACCGCAATGCAATCATCGCCCGACACGACGTAGCTGTCGCGTATGCGTGTGTTTGTGCAAGAATCTACCAGGAAACATAAAGCGAGGACACAACTCATTTCGATTTTATATAAATTTAAGGTGTGACTGTTTCTACCAGCCCCGACTTGCACCTACCAATATATATATATATATATATATATGTTCGGTAAAATAAAATAGTGTTGCTTAAGTGGAAGGGCAAAATATGAACCTGGATTGATTCCATCCGTGTTTGGAGAATCAATTGGCGCAATAATTGTCACGCTCTCAATTATGACATTGCTACAAAATTTTACACACAAGAAAAAATAGTCAAATTAATAAATTTCAATTAAAAAATTAAGCTTTTAACAACTTTTTTAGGCCGTGATTAAGCACGAAAAAATGACCATATACCTGCTGTAAGTAGGATGAAGGTTCCATGAGGGGGAGTTGATGAATGTAAGATTAGAAATCTGGACCTGATTTGAGTACAATATTTCAATCAAGTAAGGTCTAGTATTGTTAAGCTTTTCAGCCTTGAATTTTTTCCACCAGATTTCGCCCTGCCCGTTGATTGTCCCGTTCCCTCCTGGAACAAATGAAAAGATCTATTATAAATTGCTTCATTTTTGAAAATTTATAGATGAGTGTTATGAAGCTAAATACTGGAATATAAAATGAAACAGAAGATTCGAATAGATTATAAATACCTGTAACAACGACATCGGTTAGATTTGTACCGACAATAAGACTAGAAAACCTTTTCCCTCCACCGTCTCTTCCTACTCCATAGGAGGGCAACGGATCAATGAGAGGATAATCTGATTCTTCCTATATTTCATACATACAAGGGCAATGTTAACACTCACTTCTTAAATTTAAAGAAGACAAAAACACACGAATAAATAAATACTCATAAATCAACCTGTTTTTTTTTCTTTTCAAAGAACCGTTGTTCATTCCCTAACTTGCCTTCTAAAACCCCGAATTTATTAAATTTTAATTTCCAAAAATAATAAAAATATCTTTTATGTTATTCAAAAATTCCAAGTTCAGTTGGATGGATTTTTTTTTTTTTTTTTTTTGGTTAGGCTTTTTGAATAAGGCATAAGTCTACAGAAAAGTTTAAAAGTAACTATTTTTAAGGTTATCCATAATAATTTTTAGAAAAAAACTTGTCAAATCTTTTTAAATTACTGCATCCAAATAAAAATAGCTTGACTTTAAAAAAAACTCTACTATAAAAAATAAGGTTCGATAAACACTTTTTTGTTCAAAATTATCCCTCCAGATTAAAATTTGTGACCTGATCCCCAACTGCAATTACCTTAAAAGTAAAACTTAATGAAAGAGAGTACAACCTCAGATCCAAGAAGAACAGCATCCTTGTGAATATAGAGCGTGAAATGGCTCGTGAGGCTAAATGAGCCTGTCAGCCATTTTCCAGGAGGAACAACAAGCAATGCTCCGCCATCAGATGCAAGCTTGCTCAGATTAGCAATGGCTGCATTAAATGCAGCTGTGTTTAAGGTTTTTCCATCTCCTTGGCCGCCAAAATCTGTTAAAACTGCACTGTGTTTTCGGCAATTTATTGCCGAATATTGGACTTGCTCGTCGTTATGTTTCAAATCTCTACATTCCACTAGATTCAAACACAGGACCGCTACTGCAAAGCAGATCAAAAACTTGCCTACAACCTGAAAATATAAATAAAATAAATCAAGAAAAAGTGATTCAATACAAGAAAGCATCCCTTTACTAGCAGAAATTTTGTAACGAAAGAGATTTCATCACAGTTAAAAAAAGCGTTAGTAACGAACTATTTATTAACGGATTTGTGATGGATGATATTCGTGGCAGAACTATATTGTGTGACGGATTTCACTGAATTTGAGATGGGTTAGTTTTATAAAGGGATTGTATTCTTTGAAATTTTAGCAAAAATACTTACATGGGATTTTGTGGGAGTGGACATTGTGATGGTGTGACAATAAAAATTGATAATAATTTTGAGGCGTGGTGTCGCGTATATATAGCAAAAACAGTTAGAAATTTCAAATGTCGTCATGATCCAAGAAAATCCATGAAAATCTCATAGTTCAAGAAAGTTAATAATGGCAAATATATAAATTCACAAATTTTAATTAGGCATGGATTACAAAACTGTCTTTATGAAGGATTGTTTCACTCTGATTTCATGCCTTTTTCGTAATAAATCTATCGTAATTTTATTGATTGATCATGGGAGGTTTAATTACCGAACCCTTTATTTAAAACAATAAATGGAAGATATTATGGTTATCTATTATCTAATCTTTGGATTTTGGTCAATTATTTATTGCTCCATTTGACAATAAAATCTAGTCTTTCTTTGGATAAAGTTAAAAGGTTCTTTCTAATAACTCTTTTTCCATTGTTTTCGTAAAAGGAAAGAAATTAAATTGAATTGACGTACGTTTATCCATTTTGTTTGGGAAATGATTTTGGTTTCCTTATTAAGTTAGAGGTAAAAGTGAAATGGAAAGTTAGCGCATGGGCTCAATCCATGGAAATAACTTAATATTCGTATTTACGATAATAGAATATTATGCGTATATTTACAAATTTTGCCATAAAAGAATATGCCCACTAATTGTTTTATTTTTTAAAAAGTTATCAAAGAATTAATAATTGATATTGTGGTATTTTATTATATCAAATGATTTAGGTATCTTCTTAAAGGATTTCATTTTTTTATCAATGGCTCATTTGGGTAGGTTAAAAGTTATGAAAATGCCCAACCAGAGACAATTTTTTTTTCACTAAAATGTTATTTTTTTCAAAAATTAAATATTTCTTTTCTGAAGAAAAAAAATCCATCTGACCAGACTTTGAAATTAAGAAATTACATGACAGAAAAGCATGAGATATTGCTAAGCTTTTTATGATTCATTGATTCATTTGTTTATTCCCAAGGACTATGCCAAAACATAAGTTTGTATGAGAAAATTCTTGCCTAGACCCAGCTTAGCCGCATCCATCTGATTATATAGTAAGTGTTAATACACTTAACATGTGATTAGTGACTCTCCCTAAATTGTGCACCAATTATATGGCAAGTGTAAAACACTCACTACCTGATTTGTCATGATTTGGCCTAACCCAATGCGGGTAAGAATTTCCTGTTTGGTTGAGATCTATACCCTCATATATGAAGATTTTTATTTATTTATTTATATTTTTGAGAGAATGAAGATTTTTATTTATTTATTTATTTTGAATAAAAAAATCGGCTACATTTTAAATAATTATATCAATATTTGAAATCAAATACAACTATCACTTCCTTAAATCCATACCTTAATTTCTCGTTGTTTGCCTATGCAAATGTATTTGACATTTGCCAACACAACAAATCATATTTATATAAATATATGTTAAACACGAACAATTGCCGAACCGAGCCCAAATATAAACACAAGTATTTGAAAGCTGTCTAACCAGCCAATTTCCTCTTTGTTTTTTGGTAATTTATATAAATTTCAAGTATACAGTAGTTTAATTAACTATAATAGCCATAGTACCAACAGTATTACTATTGTTTGTAATTAATAAGAACATCAAGAATAGTAACAATAAGGATAGATTTATATTATCATCATAATTTTATATTGTAATAATCATATTAACAATTTCAAATATACATGAAATCTTTCAAGGATAGTGCCATTCATATTCCACGTACCATAAATACTAATTTTCATAACTTCGAACCATTGAATTTATAAAAATTCAAACTTGTTTGGTTACTACTTTAATTTTAATATTATTTAATTTAAATAGAACTAATAATTCAACGGCTTGTTTGTATCACGTCATGTTGTACGTTGTGTCCCTTCTTCAGGCTCATGCCACATAAATTTATATTTTTGGCTGAAAACAAGAAGGATAAGTAAGATTTGCACAATTCATCCAAAAAAAAATTTAAAAAAAAATTGAGACTTGAACAATATAATATACATTAGTATATAAAAGTCCAGCTGCATACGGACTGTTATATTTTAAGCCATAGTGCTAGAACCTTAGATACTAAGGTTTCCTTTGATTCGTTTAATTGGATTAAATTGATTCATCAATTTACCCTATATGTGATTTATTTATTTTTTATTTTTTATTTTTTCGATAAGTTAAAACCCTATAATATATCATGTTTGTTTATAGTGCTAAAGGGCTATTGTAATTAGTTTGGTAACAATCAAGATCGGTGACAGTTGCTATAAATTTTTATTTAAGATGGCTAGGTTAAATTTTTGTAAAATGTTAAATATACTTTTAGAAAAAATAAGCAAAATTTATTTTTTTTTTTAAAAAAATACATATAAATTTTAATTCAATATAATTTGAGAGGAAGGTTAAAGCACCCTCCAGACCCCAAGTTCCCCTCCCCTTCCTAGCTAATCATGATTGGGGGGTGGGGGTGGGGGTGGGGGGGGAGTAAATGACTAAGCCGTGTTGAAGTTAAAAGATGCACCTAATTTTCCGACTTTAAATAATTTTTTCAATGTATTGTGGTACAATCTCCAACCCCATTATACAGGAATTATGTAGGTAAATAATTTAAGAGTGATAGAATTGATAAGTGCCCTTTTGATTTTGGAATCCTAACTTCTTTGGTGATAGTGTTATATATTATCTAATGAATTTTTCCGTTCTAATACCCTATCTGAGTGTTTATCAACTATGTTCCTATATAATGAAATGCTATTTGATCGAATAACAAAGATATTGCTTTAAAAAAAAGATTATTTTAGTAGCATAAAGAAAAATAAAAATAAAAAACACTATAAATTGAATCTTCTTTTGTGTATAATCCGGGTGTTGGACTTGGTCCAATGGACATGCACCCTGCTTTGAAGTTATGGAGAGAGTAGTGCTAGAATTCAAATCCTAATAAGGGTACATAAGTGGATCGATGTATGTATTATTTAAAAAAAAAAACGAAAAAAGACTCCAATATTTTCTGGGCCCACGTGACGAGCCTGCTTATCATTTTGACAAACATGCCCAAATCCAATGTTTCACCCTCGGGCTGATCAAAATGGCCCGCTTCGTCCACATACAATGCTTCATTTCATATCTGAAAATATTAAAAATTTTAAAAATTAACAGTAATTTTATAAATATAGAGCTATTAAAAATTTAAGTATAGTTCACAAAAAAAAGAGCATAAATATGCATTCATCTTGAATAACACACAATTGCTAAATATTTATTATTAAGTTGGTAGCGTGACAATTGTGAGTGGCATGTGCAAAGCATTTTCAGATTTATTCAAGAAAACAATTCAATGATACATGCAGGGATGAAATTACTTAGCGGTGGAAAATGTATTAAATTCGCCATTTAATTATGAAGTTTATATATAACTAAAATCTCATATACTTGTTTTGCTAAAATTTTAAAAAAAATTTTCTCTAAAATAATAGAAGTATCTCATATACTTCATACAAAATTTAATCCCAACATTTGTTTTTTGAATTTTATCATGGGACATTCCTGTATTAGTTCCAATTAAATAAAAAAATCCTGCAAAAATTAATATAAAAAAAGTCCTGTGAAATGTAAAATTTATCAAAAAAGACCTTCCATATTTTTAAAAATTAATAAGGTGAATTCTCTATTTTTAAAAATTACTAAGATAAACCCCTGTTTTTAAAATTTAGTAAGATAAAAGCTTTATTTTGTTCTGTTTGTTACCTTCATTTTGAGTCTCCATTTACTAATTTACACCGCTTCAAGCACCGCAACTAACGTGTCTTGCAAAACAACGGTAAATAGTTAGAAAATTTCAAAGGTTAGAATTTGATTTGCAAATCGATTTTTTGCTCTTTCATTTCTATAGGAAGATTTTGGTAGGGAATGAGAGAAAATGTTATGTTAATCATGTTATTAATCTCTAAATTATTAATAAGGGGTAAAATTAGTACTTCATTCTAAAATTTTCAAAAAATGGTTCTAGGAGGCGGTGTACTAATTTAAAAAAAAATTTGAAGATTTTAAGACAAATTTTTATAGCACAGAATTTTTTATTTTAATTAAACTTAACATTTATAAATTTTTTTTTTTCACTCCCATCTCTGAATACATAAAAGAACTTAATTGCGGCATATAATTGTTGAGGCAGTTGTATTGGAAAACTGCAACACCTAGTATCGTGTGATTGACTGGTTCCAACGATTGGGGGTTGTCCACTACAAACGTTCTTATGTTGCTCTAATTTTCTTATGTTTTGTCCTAATTTCTACAATTTTGTGTTGGATGTGTGTGTTGAATCTTGGATACTTGTACTGTGTTTGAGCAAATATGCAATGCTGGATTTTGGCTTGTAATAATTGTGTTCTCACCACATTTTATGTGCGTGCCTTTCTGTGTGTATGCATGCTACTTGCAAATGCGACCATGCCAGGGTAAAGCATCACACACGCACCCACTCTCTCTCTCTCTCTCTCTCTCTCTCTCTCTCTCTCTCGCTCTCTCTCTCTCTCTCTCACACACACACATACGTGCATCCATCAACTTTAAAATTATGTCATATATATCTATACTATTATATATTTGAGAAAGGTGTTTGACTTAAATTCATGCAATTTTGACCAAATTCTAATTTTCTAGAATTTTGATTTTTTTTAAAACAAAAAATATATGTTCAAAATACAAGATTCTCAAAAAGCACACAATCATTTATAAATTGAGCAAATTGAGCAAATTTAATATAGCTGCATAATTGAGCAAATTTAAATTGAGCAAATTTATAAATTGAGCAAATTTAAATGAGCTCAATTTGCTCAATCAAATTTAATATAGGTGCATAATTGAGCAAATTTAAATTGAGCAAATTTATAAATTGAACAAATTTAAATGAGCTCAATTTGCATAATTTCTTATTCTTATCGGCAATTTAATACATATAGGTGCATAATTCTTGAGCAAAAAGGATTCATTTATAAATTGAGCAAATTGAGTAAATTTAATATAGGTGCATAATTGAGCAAATTTATAAATTGAGCAAATTGAGCAAATTTAAATGAGCTCAATTTGCTCAATCAAATTTAATATAGGTGCATAATTGAGCAAATTTAAATTGAGCAAATTTATAAATTGAGCAAATTGAGTAAATTTAAATGAGCTCAATTTGCTCAATTTGCATAATTTCTTATCCTTATCGGCAATTTAATACATATAGGTGCATAAATAGGCACATCTTCAAATATAATTAAAAAGAACTTGAGTAGGTTCAAGCCATTTTTACGTTTCCTATTTTTGTAATTGTGCATGTTGGTGCCTTTTGAGGTAAGTTTCTAAACTATTTTTACGTTTCCTATTTTTTTTTTTCTTTTTACGTTTTCTATTTTTTTCGATTTTTTATTTTTTGCAGTTGTGTTTGTTGATCCCTTTTGAGGCAAATATGTTGTGGCGATAATGTGACAAATTGTACAAAAAACTTTTCAAAATATTTCTGATTGCATATCATGGACTTATCTTTCAACGAGCTCTATGGAGATATTCCCTTCTCAATTTCAAAGTTGAAGCAACTTGAGAATTTGTAAGTTAAAAATCAGCGTGATCGTCTTCCTATTTCCCTATTATTTATTTGCTACTACCTATTGATTTATTGCATATTCAAGTTTGTTTACTAATATCGTAGTTATCACCCTCGACAGGATTTTAAAAAATAATCAGTTAATTGGTCCAATTCCCTCGACGCTCTCTCAGATTCCTAACTTGAAAATTCTGTGAGTATCATTGTTATTATTTTTCATGTATTTTATTTCAATTTTGATTATGAGCTATTTTGTGATGAAGTACTTTTAAAATTGATTGCTCTAGGGACTTGGCTCAGAACAAGCTGAGTGGAGAAATACCAAGACTATTGAATTGGTACACCGTACACATATATGTATTAAAATAATATGTATTGTTCATAATTCTTCTATTAAAAATTTGCTTTTATTTTGTTGTGATTTTTTATGAATAGTGATGGGTTTACTTTACTTTGAATCTTTTTAGGATTAATGTCGATGATAGTCTTTTAAATTTGAATATTTTAATTACTTTGATTATTAGAAATTTAAATCGCTACAATTGATCATCTATGTTATGAATAAGGAACACTTTAGTTATTTTGATGAATCTTTAGGTTAAATTTTGCTGAACAACATTTACTTAAGTGATTTTAGTTATTAAATATAACTTAAATTTGTAGCAAAATTTCACTGTTATAAAATTTTCATTAATTAAATAGGTTCTTTTTTGTAGTTCTAAGTACTGCAACGATACAAAAGACTAATGAATTTTGTAATGGGGATCAATTAAGTAAACATTATTGCCTGGTCTATGAGAACTATACGGTGCATTTTCATGTGTGGACGATTGACGTCGTCTCAAGTAGTAGAAATATACGTTGGACACTTTCATATTTCAGAACTTGAAAATCCCCCCACCCCTTCTTTTTCGGACTTAATTTCTACGATATATTTTTTTTATGTTTGAAAATATTTCCGTTATTTCTACGATATATTTTTTTCTGTTTGAAAATATTTCCTCCTCGACAGGATTTTAAAAAATAATCAGTTAATTGGTCCAATTCCCTCGACACTCTCTCAGATTCCTAACTTGAAAATTCTGTGAGTATCATTGTTATTATTTTTCATGTATTTTGTTTCAGTTTTGATTATGAGCTATTTTGTGATGAAGTACTTTTAAAATTGATTGCTCTAGGGACTTGGCTCAGAACAAGCTGAGTGGAGAAATAGTAAGACTATTGAATTGGTACACCGTACACATATATGTATTAAAATAATATGTACTGTTCATAATTCTTCTATTAAAATATATGGCTCAAAACAAGCTTAGTGGAGAAATTCATTGCTCTACACCGTACACATATATGTATTAAATTGCCGACAAGAATAAGAAATTTAGAAACTACGTGTACTGTTCATAATTCTTCTATCAATTAGAGAAAGTCACAATAAAAAAGATAGCCATGAAAATGACCTAAGCTTTGTGAAAAATATCATTAGTTCGAGCTCCCCAAAAACTATTATTCAAAAATTTGCTTTTATTTTGTTGTGATTTTTTATGAATAGTGATGGGTTTACTTTACTTTAAATCTTTTTAGGATTAATCTCGATTATAGTCTTTTAAATTTGAATATTATAATTACTTTGATCATTAGAAATTTAAATAGCTACAATTGATCATCTATATTACGAATAAGTAACATTTTAGTTATTTTGATGAATCTTTAGGTTAAATTTTGCTGAAAAATATTTACTTAAGTGATTTTAGTGAATCTTCGCTAAAAATTCCAATAGAAGCACTAAAATGTTACACATTTATAATATAAAGGATCAAATTGTAATGATTTAAACTCCAATGACTAAAGTAATTATAACGTTAAACTTTAGGGACTGTTAGCAACGTTAAGTTATCTTTTTATCATATCAAATGTTTCATTTTTTATTTAATTTCACAAATGCACATCATTTATTATTGACAAATATATATTTGAACGAGTGGTTAAAAGATATTATTGCTTACGTGGCATGCATGTAACCCTGAATCCAGAACTTTAATTGATTTTGTGTATTTCATTGTAAATAACACACAAAAGTAAAATATCCTCAAATTTTATGCTTATTAATATGTGCATTATTGATTTTAATATTTTTCAATGATCATTTGTTATTATTTTATTATAAGGAAAACTTTATTAATATGTCATGAAATTATATTATTCAAACTTAGTTCTTTTGTTTAAAAACTTAGCATTTAAATCAAAATTAACATTTGCAACCTCAAAAACCATTTAAAATTTAGAAGCTTATAAAACCTCTAAATAAGTTTAACCAAACATCCTCTAAATCACATTATATCCTCTAAATCATAAAATTATATTTTCAAAAAGGAACTATTACTTATAAATTTGCCTATTATACATATCATTTGTTTTAAACATCGGTATGTTCAATATTTTTAATGAATTATTTAACAAATTATTTGATATTTGTTATTAGATAATTATAGTTTTTTTTTTTATTTTTTTTTGCGTTTACAAATTCATCTTAAGAAGATATGGTGTTTCCATCAACTGATTCGTAAGATTTATATTAGTTTTAGTCTTTGTTATGCATCAAAATTTTGGACGTTAGATTATTTGATATTGAACTTGCAAATTACTCAATTTTTCTAAATTTTTATTAATACAGTTAAGAGAATTTTTGTTATTTTAGTAAAACAAAGCCTCATTTTTTATTTTCATATCAAGAGTATTTTATGTAGTTTGATCAAAAGAATTACTACTGTATTCATATAATTTAAAAGATATATTATGCATAGAATTCGTTGCAATATGAATTATCAATACGATATTTAATTTAAATTTTTAATTGATATCACTCATTCCGTGCATAGCACGAGTTACATACTAGTATATATATATATGCATACTCCCTCCATCAATATTAATTATTTTAAAGATTTTTTTATCCCATAATATTTGTCACTTTGAAGATTTGAAGAGAGCATTAATTTCCCTCCCCCTCCCAAATTTACCCTCATTTATTATTTTTAATAAAATTTGATGAAAAAATATTAGACTAATTGGTCTGTGTGAAAAAAATCTAGGACGACTAATATTATGGGATAGAAGTAATATGAGTTTAACTAAAGATTTCGTGTTTGAACCCTTTAAACGCAGCTATCATGGGCGTAGCAACATTGTTAAAAGTGGAGTTTAATGACCTCACTAAAAAATAAAAAATCCCATTATAATTATATATTAGATATTAAAAAAATACATAAATTTTAAATTTTATTGTTATTGGACCCCACTAGAAAAACATAAAAATCTTTTAAGTAGTGGGCTCCAAATATCAAGTTATCTACAATATACATACTATATATATATATATGTATGCATACTTAAGTAGTGACCCTAATACACAATCTTCCTGACATTGCCATTGGCAGCTATTCTTGGCAAAGAGAGCTTAACACCTAAGCAATGTTTTGAAAATCGAACAGGATCAGTCGGTCCAACCGGTTCAACTGATAGTCGGAGCCTAGACGGTCCGAACAAGCACTCAAAATCGAATGTCACTCGGACCGTTGTGAACCGGTGAAAACCGACCAAAAGTTGGTCAACTGGTGCCGATTCATGACCAGGTTCTGCAGTTCTTGGTTTTTTTTCTTTTTTTGAGTATTTTACCTTTTGAAATAAAATCAAAGTCAGCCTCAAATTTGATTTATGGAGAGAAATAGAGAAGAAGAGAGATAAAAATGAAGGGGAGGGGGGGGCGCAACCTGATTCTCTCACTTGCCAGCTCTTATATGTCTATAATATGTAAAAAATCCTAACACAAAAGAGTTAGACTAGAGAAGGAGATACTATTTATTATTTCAATTTTTTGGCAAGAAAAGGAGATATTATTTAAATTAAGTAATCATTGATTGAGATTTTCTCTCACTAATTGAAATTTTCTCTCTCTAACTGATTTTATTCTATTGGAGTTTATCTTTCCTTTTTTATTTGGTTTTCCATTTTTATTTTTCTCTTTTCAATGGTTTTTCATTTTTCATTTTTGTTTTCCATTTTATTGTCTCTTTTCAATGAAAAAACAAAAGATGGAAGAGTTTGAAGTTTCAATCATATTTTATTTTATTTGGTATAAATCGTATAAAATTTACTAGAATCTTTTAAACATTAATTTAATCAAAAAATTATATTGAGCTTTTTAAAGTGAAAAATACATTTGGATGAGTATTTTTTTTAATTGATTTATGTTCATGAGGCATTTATATAAATTTTTATTTTAAGGATTTTTTATTATTTTTTCCCTAACTTCTAATATTTGTGTTATTTATTCAATTGGAAGTATATTTGAACATTATAAAGTAATTTTGTTTTTTATTAGTTAATAGGTTAACATAAAAATTGAACAATGCAATATTTAGAGTTGCAAAAGCATGTATATGTTGTGGTAGATTTTTTTGAGTAATTATTAATTATTATAAAATTAAGATATAATTAGAAGAATGACTAGAATTTTGAAAATTAGCTTGTATTTTTTTAATCTTTGCATTATTATTGATATTTTTTTAATTTTTAATGAATTTATAATATTTTTATATGAAAAATTAATATAATAATATTATTATTTTTATTTATGATATCATACCAATTAAACCGATAATCAGTAAGGCCACCAATTCTATCTCCGTTCGATTTTCAAAACATTGCAACTAAGTGACCTAATCAGGCTCCAACATGAATTTAGTAATGCCTATTGTGTTAGATACTAGGTAATCAATAATCAATTAACAAAAAAAGAAGAAAAAATATATACATACATGCATATCATGAAATTTTAATGACAACCTAATGATTTTTAGTACATTCTCTAGTCATCCTCACTGCACTCCTTCGTTTTTTTCTTAATTTAATATGTTAGTAATATTGATATACACAATATGTGTACATAATAAAATAATATAATATAATGATATATTAAAATTTTGATAGTATCTATATGATCAATATATTTTTAATTATTTTTAATATATTTATGGAATTAATGATAAGCAAAGATAAAATAATTTGCAACAAAAAAACTAGGAAAACAAATTACCTTAAAAAAAATATTGAAGAGTGTTGAGATAGAGACGGAAAAATGGGGGAGAGACAGAAAGAGAGAGAGAGAGATGACGTCAGCCACCACCACCGCCCAGTGGGGAGATTCGGTGTCCGCTCCTCCGCAATCCGACGGTGGGACGTCCACCTCACATTCCTACGACGCACAGCATAATGACACGTGTCATTACACTAGTGTCCATATTTTGACCTTTTCCCACCCCTCCCAACTATACAACAATTGGCCATGCTTTACTGACCTTATAACGAAAATGCCATCAGTCTATTTTGTTAGGTATTTTTAATCGCGTTTAATTTCTATTTTGGAGTAACCAAACTACCAAATTAGGTTATGCAGCGGCAATTAAAACCCTGCTGTAGCTTATACTGTTTTACATAATTAAGTGTATATAAATTAATAGATAGTTAACTAGAAACATTTTAATCACACTTAATTAGTAGATTGTTAAAAAATTAAAATCCTTAGGAAGTTTCTTAAACATATATTACGTTTTTTTGAACGGATCTCAATATGTACGATATTCAAACAGAATTGTTTAAAATTCATAACGCGGTTTATACCTCAAATTTCACATGGTTTTTTTTCTCCCCTCCAATTACGATAGATTAATCCGAATTTTGATTTTTTAAAATATTAGAAAATTTTATGAACGTGATGATGTGTAACATCTTTAGCTTAAACAAACATAAACCTTTAATGGTCCATGTGGAGAGTTGTGCTTATATAGTAATAAATTAATGGACATCTTAATTAATTTGTTGCTAGTGCACATGGGTACGTTGGAAACAAATCAGATTTCCTGTTCATTTTTTTTTTCATTCGAAAATGTATTACATTATTTAAATAAATGACAAGTATATAAAATAAAATATACAGTAAGTATGCGTTATATATCAAACTCAACGGATTAGATGAGTGAAATAGATATGACTTGAAACGTATGGGAAACCTTAGTGATCAAAAAAAACCAAAATAAAACAACCAACTAATGAACATTGTTCGAAACATTTATAAAATTATAGTTAATGAGAAATGACAATGGTCTCTGAATTCAAGCCAGCCTTGGATTCAGAAGGGGCAAGTTTTTAAACCTCTAAACAAGTCCGGGGTGACACTCAATTTTGATTGTAAAATTCTAGCCGGTCCCAAACTTGCCTTGTTAAAAATTCTAAATATATTTTTTATTTGTTATATATATATATATATATATATAGTTTATAAAAAGATGCATGCAGTACAAATATAGTCATATATAAATATAAATATGATATTCTTATAATGAAATTAATATATTGCATAACTAAATAAGCTGTCCCTTCAATATATACACATTTTAAAAAAATGTGTATGTTTAATTTTTTAATTTTTTTTAAAATTTTAAATATATTCATAGAAATTTATAAATAATTAGTTTTTCATTGACACTATTATTTTGTTCATTTTAAGAAGTTATGATGATTTTTAAAATAATAATAATAATAATAATAATAATAATAATAATAATATCTATACTATTATAAAAAGAAAGTCACTTTTGTGTCTAAAATAACAGTTACTTTTTGCATTTTACAATTTTAGCCCTTTAATGTTTAGTAGAATCACAACATAATTATAATACGACGGGCAAAATTGAACATTCACAATATATTATCATCAACTTGGATACCAATTTTTATAATTCCAAAAATTACACTTCGATATCTTCCACATTATGTATAAAATGAGGTTAAAAACGTAATACACCACACTAAACTACCTCCACATTTTGAGGAAAACCCATATTATGGAACTAAAACTACCATACAATTGATGTAATTTTATAATATTTGAAAAAAAATCAAATCAGATAATTATATGATTAAAATAAAATATAAATAAAAAATATCACGTTATAATTGAAAAAATATATACTTAACAACTTATTATAAGGAATAGATACTTAAATTTATATGCGCGCAGGAACAATGTGTGAGAAATGCTAGTTATTATAAAAAGAAAGTCATTTTTATATCACAAATGACGATTATTTATGTGATTTTACAAAATTTGTCCTTCAATTTTATATGGAATATATATATATATGTGTGTGTGTGTGTGTGTGTGTGTGTGTGTGTAAAATTGTGGCTAAAATTGAAAATTCATATGAAATCAATTCAATTCGTATACCAAATTTTGATGTGCAAATTTTACCTTTTTAATTAATAAATGCATACAGTAAATAAGTAAATAAAAAGGTCAATATTGTAATATTACATTCAATTTAAAAAACACATGTTATCAATCCACAAATCACTTTCTCTAATTACAATTAGTTGGTTTTTTTCTTTTTGTGTTTATTCTTTATCATGTAATTTTATTTTATATAATTATTTTATTTTTAAATTATTATAAATTAATAAATTATTTCAAATAATTCTTAAAAAAGTATTCTTTCAAAAGTAATTTAATAATATATTTATATTTTCATCCTAAAAAAAATTAAGTACTAAATTGAAATATATATTTTTTATATTTTACACACATATAGAGTGTGCAGTGTTGCTATTACTATTATAAAAAGAAAGCCTTTTTGTTCTCACAAATAGCGATTATTTATGTGATTTTACAAAATTTGCCCTTCAATTTTATGTGAAATAAATAGAGATATGTAAAATTGTGGCTAAAATTGAAAATTCACATGAAATCAATTTAATTTGGATACCAAATTTTGATGTGTCAATTTTACCCACTTAATTAGTAAACACATGCAATAAATAAGCAAATAAAAAGGTCAATATTGTAATATTAAATTCAATTGAAAAATCCCATGTTCTCAACCAACAAATTCCTTTCTCTAATTACAATTATTTGGTATTTTTTTTCTTTTTGTTTATTCTTTATTATGTAATTTTATTTCATATAATTAATTTATATTTAAATTATTATAATTTAATAATGATTTCAAATAATTCTTAAAAAAGTATTCTTATTAAAGAAATTTAATAAGATATTTATATTTTCATCATAAAAAATTTAATTACTAAATTGAAATATATTTTTTTTTATATTTTGTACACACGTAGAGTGTGCAGTGTTGCTAGTAATAATAATAAAGCTTTTTTTTTTAAATATCTTTCAAATTTAAAGCTTTTTAACATGTCCAACCACCGAATCGAAAGTTGCGTTTGGCAGGGGTTCCGAGATCAATAAAATCTCAATGGAGCAAGTCTTGACTTTTGCCAAACCTTCTCTATTGCCATCCCTAATTGTAACTAGAACCAAAATTTACGATCTAACAACAATCCATTGTAGGCATACTTGTATTTGTGTATGCTTGTGGTATTTTAAGAAGCTTGTGGTATTTTAAGAAGTTTTTTTGGGTTCTCACCCATTCCCTTGGGAAAATTTTTGCTCATATTCGACTTGGCCTCACCCAACCAATTATATTAACACTTGTTATATGATTGGTTATTCTCTCTAAACTGTACATTAATCACATAGTAAATATAAAATACTCGTCACATGATTAGTTTTGATGTGGCAAAACTCTGTGTAGGTAAGAATTTCCCCTCCCCTCCCCTCCCCGCTCTCAAAAAAAAAAAAAAGTTTTGGGGACAAAACATGCATGGTTCCATTAAGATTTAAGTATTCTCTCTCCAAAAAAAAAAAAAAGCCAAAACAATTTACGTATTATTTTAAATATATTAATTAGGAATGTAAACAATTCTAGATTTGGCCTTTTTTTTCCAACCTCAACTTCAAGCTCGGGCTTGAGTCTTGTTTGAGCTTGGGTTGTTTGACTTGAATTTATGAATAAATTATAAGCTTGAGACTAGGGATGAAGCTATAATTTTTTTTTTTTTGCAGATGGGTCAAATTTCTATGAAAATATTAAAGAGATTTTATAATTTGGGTCGGGGATGGGGGGTGAAATTCAAAATTTTCATAAAATATGAACTTTAGAGGTGGCGAGTCCCCCTTCCAGCCCCCCCGGCTCAGTCCCTGTTTGAGTTCGAAAATCAATGTATCATTTATAATTATATAGATAGTTATATAATAATAATAATAATAATAATAATAATAATAATAATAATAATAATAATAATAATGATAGAAAACTCGCGAGCCTATAAACAATAATTATTTAGCTCGAATTCGGTTCACAATTTATATGAACTCGGCTCGACTTGACAAGCTCATGAGTAGGTTTGTATCCCTAATACCAATACACACAAATAAGTATCAATGTTGTAAGAGAATTTATATACAAAATGTGCTGCACACATGGTCAATGATATTTTATGGTATTTCGGTTGATATTTATAGAGTGTCTCGAGTGGATTGTGATGATGCTCAAATATGTCGCCAAACATAAGGGCCCGATCCTACAACATATTGTCGTGCACCTGAAGACGGTGAAATTTTGTCCTTTGACGAAAAGACGTTTCATAAAGTGAGAGAGGGATTGGAATTTATAAGTTTACAAATTCCTACTCTTTCGGATATAGGATAAGAATATAATATTGTTATAAGTCCCCCATTCGAAGAACTTTGGAAGGGGTATAGGGCCATCTACGCCATTTGATGGTGCCTAAAACTGTCAATGAACATGAAGGCCTGATCTTGAGAAGTATTATTCCGCATCTGTAGATGGTGGGGTCTTGCCTTTAAAAAGGATTGAAGTTTATAAACTTATCAAATTTCTAAACTCCTTTTAATATGAAACAAGAATATATATCATGAAATTGTATTAAATGATACTTAGACACAAAGTTAGATGTACTGGTCTTTTCATTTTTATTATGAACATATTAACAAATAACAGATATACCAAATATAAACCCGAGGCATAGTCTATATGAACACACAAGTAGCATGTTGTATATGAATTATGATACAATTTTGACACGGATCTAACAAGATACGAATAATGTTTAAAATTAATGTTTGTCATAAAATAATAACAATAATAATGTCACTGCTTCAAAGCTAGTAAATTAATTATCAAACAATAATGCTGTAATAGTATCACATCTCCACACCATTCGCAATGGCAATCTTGCAATAAGCAACAAGCCCAACGGTACTTTCTTCAGAACACCCTTATTCATTTGTTTCTATCACCTAAAATAAACTGAAATAAGCAAATTTCAGCACTTATTTAAACGGAATTAGAAACGAGTCCACGAACCCCACAATTGGTCTACGTCCATTCTTCAAACTCTCTCTCTCTCTAAAACCGTACACACACCTCGACCAGCCCTGAGCCACCGTCCATGGCGACCGGAATCTCCGTCGCCACCACCTCCAGAGACACCGTCCATTTCAAGCACTTCCCATTTCTCGGCCCGAAGCCCGCCTCAGTAGTCACACCCACTTCACTCCCCTGCACCTCTGCCCAGAAACTTCACGCGATTGTGAGGTTCAAAAGGAATAAGCCCAACTTGACTGTTTGTTTCGTGGTGGGGAATGATCAGAAGCTGAGAGGCGGAGCGCCGCCGGAGATTCGGGATTCCGATGAGCAAGGGGGAGAACAGACGGCGGAGCAAATCGCCGCCGCAGCGCGAGTCGCGGAGAGGGCGGCGCGGAAGAGATCGGAGAGGTTCACTTATCTGATTGCGGCGGTGATGTCCAGCTTTGGGATTACGTCTATGGCTGTCTTGGCTGTTTATTATAGATTTTCTTGGCAAATGGAGGTAACATTTTTTGATTTTTTATTTTTTGAAAAATAATTGGCTTTAACTTTATGTCGCGAAATAATAATTGAAATATTTATGATACCTTAATTTTTGATAATAATTATTGAAGCACATGGTGCAGGGTGGAGAGGTACCTTATGCAGAAATGTTTGGCACATTTGCTCTTTCTGTTGGGGCGGCGGTAATCAATTCTTTTTCCTACAAATTTTCACAATTTCAAGAAACCAATTATTTCAAATTTATTACGACATTTTAAAAATTATTTCTCTTATATTATTTTTTTAATAAATTAAATTCAGGTGGGAATGGAGTTATGGGCAAGATGGGCACACAAGGCTCTGTGGCATGCTTCATTATGGCACATGCATGAGGTCCGTAATTTGGTCACCAAGAAAATCACTACAATAATTTTTAAATACAAAAAAATAGAAATAAAAATTAGAGTCAAGGAAATTGTGAGATAATAATTGAGCATTATTAAATAAAAATGTCATTCACCAGAATTAATTATATACTATTGGTATAGCAAGCAATTGTACTCGCTTAAGACCTTGTGCCAATTTAATTGAAAATTTTTTGTAAGATCATTTTTGATTGGGTGGATCAGACAAAAGTGTATTTAATATTGATATAATTGATGAGTTGAGTTTTCATATTTGATTGGGTGAATTTGATTTGACTTTGACATTTTATATATATTATGGAATGTGTTTGGTATTGTGGACTGTCATGTATTATTGGCAAAATTATGCCCATATTTTTATGATTAAAATTGGTTGTCATGATTTAATACAAGGAACATTTTAGTAATTGTGTCTTAAAAATTTCAATCCATAATTTTCAACTTTCTCAATAACACCCCTCCTTCTACTACTGAATCCAGCATTTAAGCATAAATCCAGTCCATGAATGCATGGATTACAGGTATATAGTGCATAAAAAGACCATAAATCAAACATGAAATTTGGGTTGGACTACTTGGCGTGTTACAACGTATTAGATGAAATCAAAAGAGGCCTAAATTGAGTAGCTAAAAAGTCTATTAACAATTGATTTGTTTGATTATTTTGTGATAATTTTGCAGTCACACCATAGACCAAGAGAAGGCCCTTTTGAGCTTAATGACGTTTTTGCTATAGTTAATGCTCTTCCAGCAATTGCCCTCCTATCCTACGGTTTCTTCCACAAAGGCCTCATTCCTGGCCTTTGTTTTGGTGCTGTAAGTATTTCATTTTCGAGTTTGAGTCGAGCTTTTTTATTTTCATGTATTATTAAAAAAAATAAGAAAAATTTTAATTTAAGATCGTATAACAATTTTAATCTCGTGAATTCTATGATTTTGCAGTCAAGTTAAAAGTAAAATGTACCTAGTCAAGAACAGTTTATGCCATTCTTTTCAAATATTTAGGGATACGTTATTAATATTGATTCAATGTACCTAATCAAGAACAATTGATGTCATTTTTCAAATATTCACCTAATTTATATGTACGATATACTTTAAAGTAATATGATTTGGTGCAGGGTCTTGGAATTACGGTTTTTGGCATGGCGTACATGTTCGTCCACGATGGTCTCGTCCACAGGAGATTCCCGGTGGGGCCCATCGCAAACGTACCCTATTTTAGAAAAATAGCCGCAGCTCATCAGGTACTATACTAAAAAAAAAACAAAAAAGAAAAATTCTTAAATACATCGGGTGTAATATTATTTAATTTCAATAATATGATGTTATGTTTTTAATTCTTTCGTTGTTATAAATTTTGCCTAATTTGTTGTGATGATTAATTATTTGGTTTCAGCTTCATCATTCGGACAAGTTCGATGGTGTCCCCTATGGATTGTTCCTTGGACATAAGGTGCGTGTGTGTGTGTGTGTGTGTTTTTTTTTTTTTTTTTTTATGTTTTTGCAATTGTAATATGCTATTAAATTTAAATATTTAAGTAAAATTACATTAATAAATTTAATTTATCTTAAATTTAATTGATATTTGGTGCAGGAACTCGAAGAAGTTGGGGGACTAGAAGAGCTCGAGAAAGAGATTGACCGAAGAATTAAATTGTCCAAGAATTTGTGATAATTTATTGGACAAATGTATATTAGTTGTTGTGTTTTATGAATTTAGAAGGGGGGGGGGGAGGGGGGGGGGGAAATCAAGAGCTTAGTATCTCATAAAATGAAATGAATTTATTTAATCTTGTGCTTGTGTTGAAAAATTAGAATATATATATATATAGGTGTATGTAAGTAGAAATATTTAAATTTGATAATTAAATACTGTATATGACAAAATGTCAATAATTGTTGTGAATTAGTAGTTAAAGAAGTTCCCGAGTAATTGCGTGGACATGTTCGCTTTCGAGACTTGCACCAAGCTTCCAAGATTCTCTAAATTGTCAGTTTGAAAAAGTGCAATTTGGGTCCATTCAAAAGTTTAAAGCAAGTTGGCCATGTATTTTTAAGTACTAACAATTGGGAGACGTGTGCAGTTGATATTCATGGATATTACATTTCTAACTTCAATTCTTGCAATTTCAATATTTACACGTGAGTGTACGAGCAATAATATACGCATCACATTCATTCATCACATATATATATATATATATATAAACACATATATCACATAAATAAGTATGCACACACTTATGAACTGCTTAGACCTATACTATTCAAGAAGGGGGAGGCGAAAATGACTAATAGAATCATATTTCCAGTTTATTTGTTCGCATGTGTTCCTTTGTGTGTGTGTGTTTGTGTGTGTTTTTTTTTTTTTTTCTCTTCTGTCCTTTGTTTGCTCGTGCTGTAACTTGTCCCTTGATTGTCTACTAGCCTATTTTGTGAATTGCAACATGTGTTGCAGAAACATTTGAAAGTTTTAACGAAAAGGTTGAAGGAGATGGGATTTAATTAACTGAGGAAAACTTTGCACTCTACTTATCACATCATATTAGTAACAAAAAAAAAAAAAATCTATTTAGATATTTTACCACAAAAATCATTTGTGGATATATCTAGACCTTTATTTTGTCTGGGATCACGTTATCAAATGTTTGTGTCAACATGTTTGAACTTACTAAATTATATTTATGAGAACCCTATTGAAAAAAATGGCTACTGGAACGTCATAAAATATCACCAGAAGTTGATACTGCAATTTTAATTTTGAAGAACTAATGCTATAGAATTTTTTTTTTCGAAGGGGAAAACACCTTTATTAAACCTCCATATCCGAATACAAGATGTCACAAAGGGTTGCAGGAATATTCGTATTGTCCTCATTAGGGGTCGATGCGTTCCTTGCTAAGACATGAGCCAATTTATTGCCTATTCGGCGAACAAAAGAAAAAATAATTGAGTTGAAACAATTCTTCAATGATTGGATATCACTAATAATATTATCGATTGGTAGACCAGTTGTGACCATTCTTTGATTAAGCCGCTATAGAATGGAATATCCAAATAGTTTACTTTTGACATTTCTTAGAATTACAAAAATATATTTTCATTAAAGGTTCACAATTACTTATTGAGACAGTTTATATTGCATGTTACAATATGTTCATATCACTACTCAAAAAAACTAACTTTGGGGATGTATTAATTGGATGCAAGTATAAATCGGTCGCTTCATAAGGCTATTTGTATTTAATAGTCTTTGTAAAGATTGACAATTTTTTAGTGGTGAACTTAAATAAACCTCCAAATCTTATAATTTGCCTTTAAAAATTGTACATGTAGACAATTTGAATTATGTGCCTCTATTTTTTTTATTTTTTTTGGGTGATTGTGGCTACAATGCTTTTCTTTCTTTCTTTCTTTCTTTCTTTCTTTCTTTTTTTTTTTTTTTTTGTAGAAAAACCCCCCTATATATTAATCAAGATATTTTTTTTTTATTTTTAAAAGGACAAAAGAAGCCCCTTATATAACATTTTTTTTTTGATGAGCTCCTTATATAACATTTGTTGTAGTGTAATTAATATTTTTTTTTTCAAAAGTTGTATATTTTATGAATTAAATTAGAATTTTCTTTTAGCAGCGAGAATTCATTTAATCTGATCGGACCTGATATTTTAAATTTTACAATGTGAACTCTAAGAGCAACAATCCAATTACCTAACATCTTAAATAGCAATCATGTCACTTATCAACAAAAAAATAAAAAATTAAAAAAAAAAGGGTTAATTACATCTTCCACCCCTTTAAACTTACGAAATTACAATTTGTATCCCAAAATTTTTTAATATTACTAATTCATACCCTAAAAAATTTCAAATTTACAAATACCTCATTGGTCAACTGATTCTCGAACATATTTTTTTTGAACTTTCAATTTTATCCCTATATTTTCCAATTTAAAATATTTTTTGACTGGGAACGACAAGGATATTTTTGAAATTTCATAATTTTTTTTGATGAAGTCAGTAAAATATGATTGGGAACCGACTAACCAGGAGAGTATTTATAATTTTGAAATTTCTCAGAATATGGGTTGGTAATATTAAAATTTTTTGATAGATCAATTATAATTTCGTATCTTTAAATGAATAATAGATGTAATTAATCCTTAAAAAAATAGCAATTATTTTATCTTTGAAGAGTTTTAAATTCGTCAATGTTTATTACTTGAAATAGAAATTTAATCAAATTAACCATGATGATGGATATTTAAATGTTGATTAGATAGTTGACCTTGATTGATTCATATGAGAGAGATAAGAACTACAAAAAAGCCCAAACGTTCCTTTATTGTTGGACAACACAAAATTTTAAAAACCTCCACCAATCGCACGCACACATTTAGAAAGTCAATATTACTTTGCAATAATATAATCTCCCAATAGCATTGATTAATTTCGCAAAGTCAAAAATAATTTCAATAAAATAATCTCCCGAAAAATAAGCCAATGAGTGCTCCTACCACTTGTGTTTGGCCTCCAATAATTTAACTACCAATCAATTATTGTATTCACCTCAGGGTGTACGTGTAAAATGTTTGACTCATATTCAATTCCACATACCAAAAACTTAAGGGGGGACAAAATTATAAAACTCTTTATATCTTAATGTAAAGTGGATGGTCCCATGTGTACCATATATATAGTAATAATTTAAGAATGTGAAAAAGGGGTCGACAGGTTTTGATCTCCCATGTCATGTCGAAAAAATTGTTGTGTTGGCTAATCTTATATAATTTAAACTTTGTACCGCTGCTGACGATGTGTCCTAAATCATACCAAGCGTTGAGGCCCACTTTCATGGTTTCTTTTTGGATATACATCATGTACATTTCACATTAACATTTTCTCTTTCTTTCATGGAATAATTGATTTACCAACTTAGGCACCCAAGTATTTATCATATTATGAAGTTTTGATGGAGGCTATTGTGTGTGGTTACAGAAGTTTAAATTTGGACCGAATTATCTGCGCACCTACACGCAATATTATTCTGCGCTTTGACACATATAATTCTGCATGTTGGCTTATTCTTTCGCAGAATATTGTGCATAGGTTGGCACGAAAACTTGCGAATGTGTACATCAATGAATTTTGCCGCCATAGAATTTGAATCACATTACGATGCTATTTTGTGGGTAGTTTCTGTAATAACTTTCTCTGTAAATTTCTATATGCTGCTTCTTGAGAGTTTTAAGAGCATCATTTTTGATTATTTTACTGTACCTCTTTCAATATGTGTATATATATATATATATATATATATATAACTCTTTCTTACCCGTGGGCATGATTGAAATTTTGGCAAGTAACATAAATTCTTATGTCATTTAATTTTACTACATTTTTGGTTTATAGAAAACTGTGTGTTCTGCTCCACCGAAGATCTGTCACTGATTTTTCATTTTAAGCACATACGAATAGATATAAATAGAAGTTGTAAATCGTACGAGAGGGACTCCTAAAATTCCACGATATTGAAAGTCCATTTGAATTGACTTTTTTTTATATGAGAAATACCTTTTTTTTTTTAAAAAAGGTACTTTAGAATAAAAAAAGTTGTGTTTGGATAGATTTTTAGAAAGAAGCATAAGTCAGAAAAAAAATAATAACTTTTTTAAGAACACAAAATTACTTAACTTCAAAAGAAAAATCTATTGTAAAAAAGCACAATTTGATAAGTATATAAATCTTGTGAGTAATGCATAATTCACAAGCTGTTGTGGCATCGTCCTTCATATTTTTGTTAATCATAAAAAGTTATTGGTTTATTATTCGCTTATCCAATATCGTTGTTGTATCCATAGTTTGAAGTTCGATAAAACTAAAAATATTTGCGTACATCTTTTAATTCGCTATAAGAAGAAAGAAAATTAACAAAAATTATTAATAGTTATAAATATTTAGTAAAAAAAAATTATTTTATCACAAAAATAATTTTCATGATATCAACAGTGACAAAAATTATTTTTAAAGTTGTTACCATTGACAACTGTTAACACATGCTAACAATATTAAAAATCCTGTCGCAAGATCGTACTAGCAGTTTTTTGTAATTAAGTTGTCACATAAGGGTGTCCTAATTGTAAATAGTAATAACTTAAAATACTGTATTAATTTTTGAATCATTTGATGATAAATTTTAAGTTATTGTCACTAAATAAATTTAATTAATAACAAAATAAAAATATTACCGTTTAATATATATTATTAAAGATAACTATCACGTTATCTTTTTATTTTTCGTCACTTAAATTACTTTTTCTGAAATTGATTTGGATTTTGGAATATAAAAATTAATCAAGTCACGTATAAAATATTCTCAATCAAATACCTTAAGTACGCCGACAAGATATACACATAAAATACACGAAAAAGTCATTTATAGTTATCATGGCTACAGTCATAAGTTGGGAGTTGGGCACTTATTCGAATTTCGTTGTCATTCACTTGTTCGAATTTGGTTGTCATTGATATCAACCAAACTTACTAAACCAATTCCACGTACCAAGACAAGAAAGATCAAAACCAATTTCTTCTTGTCAACCCCCCAAAGCAATTTCTTACCCGAAATTGAGAGAGAGAGAGAGGTATATAGATAGATATATATATATATATATAGAGAGAGAGAGAGAGAGATGAAAATTCAAAACCAATTTCTTCTAGTCAACCCCCGAAACCGAAAGCAATTTCTTACCCGAAATTGAGAGAGAGAGAGAGAGAGAGAGAGAGAGAGAGAGAGAGAGAGAGAGAGAGAGAGGGAGGGAGATCAAAAAAAAAAACACGCACTATCTTAGAAACACGTTATGCAATTGGGCCTCCCAAGTTCTTGTCATCCTAGACACGTGGTAGTTTCATAGCTAAAATCACCCAACCTCTTATGAAAAAAAATGCATAAATAAATAATCTCCACGGAAGATAAAGCAATTTTTGTCTTCCACTAAGTTAATCTCATCTTGTGCTATTATGATGAAATACCCATTAATTCACCAATTTTCGTGCCTAACTAGTTTAGCTTTTTAATTTCTTGCTTATCTTTCTCGTTTAGATTTCTCATTTTGGATTTTCGTGCCTAACAAAAGATTATTTGGATTTGTGTCCATAAGAACGCAACTCGATCAATTTAAACATTCTTTTTAATAAATTAAGAAACAAAATACTTCATCCGTCCCATAATAATTGTTACTTTGAGCTTATGCACAAGAATTAAGGAAATAAATTAAAAGCACTAAATATTAATTATTTTAACTAAAATACCCTTTTAATAAATTAAGCTATTAATTTTTTCTCATCAGTTATTAATCTCTCTCCTAAGGGTATATTAGGAAAAAAAATTAATAAATTCGTTCTTGATATGTGAGAACGACATATATTATGGGACAAAAAAAAATTCTTAAAGCGACAACTGTTATGGGACGGAGATAGTATGAAGTATTATAGCTAGAAAAGGCTATTAAATATCTCTCATATTAATTATACATTGGACAATTCTTACCTCAGGTGATAATTTCTCGAATCGAGTTAAACTTAAACTCATAATATTTTTGTAAAGATGATAAATGATTGTAAGACTAACGGAATATTTTTAACAAACCAATAGATGCAAAGGTTTTAGTTTGAACTCGATGAAATCAATTTCTATCAAATATTAATGTATTTATTTATCTAGCCCCTAATACTTCTTGAAAAATCACTTATTTACTATTTATGTGACAAATTCTCTCAAAAAAGGACTAGTTATGTGACCAATAGAGAGCACTTATGTGATTTGTTTTGTCCCAATTAGTATTTGGTGAGCTACAAGTGTTATATTTAGAGGGGGCTATTTGGTCAGATAACTTCTTTGATTTTTCTTTTGAGAAAATGAGACATGACTTTTAAGAAACTTTTTGAACGCAAGTCATATGGTTTAAATGAATTATTGACAAGATTTATTTATTTATTTTAAAAAAGCAATCGGTAAGGGGTTGGAGGGGGTCATTTTTTTTTTTTTATTTTGTGGTTTAGCCACCCAGTTTAACTTACTGGCCAATTAATTTAAATCAGATACTGCAGAGCCCATTATAAAAACAATCCTTCCAAACCAATTACTTCATTCACAATTCTAAATTTTGAATCCTAAAAGTTGTTTAAATAATCTAGCATCTCATCTCGGGGTTCTTAGTATTCATAATTGAATGGGGAGGTCTCATTAATCAATTGCTTTATTTTGGGTTCCTTTCAAGCTTGCGTCTCAAATTGATCGACATTTTCACATTTTTCTTTTCAATTTTTAACTTTCGCCAACAATTTTTTTTTTTTTTGTAACTTTTTAACGTTACATTTTTAATACCTTTTCAATCATTCTCTATTTTAACTTTTCAACTACTTCAAAAAATCCCTAAACTTACTTTTTCTCTGAAAAATAGTATATCCATTACTTCTGGGCTGAAACTTACTGGAGACAAGCAATAAATAAAAATTTCAAGCCCGTTGACAACTATCTTTGCATTTGGACTTATTGACCTTCACAAAATCATTATCTCAGAAAAGCCCATTTCTAGCAGCTAAACCCCTCCAATTCGACTTTTAACTGTCTTCTACCATATGGAGCCCAAAAAGTCCAACTCTGAGTTCGAAATCCACCACTGCAAATTGAGCCGCCCACGTCGACCTTGCCCCCAAGGCTTCCCATTCCCGGGAAATGTTACCTCCGATGAATTTACCTTCAAAAATGCTCGTCCGTAGCTATTGGCCTAATGGATAATATACCCGTTTTTAGAAGTATAGAGAGTATAATGTCAGGATTCAAATAAAAAAAAAAAAAAAAACTTCAGAAATATTAACCAAGGCGGAAACCGATGACACATCTCCTAGTATCCTCCCTCAATTCAAAAACATCCTCGTAAAATCTCAGTCTGCTAATTTTCCCTGCGGTAAAAACAATGAAAACTTTGAATTGCTCAGTTTCTCTGCTCTTGCAAGGCTTGCGCCCAAGCACGCAAGTTTCCTCCCATACCGAAGTATATAATATACATAATTTGGTGTGCTTTATTTGCGTAAACACTGCAATTATATTCTGAAATATTGATAGAGTTACACAGTTATGGTTCGGATATAGCGTGGAGTAGCTACAACTGCAAGAATACAATGAAGGGTGAGAGGGAGAGAACCACACTTTGGCGGAAGTTAATAAACAATGGAGAAGATAGCATGGGAGGGGAATACTGCTTCATTTTGTTGCCCTTCTTCCTAACTGTTGCTTGATCCAGGAACTCAAGCACGAGAGGATGACCGGCAAAGCTAACGACCACTAGCATCTTCACATCCTGGATATCAAGAATCTCATTTCTTAAAAAACTCACTCATGTCAACGAGACATCTATTCAACTCTGGAAAGACTAAGACACCCCTTCTCTCAAAAGATTAGCAGTGTTACAACCTTTTTTACATTGTGACACGACACAATCCATAAAGCTTATTACATTTCCCTCTTGCTAAGCAAAGACATTTGCCGTTCATATATCATTATAACATGTTTCCATTACCTGGATTGTACTTCTCAATGCAACAACATAGCAAGAAACGGAACAGAAGACTAGGAAGTAAGGCTGAAAAAGAATTGCGTGAAAGGAAAGTTCACTCGCAGATGCCTACAGAGCATCGCCACCGTTTGTGCATGTTATAAGTATTGTTGTACCTTTTCCTAACTTCAAATGACAAAGAATATACATGTGAAAGCACTTACGAGAACTTGCGACATTGATTCTATTGAAAATACTCTAGCATAAATGCCATCAGACTCGTCGTGCCAATAGTCAAGTTTTGGTCTCTGAACATCCATGAAGGAAACAAAATTATGTTGTTGATGTCATTACCCCATAGGAAAATAAAATGAAGCATGATAAATACAATTCCAGTAACAAAACTGAATTATTGGATAAACAATGCGATGAAGACAAAGCAGAACAAACGAGATTCCCAAAGAATGAAGCACATATAAAGACACCAAAATTTAAAGAGCTCTCTTCAACACATATAATCATCCCAAGAAGTTCTCTTGCTCCTAAGCACACACACTAAGTCAACAATGATCACTACTACCCTAATCATAAACCAACAGCGACCTCTAGCTTTCAAAGACAAAACCGCAATCAAAACAAAGGGAACAATGGTAAACCTTCACTGCCTACTATACAAATTGCTCCAACGAAAACCGTATGATTGCAAAATTGCATCATCATCAGGTCACATCTACCCTCCAAAGAACGAGAAGAAACCACGTTTCTTGGGCTCCTCCTCCACCATCACAGCCTTCATACTATCCTGCTCGACCAGCCTCCAAGCAGCCTGCTCAAACGCCAATCCTGCCAAAGCTGGCGGCTTATTCAAAACCAACGGGTACCCTCGATTCGTGCTCCTAATCACCTCAGAGTCCTCGGGAATAACACCCAACAACGGCAATCCCAGCATTTCTTGAACATCCAAAACCGACATCATATCCTCCCCTTTAATCATATCCGTCCTCACCCTGTTCACAATCATTTTGATATCCCTAATCCCATCACATTCCAACAATCCCGTCACTCTATCTGCATCCCGGAGGCTCGTGATATCCGGTGTCGTCACCAGAACCGCCTCATTGGCGGGTGTAATAGCGGTAATGAACCCAGCGTCTATCCCCGCCGGACAATCGATGAGTATGAAATCGGGGGCGCCCTCTTCGCGGCTTTTCAGGGCTTCAACCAGCCAAATCAGGGCTTTTCCACCAAACCCTAGGGGGAGCTTGGACCGCGGCTTGGAGATGCACAAAAGTTCGAAATTTGACCACCGCTTGTCCCGAACTAAGGCTTGATCGAGCCTGCAATCTCCGTTGAGCACCTCAACAACGGTGTAGTTGACGCGATTCTCGAGGCCGAGTAGAAGGTCGAGGTTGCGTAGGCCCACATCGGCATCAATGGCGACGGCTGAAAAGCCAAGCCGGGCGAGGGAGAGGCCGATGTTGGCGGTGGTGGTGGTTTTGCCGACGCCGCCTTTCCCGGAGGTGATGACCACCACGCGCGGCGTTTCTCCGGCGAGCTGCGGCTTGCGGTTGTACTGGAGGAGGGAGTGGATTGGGGTTAGGTTTTTGGGGGGTTTTTGGAGGGGCTTTTTGGGACGGAAGTGGAGCGGCGAGGGTTTAGTGATTGGCTGGAGAGATATCATTGCTTGGCTTGACTACTGCTGGAGACTCCGGCACGGCTGGCAGCGCAATGTTGTGTGGGGGAGGGTGGTCGGAAACTCGGAATCTGAAATGGTCAAGACAGGAAATGCGAAATGGCGATTGAATTCGAGTGTTCCGATGAAGAAATAGAAATCCTACTGAACAGTGGGATTTGGGAATATCTAGTCTAGCGTGATTATGAGCGTAAATATCATATTGCTACCCCGAATCTTTCCAATATTGCAATTTAGCACCTGAGTATTTGTAAATGATTGAATTTGCCCCTTGAGTTTTAGTGTTTTACCACTATAGAAGTGATAACTCTATTTTATAGGGTTATTTTAGAGTCTAAGTTAAAACTATCGGCCCAAATTAAGTTAAAGTGTTAGTTCTTAGGTTAAGAAACTTTAATTTAGTTTAATTATTTTCGTCCCGTTTTTGTAGAGATGATTTTGGAGAAAAGAAAGCAAAAAGAGAGTTAAAAAATGCATTATGGAAGACCCCGCCTAAGCGATAATCAAGACGGCCTAGACGGCATTGAAGGAAGTGAGAACCAATTCCAGAGGCATGGCCGTCTAGGCAGCACTGAGGAACTCTAGTTAGACAATTTCCCGAGAGCTTGCCGCTTAGGAGGTGTTCTCTGACCGCCTAAGCGGAGGCGGTTAATTGGAAGTTCGCAGAATTTTTGCATCTCACGTTTTTACCTTAAAAAAGGCAATTTTTGGAGAAAAAAGGGGAGTCGATACAGGGAGAAAAACCATAGAGGGCCAAAGAAAATATCTGAATCGCGGAATGAGTTTTAGAGAAGGAGATTCACGCCACAACCGAGTTTTCTCCTTTCAATCTCTTCTTGTTATTCATATCTATTTTCTGTATAGTTTTTGCCATGAATTCTATTGTATGGTGAACTAAACATGTTTCTAGGTTTTTGATGAAACCTTGTATGGATTGTGATTGAACTCTATGAACCTCTATTACGTACTCTGCATCTCAATTGTTTTGTTTGGTTTTAATGCATTCTAGTGATTGACCACCATTTGAAGTGATTTGTTAACCGTGATTGAGCTCGAGAGAGGATGTCATGGTTTAAAACTGAACAAAGTAGCCTAAGTTTATATTCTTTAGGAATATGATTCGTAGGAAGGACGAGAGTACCAACTTACCTTAGATAGTCACTTTAAATTGGTTCTTAATGCTATTACCTAGATTCAATTCTCATAGAGATATAGAGAATTAATCTAGTTAATAAGGTTTATGTAATATCGAGAGAGTAGTTTAGATCAATATAATTTCTGATTATTGAGCATGCTTTGTTACTAGATAGAGATGATTAGGAGAATCGATTAAAAGGCATACGAGGGGTAGTTAAGGACTTAGATTATGTTCTCTTGGTATTTTTCTGCAACTTATTACTTTTGTACGTTGTTTTACTTGCTCTCAAATCCACAAATCTCTACTTTTTACTTTTAATTGCTCAAATTAAGAGGTCACAAATTGTATGACGAAGATTAGAAAATTGCTTAGGAATTAGTCCTCATGGGATCGATATTTTTTATACTACTTGTGCAAAACGTACACTTGCGTGTGCTCGTTAAAAAACACAACAAGAAGCCACAATGTTGCCTATCTATTTTTGATACAATCAATTTGCATTCCTCTATACATGTCAATCGAAACATGACATAAACACGCAAAGGGAAAAAAAATGGTATAGGAGAGTTTGAACTCAAAATTTTAATAGAGCTAAGTTTGAACCGTCACCACTCATCTATAACCTCAGTAGTAATGTTACCTATCTATTTGATTAATATCCAAGATGTCATACAACTTAGTTGCTTATTGTTGTTAATAGATGCAAAGACTGACATATAAAAGTAGGCTTTGGTCACACAATTACGTTGATATGCAAATTGCAAATTATTTGATCGCATATAGTCTTTTTAAATGAATTATTAGTTTCTTGTCAATCGATGCTCACTCTATCTTCTCTTTTTTCTCGTAATTTAGGAAATTTTTTCAGCCCGTTTCATCTACTCTCTTGATCACTCGACTTGACTAGAACATTTCTTTAGCTCTTCTGCCTTACGGGCATTCATAATCGAAAAACCATTTTAACTTCATACTTTGATGAGAATTCTATTTTCTCTAAAGAATGAAAGGACTAGTTGAACACAATTTGATTTTATTTTCCACAAACATCTAAAAAGGCCTCTAAAGTGAGGCTTGACAACTCCTGTTTTATCGGATTCGAATGTTGATATCGATGCTCACTCAATTCCAAATTAGACACATGATTTTCAATCTTAATGAGATTTCAGCGATTGTATCAGTTGTTGAATCAACCCAATTTGACAAAGGATAACTCTTATTGAAAAAAGAGTGTTTACAATCGAAACTAAAAGAGTGAGAAGTAACGAAATAACAATAGTTTTTACTTCTATATGTGGTTATCTTCTCCTTTCAATTAACTTCCTTCAAAGTACGCATTATGTTTCCTCCATCCGTGAGTGTGATGTCAATATTTTACTTTATTATATCATTATATTGTTATTCTATGATTTACAATATTGTGGGTCTATGAAGTTTTCCCTTATAATATATACATATATATCTTTGTATGCATATATATAGTTTTCCCTTATAATACTTTTTTAGTTTCTTTAGCAACAAAAATTAGAAACTAAGGACATTACCACCCTAAAGTCTTTACCAAGTCTTTGTTACTTTCATTTGGGGCTCTACATTCTGTACCGATATGCTTCATTGTGAAAATTAATCAAAGGCAAAGAAGTTGGAACGAGGGGACCAAAAAACTTCAAGATGATTAGGAAAGATAAGGAATAAGATAATCGCAACTTATCTATAAAGAAAGATTTGTTAGTTCAATTTGCCTCTTCAACATTGGCAAGGACTTAAAAAGTTCATTTAATAGTTTTCTTTTTCTACTAAAGGTTTCCTTTTCTTTTCTTAAGTCACTATCCAACTTATTCATTTTCTTACTTTTATCTTTATTTACGACAGTCCACAATTTTATTATTATTCCTTACTTTTTAATTTATTATTATTATTTTTTACAAATGAAAAAATGAACAAACAACTTTAATCAAACTTTGCTTTCCCTTCTAGCTGTGAATTATGACGATATAATGACGTCACCTTTCTGGCGAAACCCACACCCAGCTGTCCCATCTCAACCGTTATTCACCAGTGACAAAAAAGATCAACGGCCCAAAATTCCCTCCAAATGTATCATTCAAGATGTAGATTTTACAAAACATAGAGTGGGGCCCACATAAAACGAAGAGTCAGAAAGTCTGGATCACTCTCCTTCAACCGCCACGTGGCCGATCTAAATTGAATTTCCCATTTTGCCCTTCCTTCTCCTACTCACCCCCGTCTCTTCTCACCGGCAATCTCATGTGATCAGTTATATTTATCCTTGCCTCTCTCATTCACACACAAAGCGCACTGATTACAGATCCAGATACTTTCTAAAAATTCAATTTTTTTTTATTTTTTTGGTGATTGCTCTGTGAGGAAGGCCTTCTTCGTTCTCCTTGATTCATCAGGTTTGCTATATTTTCACTCCAAGATTATGGTTTTTTTTAGCTTTCATTCAGATTTATGTTTGAATTTTCGTAATTTGTGACGTGGGCTTTTGATCCGATTGTGAATGATGCACAGATGGATTGATTATAGTTTTTTTTTTGTTCGCAACGGATAGCTTATAGCTGGAATTGAGATTTAGGCATCTGGGTGTGAGTGGATCGTGTGTTTAACTATTGGGGCTTTTGGTTTCTTAATTGTTTGATTAACTTAGGGTTTCTTTACGGGTATTCTAAAGTTGGCGTCTTTAGATCTTTGGGGTCTGGTGGGGTTGTCTGTTGAGAATTCCCTTTTGGGGATCTGAAATTTGGGGATATATCGCTCTGATACGCAGCTTGAGTAATTAACTAGCATAGTGAGGTAATGGAACTGACCAATGTCTCTTATTGTTTCTAGTTAATTTTTATGTTTGCTAATTGAAATTGGGATCTTTTCGCTGAGATAACGGAAATGTGGGGATTACTCTAGATTAGTGGGAGCCATAGTATTTTTAGAAGGTCTCAATTAGAACCATGAATGCTTTATCTTTTATTTGATCTCTGTATCTGTTTGGGGCTTGACTGGATTCCAGGACTTTAATGTGGTAATGTGGAAATCGTCATTTTGTAATTACTTGAGTGGCTATGTTAGATTATAATATGGTTAGCTGTCATAACTTTATCCGTTGTGGTAGTTATTTGTGTGATACGGTAGTTAGAATATCGTCATTTGTCATTATTCTGTCAAGTGTCAGCATGTTTGTTCTTGTCTTTGATGACTCCATTACAATTTGTCATTCTTGATGGCTTGTGAAACTGAGTTTATTCTTTTTTGTTACAGGAGAGAAGGCCATGTGAGTTGTTTGAAACAAAAAAGAACTTGATCTTAATTTCAATTGAGTCATTCTTTTGTTGTAGTCTGTGAATGTGTAGAAAAGGTTGTAGAATGTTAGGAAGCATGATGCAGTACAGTTCAACAAGTGCTTACCAGTTTTCACTTTTCCTATCTCCTGTTATCTCTTTTTGGGAGTGTAGTGTCCGTAAGATGAGGTACTCATTCAGACCTGAGTGGGTGTAGGTATAAGTTTCATATATATATTTAGTATTTTTTCTAGTTTTTGTGTTTTCATTTTCAGTTTGTTAAGTATTCAATAACAAGTTTCAAAAGGAAAAGTAAACATTTAGTTTTAGATAATGTATACATCTTAGGGAAGTTTTCTAGTGAAAAAAGACGAAGAGGAATTGCTGTAACAGATAGGAGAGTGTAGGTATTAGGTTGAGTGTGAGTGGATATATCATGGAGAGTGCTAAAGTGACAGCTGGTGTTAGGAAAACCAAGAAAAAACAGGTGAAGGACGAGCTTGATCGCATTAAACAGGCTGAGAAGAAGAAGAGACGTTTGGAGAAGGCATTGGCTACTTCTGCAGCCATCCGGTCAGAACTGGAAAAGAAGAAGCAGAAGAAGAAAGAAGAGCAGGAGAGGCTCGATGAAGAAGGTGCTGCAATAGCTGAGGCCGTTGCTCTACATGTCCTACTTGGTGAAGACTCGGACGATTCAAGTAAAATAATGCTGAAGAAGGATGAGGGGCTGACCTCGTGGGACCATGCTAGCCAGATGGACATTATTTTGGGGGCAGGGCCGTCTCTGGTCCCTTATCAAGATTTGCCCTCATATTCCATTGAAAATGTTGGATTGGTTTCTGATGCTCAAAAATATGGGCGCTTGTGGAATCACTGGGGGGATTCAAGTTTCATGGTCTCATCTGATCATCTTGGCAGAGATTTGTATCCCCAGTGTTTTGCTGATGAAGATTGGGGCACTGTTGGTTTATCTGCTGGTCATCTTGCTGCTCGGGCAGTTTCGTCGCTTAAAATAGCCGATGATGGACAGGTGGATGCTTATGTGTTCGACGGTATGTTAAGAGGGTAAAAGGGATGATCATTTGTATTTTCTTGTCAAGTTGCGGCACGGAACTAGATTTTGTTGTTTCTGAATAATGTTCTGTATATAAGTATCAAAGTGAGCTAGCTCACTGTTCTTCTTATAAGATGTCGAAGCTTGTATTGTCGACATGTTTGAACTTTGGGTTTTCAAGTTTTATCATTCTATGCTTTGGCTTTGATTATTTGAAAGCGACTGTCTCGGTTGTTTTCTTTGTTGAATTGTTATACAGTTGCTCTGTATAAAATGAAATTTACCGGTGAATCACCAAGCCACACCAGCGTACTTTATGTTAATATTCCTATGAGATGCATTGGTTCTGTACAAGGGCCTTGTAAAAGGCATCAATGCCACCTTAATATATTTTTTGTACCAGATTTTTTGACGGCAGATGACTCTAAAACAGTTGCAGTTGACAATGGAAGGAATTCGTCCTCAGTTCGAACCTAGGCTTTTGGAAACACCATTTATATGTACATGTATGTATGTATTAGAAGAAGAAGAAGAAGAAGAAGAAGAAGAGAGGAGTTAGGGGGCTTTAGCACCTTGTGTGAAACAAAATGCACCAACATGGGCATCTATTTTCATGTCTGCTCACCGTTGAAGCGTAACATTTTACAACAATCCAAAAGGTCAAACAACAAACAAATTGCCAAATGTCTTGAGGGCCCTATAACTATATGGCAGGTGCTGGCGGGGGGGCGGGGGGCTTGCTTTAGCACCTTGTGAAACAAAATGCACCAACATTGGCATCTATTTTCATTTCTACTCACCATTGAAGCGTAACATTTTACAACAATCCACAAGGTCAAACAACAAATAAATTGCCAAATGTCTTGAGGGCCCTATAACTATATAGCAAGTGTGGTGAGAATACAGTATTCAGGTATCGTGTTGAGATTTTGACCGTAAAGGTGCTTCTGCATCTTGTGTCTGTTGCTGATCTATCACATGTTTATCCTGAGTTTCAAGGTCTGAACTACCAGACGGTTTAGCACCTGGCAAACCAAGGTTCTTGAACCAGGAAACTTCGAATGTAGGACTTTCTGTATTAGAGTTTTCAGTGGAATATGGAGCCACAACTGAATTGCTCGAAGCAACTTGAAGTGCTTCTGCATCTTGTTTCAGTCGCTGACTTGTCACATCTTGATCCTGATTCTCCAGTTCTGAGCTAGTTGATGGTTTAGGCCCAAGTGAAATGAAGTTCTTGAACCAGGTAGATTGGAATCTAGGGCTTGAACTATTAGAGTTGCCAGTTGAATCTGGAGCCACAGCTATACTGTTGGATGCAACTCCAGCTAGAAAACGATATGCCACTTTGCCAGCAGATACGATTTCAGTTTTAGCTTGCCTAAACTGCAGTAACACCCAAAATGAGTGATAAGACATGGAGATATATGTAGATTTCATTGCGAATGGGGCGCAGGGATGGGACCATGGAAGGCAAACACACATATGAAAAGGAAAAGATTGAATGTTCCTTAATATTGTAATGCAAAGCCTCCTGTGTTCAGAATTTCTTTCTTTATATGCTCAGTTACAACTCAATATTCCCAGTTTGTTGGAATGTGAAAGTGCATTGTTCAATCAAGATTGGAAGTCAAGGTGGTTCCTAAAGAGTTTGGAGAAAAGATTTTCAATTGGTGATTCCCATCTGTTCCCCTCCATCAGATATTCTAGGCAATGCAGTTATCCAAGTAGCAAGTTGAAACAAGATTAGGAGAAAATTTTCAAGGGACCAGTGAAAGGCAGAATCTTACTCTATACGCTGTGCTTCCAGCTATTTCTACAGCAGTGTCACCAGCATTTGCAAACCTGTTTACCCAACCTGTTACAAAACTGATAAGAACACACTTGCAGAAATCCAGGGGAAAGGGGCAAGGTAAATATTCATCATGATCGTTCCAAATGTTCCAAGAAGTGATGTGAAATGCATAGTGGAGTGCTAAGTATATCCAGTCCAACATTCATTTCCATTTGACTTAGCAATTTATCAGTCGAAATTCACAATCATGACTTGATCCTAGAAAGGTGGTACTTCGAGGTTCCTTAGTCCAGGACAAGCTAAAAAAGTTAAAAACATCACATGCCAACAGTAATGAACCCATCATGCTAACTGTAAAAAGATCAAGCAGTTACTAGCAAATATTGTGCAGCTCATACAAGATACCAAGCAAACAAGTGACACATGATTTTTGAGTGTACATATCAAATGAATTCCATGAAGCATCAAATAAGCTAGAGTAAAGCTCCCCGAAAAAGATGACTTAATCAGAATTCTATGTTAGTCCAAAGAAGCAGATAAAACATACCATGAAATATTAGTAGCATGTTGCAGTAAGAATGGAAAGTCCAAAAAGGTTCCTAAGCATTTTAATTGCTTTGTACTGGAGAAAAACCTCCTATTTCATAACATTGATTGATGATTATGCCAGCTTATCCGATATCTATCATCAAAAAAAAATTTCCCCAATCCCCACAGAAACAGTTTCATATAATTCTAATAATAACAAATCTTGCAATCTTCGCCGGCTTGAATGCATTTTTAACAGATAGAACCTCAAGTTGACAAGAAATTGTTTAATGAAACAGATGACAAACCAAATTATTGCTCTTCTATACCTAGAGACAATAGGCTGGCAATAATGAAAGGGAGGAGGAAACTAAGAAGAGTAACCCAACTAGAGATCAATGTATGATTACTTGGAGCACTTGCAAGAAATTATACATCACAGAAGAATAATTGTTATGTGCATTTTCCAAAAGCGCCACTAAAATGTTGAGCGTTTGTGCAAGAGGGTGATAGAGAGGGACCTGCAATTACCAGGAAGCTTTTGGACACCCAGTCTTTCACAGAACTCATCACAGAAATGATTGCAATTTTTGCCTAACAGATCATATGTGTGCCCAGGCCACTCTCTACTCAGTTCCCTCAGTATCTGATTAACCTTGAAGATAGAATAGGCTGTTTTTCCTAGTATAATGCTTTCACGGTACGTATACATTGGATTCTTTGTTGATGGACAGCTAAACACTCCAGTACCCTGCTCACAGAAACCAAATGACCATTCATCATCCCCATAAACCTGTTGAGCAAGTGAACAGTTAGCTACAAGAGCATAGAATAATCACACCCCAGCTCTGTGGGTGTGAATGAATTAAGCATCATTTATGCAAAAGCCATCAGCAATGAATAAAATCACATCAAAACACATAACAAGTGCTCAAACAAAGGGGAAGAGTGGGTTCCAGAACCAATCCGAGATGAAGTAGAATGCCAATGAAGTGGAAATAAATAAGCATCACGTTGCACCATAGGCATGATTTCACACTCTATAGCAATGCTTTATACAATTAAGACCAGTTCCAAGAATCCAATGTGCATTGCTGTACAGTCAAAGAATATAGTGAGCAGGTTTAGAGTGACATACAAACCCTCCTCATAGCATTGATTAAATAAATTATATCCCACTTAACTTCTAATTCTTATGGAAAGCGGGTTAGCCTAAACCACCCAAATCTAATGACCCAAAAACTCTTTCCACTCAACCAAGGGGGCATTTTTATCAACTCAGCCTGAAGCACAACAAACATCATTATGTTCTGCATGCAACTATCTACTATACTTATCCATCAGTGAGGAAAAATTACAAAATACATAATATGAAATCCTTGTAAGACACCTCTAGCTATTTGCTATGCCGTGGAAGATGAAAATATAAGGAGAGTCATCAAATTCCTCTGCTCCAAACAAAATCATTTCCCAGGTTCCTCACCCAAAGACAAACCTCCTTGCCAACACTAAGAAAACATGGAGTCATGAGCAAAGCCGCAAAGGCGTTAAGATACTTCAGACAAAATAAGTAGCATATAACATCTATAAACCCTGATTTCAATCATTCAGTAAACATTATGTATAAGTGTATATTCACTGCAATTTCAAGTCAGTTAGACTGATGATTGAGTCAAGGAACAGAAAATTCCCAACTATAATAACAAACATGAAAGCGTTTCGGGTCATAGTAATACTATCAAGTCACAATAATGCTGATTAGATATAAACTGAAATCTCACCATAGTTCAAAATTAAGACCCTTCCAATCTCCAACCAACCGCAAGCCCACCCCCACTATGGGGGCAACGGGGACTCAGTAAACAAAAGGAAACATTGATCTACAGAATTCCCCTACAGTATTATACTGCAAGGGGCCAAAAGAGAAAACGAAGGGAAAGAAAATTACTGCACTTGAAACCAAGTACGGCGACTAAAACCTAGATCTAACCCACAAAATAACCAATGAAAACGACCAATTACAGAACTAAAATCAACCTATTCAACAAATTCTTGAAAAATCAATCATTTCACAAAAAAATAGAATGATTCAGAAACCTGTACAGCGCTGTGGAAGATGCCGCCGAGGCCAATCCCGTCCTTGAAAATCTTGTTGATCTGCATAATTGTGTTGTTCGTTTTCTCGTCGCCGCTATTGGTCACATCGTAGATATGGAGGGTCACCTCCGTCATCCTCAATTCAATTCACTACTTCTTCTCCTTCTTCTCCGTCCACAATTTCAACTCAATTCAAAACCCTAACCCCACCACGATGTCAAGATTTTCCCCAACTTACAATTTGAATGAGATGAGCAGATAGGGTTTTGATTTTTCTTGATTTCACTACAATAAAATTCAAATTGGGAAAATTTCAAGACGTTGATAGGGATTTGTGCGAGCTTGTGGGGTGTGGCGGTATGTAAAAAAATTTGATTGTCTTTTTACCACTGTAGAATAATACCTCTTTTTTTTTTTATCTCGGTTTCTCCATTTTTGAACCCCCTTTTTTTTCTTAATTTTTATATTTTGGGCATTTTTTTTTGGGAAAAATAAGTTGATTATATCTCTTCATTCATTCCGTTCTGCTTTATATTTATAGCGATTTCAAACACGCATTAGAATATTTTAAATGACGTGGAATTTAATGTTATGTATCCTAAGTTGGTAGTATTTTGACAATATATTATGAGAAATTAAATTAAAACGGACACTGTGATGAGCAACAATAGTATCAAATGATGAGAAATTTAATGCATCGTATCATAAGTAGGTAGCATTTTGATAAATAATTATGACTTTATGAGCAATAAAATTGAAACGGACCATAGAATATTAACATTAACAATATACCGTTGTTGAAAAAAGCGTGATTTTTAATTAAATTACTCATGAACATTCAATTTTTGGAAATCAATGAAAAATCTCTTGCATTCGTTGAATTAATCATTGACTAGTGATTTTGATACTTTGCAATCTATTAATATTTCAAATGAGCCGGAATTTAATGTATCATAAACTAAGTTGGTAGCAAATCGATGATATATTATGAAAAGTCAAATTGAAACAGATCATTGAAATGACAACATTGATAGTACCATCACTAAAAAAAACGTGATTTTTAATTAAATTACACATGCATATTTAATTTTTGAGGATTTAATTAAAAATCTCATGCATTCACTTAAATTGATAGAGTGACTAGTGATTTTGATATTTGGCAATTTTATTAATAAAACTGTAGTTGTATGTATATATATATATATATTGAGAGACTCAATGTAGAAATTAACATTAAAAACCAATTTCCTTTTTTTTTTTTCAGCGTGAGAATATTTTAGTCCAAAGTTACTAAACTTTAACGATGCTTGTGCGAAAAGAAGAGATAGAAAATGGAATTTTTTATTTCCATAATTTCTAAAAATTGCCATAAATGAAATGATTCTGTTGCAATCTCTTTTTTCCTTTTATATATTTATTTTTTTCACAATTTGGTAGTTCGTTACGCTTTCCTAGTTAGGTAGGTAGTTAAGAAAAGTAATAATTGACTACATAACTGATTCAGATCGATAAAGAACCATTTTAAATTAAAATCAAAATTATATATCTTTTGGTTGGTTTTCAAGCTCGGGGCTTCATATTTTTAAAATCACCACAATTTTTCATAAGTAGAAAAATATTATACTTCTTGAGCTCTTTCTTCTTCGCTTTTCAAATCTTAATTTGGTCGGGTTTTTTTTTTCCCGGAGAAATTACCACTCTTTCTTCTTCGCTTTTCAAATCTTAATTTGGTCGGGTTTTTTTTTTCCCGGAGAAATTACCCGAGTGGTTAGCATCCCACGAAATTAAAGCAAATTTAATTTGCTAAAAGGTTTTCGAATTTGGAAACCTCATTATATAAGCTTGTGTAATACATAAATACATGCACGTTGAAATATTTAAATACATAGCAAAACCGAAGCAAGATCGCCACTACTGCTTCTTTACTTTTATTCATTACAGAAAACGAAAAACAGAGTATTATTGCTGCAAACATTCTATGACCCTGCTGTCTGTATCTTACATCATCTCTGAGTTACGAAAAAAAAAGTATAACAATTACCAAAAATATAGCAAATACAAGCAAATTTGAATATCTAACAAGGAAACTATAGGTGCTTGTGATAACTTAGGAAGCACTTCAGCATGATCAATAAGTGGAAACTAAAATTATTTACTCCACGGACTTATCATCTATCTACCTTCATTGGTAATCAGCTGGGAGAAAACACGGCTGGTCGAAATGTCCAAATTACCCTCATTGATATCCCCATCAAGGCCAGAACGGCTCGATGCAACCCCCGGGACGACCAAGGGCTCAACCGGACCATTTTCATCGCCACCGTCCATCACCCTGTGCTGCTCCTATTGCCTTTCGTTCGTTTGAAGCTGATAAGCGTACTCCAAGTTCCACAACACGTCTCCCATGGTCGGTCTATCTACACCGTACTCAGCCAAACATTTCTCAGCCGTTTCGCAAAATTTCTTCAGAGAGCTCGGTTTTATCTGACCAACGAGATGAGGGTCTATGATTTGCTCAATCATCCCTTTCTTTTGCCACTCCATAGCCCATTCCGCTAAATTCACTTGCTCTCTGTTGAGCAAAGGGTCAACAGCCGGTCTGGCACAAAGAACTTCGAAAAGCACGACCCCGAATGAGTACACATCTGATTTATCAGTAAGCTGCTGTCTCCTAAAATATTCGGGATCTAAATACCCGAAACTGCCCTTCACGCCAGTGCTCACGTGTGTCTCGTTGAGACACGGACCAGATTTTGAGAGCCCAAAATCGGCAACTTTAGCAACATAGTTCTCATCGAGCAAAATGTTGGTTGATTTTATGTCTCTATGAATGATCCCTTGAGCAGAGCCCGTGTGGAGGTAATGAAGCCCTCTAGCTGCACCTATGCATATCTCAAGCCTTTGTTTCCAAGATAAATGCGGTAAATCCGTACCATACAAATGGTGCCTCAAAGGGCCCTTCTCCATGTACTCGTAAACAAGAATCATTTCAGATTGCTCTTCACAGTAGCCAACAAGAGAAACAAGATGCCGGTGGCGAATTTTGGACAGGATGGTAATTTCCGTGTGGAACTCGGGTAGGCCCTGCCTCGAGCCAGGCACGCCCCGTTTCACAGCAACCTTAATGTTGTCCACTCCAAGAATCCCTTTATAGACCAGGCCAAATCCACCCGACCCAATTATTAAATTCTTGTCAAAATTATTGGTGGTTAACTGTAGATCAGAAAAGGGAATTTTCAGACCATAATAGCCATACGGGCCGGGTGAAGCTAAGGCGGTTCCTTCAGACATTGTGGCCTGTGAGCTGCCATTGTACACACGCAAAGAAGTCCAACCGGCTGCACTATCAGCCCGTCTTGATTTTGGCTTCGGTTTTCTTTTCTTGCATTTGCGTGTGGCAAAAATTGCCAAAAACATTAAACTCAAGACAAGAAAACCTCCAACAGTAGAGCCCACCAAAATCCAGATGTTTTTCTTCTTAGATTTCGTTGGAGAAGAGACATAATTGACCATCCTCATGATCTCCACTCCATTAAGAATAGCATTTTTTCTCAAAGTGCTACTCATGTCGGACGGGCCAACACTAATCCGGATAACACCAGAGTTTCTTTTCATGCTTTTCACCACAAAATCAATGTAAAAAGGAGACGCGAGCTGATGGAACGTGAGCACAGGACAAATCCACATCCTTGTATGCAGTGACCTCATTTATATACACATTGAAGTACAACGTGTTGAGGGCAACACTAACGATATCACAGAAATGCAAGCGGACAAAGTGCATGTTGTCCTCAGGTCTCACCGGGAAATCCCATGTCAAATTGAACTCAAAAATCAAACTCCTATTGATTATATTCATTTCCCTAGCAGTCATGTACACATTATCCGGTGCAATCTCCCTAGTAGCGCCGCCTGGTTGGTAATTAGGGGGATCAGTGGTGCTAACAGCTTTAACAGCAGATTTCAAGACAAGAAAATCATCATCTGGGATCCAAGTTCTCCAAAGTGTATCATTAAAAGGGGTCAACAATGGCCCCCCAACATTAATCCTATGAACAGTTTCCAATATTTGGGATGAAATGTTCTGCTTAAATTCTTGAAGCTCACCAGGGCTAACCAATCTCATCCCACCAGAATCTATAAAGAAATCCTTGGGAGCTGAAAACACTTCAATGGCATTCACATAAGCAAAACTTGAATCACTAACAGGCCTGAACAAAATCTCAAGCTCATCTTTGTATACCATCAAGAAAAACTCCTTAAGAACAGTGGAATTAGCACCAAAACTGCTCAACAAGAAAACCCCATTTGCCAAAACACCAAATCTACCATTTTTGAGATCATAATTCTGAGAAGTAAATGGGGAGAAATGCAAACGCACCAAATGGTTCCCAATATTCTTGATACTAAACTTATAGCTCGATTCAGAAGTGAAAACTCTAGCTGCGCTGTAAAGAACAGAGGGCTTTGAAGATGGACTTGATTTTGAGAGAGCAAATGATTTACCTTCTGATAGATAAGCTGAGCCACCGTCTGATGAATCCCCAACAAAGTGTCTGTTATCAACAACTGTTGTTTTAGCGTTTGATCCACAGTTGATTAGGTAGTTGTCTTGGGGTGTGAAAGCAGTTGAAAAAATGAAAAAAGAGAAAATTAAAGACAAAAAGTGGAAAAATATTGCTTCCATGGGAGTTCAATTTTGTGGGTTTTTGCAGAGGAGCTCTAAAAGTGTGCAATGTTGAGGAGATTGAAGTGGGAGACTGAGACAAAGTTAAACCTTTTTCATGAACAAGAATCAGAGAAAAAAATTCTTGAAAATGACACAAGATTTGAACTTTTTCAAGATGATGATAACTTGAGCAAGATTATAACAAAGTTTAACGTAAAAGAACGGATTTTGCAGCTCAGATGAGCAAAATCTTGGGGCTTTTCAAGAAGAAGCAGACGCCTTTACTGCACTGTTAGAAGTGGATGACAGATATTCTAAGTGGGAATTCTTGAAAATGTGAAGGACATTTTTATTTTTATTTTTTGTTTTTTGTTTTTATATGTTTATGCTGTCAAAAAAATTGGAGCCTAATTAATGTAAATAAAATTAATACTATTACTATAGTTTCTCAATTAATATCATCTGAAGACAAAAATTTGGTTGTTCAAGAACAGTAGAAACTTTGACTTATGAAACTCTGCATGTGCTGATTTTAATGAGCATTAAATCACATTACCCCAATTCATCAAAAAAGAATTGGGTTATGATTTTTGATAATTAATAAACTCTTCATTTTCGGCAAGTTTTTTTATTGCTAGATTGCTAGTGTGTTAAAGCAGCAGAAATCCATAGAATTTGTCAAAAATAATAACTTTTCCCACTTGTCTTAAACGGTTCCAACTATATTATTTATCACCAATATTACCAGTTTAACCACATTGTGTATCTGAGAAACATTATATATAATTATGCAACTTGAATATTTAAATAAGATGTAACAGAGTTAGATAAATTGCTCATAGTTTAATCATTATATATATATATATATATGTATCATTAAGGGCTAGTCCCCATTGCTTCACCTAAATTCTGCTGCATTAAATTTTATTTTCCTTAATTATAATAATGTTGGGCCATTGGGGAGGGAAGACCACTCCTTTGGTCCCTTTCCTTTTGAGTAAACTAATGCTGCAAGTGCAGATCATTTTTTTATTTATAAAAAAATACAAACCTTAGTTCTAATTACTGATAAAATTTCTGCACACACATTCATTAACTATTTGTCTTATTTACTTTTTACATATAATAATGATAAGATATATTTGAGTTTTTACATCCACGTCTCATCAAACTTATAAATCATAAAAATTATATCCATTTATGTTAAAATACAAATTACTATGAAAATAAACAAATAATATTATTAATGGGACTCGAACTCATAACTTAGTCGCTTAATATCAAACACCCATATTTACTATGAAATCATACTATCAGATTTTCTTAGTGACACCAAATAAAAGTCTCTCATAATTGAAAAATAAAATAAAATACATTAGTATAATTGAAAAATAAAATAAAATACATTAGTACTTTTGGGCATATCATGTCACCGACTATCTTATAGAAGCAAGATTCAAGGCGAGTCAACACATCCCACAAACCTAATTTGCTTTATTTTTGTTAGGATTTATTCCTATAATCTCTCTTGACTTATTGGACTAGATAATGCTTTCAAGCTAAGCACATTTTTAAATACTTTGCTTCTTTTATTTTTTTTTTCACATTTTCAATTTTTCATTATGGCAAAAGACCTATCCTCTTTTTCTTTTTTTTTGGTGGTAGGGCCAAAAGGATTGAAATCTATGGAGTGAAGGTGTGATGGGTGTCAATTTATTGTGACCAAGGGATAGATAAAGTTGGGACATTGCACATGATACGAACGTGAGGATTATTTATTTTAAACTAGGGGTGGCAAATGGGCGGGTTGGGTTGGGTTCATATGGATTGGGTTTGAAATGGGTTGGGTACAAAATGGGTTTAAGTATATGGGTTCAAGATGGGTTGGGTTTGGGTTGGGTTGGGTTGAACCCAAGTGGATCCAAATTTCAAAACGAAAAAATATGTATTTATTATAGTTGGAAGATTGTATCTATCATTATTTACTTTATTATTATTATTATTATTATTGCTACTACTTTGAAAAATGTAAAAAATTTTAGCTACCAATTTAAATCGATTCCTATCATTAATTCAAATTTTTATTTCATTATTTGGTAAGATAAAAACCAAAAAGTTTCACACACACACTGCACACACACACACAGTTTCACACACACTGCACACGCTGCACACACACACAGAGTTTCACACACACACACACACTGCACACACACAGTTTCACACACACACGCACTGCACACACAGTTTCACACACACTGCACACACACACACACACAGTCTCACACACACTGCACACGCTGCACACACACACAGAGTTTCACACACACACACACTGCACACACACAGTTTCACACACACACGCACTGCACACACAGTTTCACACACACTGCACACAGACACACACACAGTTTCACACACACTGCACACACAGTTTCACACACACTGCACACACACAGAGTTTCACACACACTGCACACACACACACACACAGTCACACACACTGCACACGCTGCACACACACACAGAGTTTCACACACACACACACTGCACACACAGTTTCACACACACTGCACACAGACACACACACAGTTTCACACACACTGCACACACACACACAGTTTCACACACACTGCACACAGACACACACAGTTTCACACACACTGCACACAGACACACACACAGTTTCACACACACTGCACACAGACACACACACACACACACAGAGTTTCACACACAACACACACTGCACACACACACACACACTGCACACACAGTGTGTGAAACACACAGTTTCGCACACACACACACACACTGCGCACACACACACACAGTTTCACACACACACACTGCACACACAGTGTATGAAACACACAGTTTCACACACACACACATGCACAGCACACACAGTTTCACACACTGTGTGCGTGCAGTGCGTGTGTCTGTGTGAAACTGTGTGTGTGTGTGCAGTGTGTGTGTGTGTGCAGTGTGTGTGTGTGTGTGTGTGAGTGATGATAATGAAAGTAATTACAAATTATAAATCCACACATTCCAAACCCATTTGAACCCATTTTAAACCCAATATAAACCCAAAACCATCTCAACCCAATTGGAACCCAACCCAACCCAACCCATTATAAATTTTTTAAATCCAACCCAACCCAAAACCAATTGGGTTGTGTTGAACCCATGGGTTTGAGCCTATTTTGCCACCACTATTTTAAACAATAAGAATGAGGACATAAGAATTTTATGCAAAAATTAGTTAACAATATAAGACTTATTTGTAGAACTCTACAAGGTATTAATTAGAATAGAACTCAATCGGCATTCTTAGGGGTTTTTATACTAAAAATTATTTTTATTGAATGGGTGCTTGGAATATTAATGGAACTCAATTTGGCTCAAATCCAATTATAGTAAAATTCATCAACGCATGAGTCTATTATTGAAGCCTAATCTAAGTAATAAATTAGCAGCAAACCAAAACTATATAATTTTTTTTTGAAGTTTAAATCTCGAATTTGAATATTTTGTTTACTTTTGAACAATCAAGTAGTTGCATTTATCTGCATTGTTTTTCTTTTTTTTTTTAGGGGTACGATACATTAAATATGATTACATCATCACTATTAATACAATAAAAAAACAAATTATAATACAGTAGAATAAGACCTATATACATAGGAATGTAACTCATATTCTCTTTGATCATGGGTCCTCTTGCTGGCCGACAAGAAATTCTCGACATAGTTACTTACAATATTGTTATTTCAAGAGTATTTACGATCAAGAATTGATTAGTTATCAATAAGCGACCTATCGATCTATAACATAATAATTTATATATATATATATATATATCATTTAGAGGGTGTTTGGCTAAGCTTATAAGCTTTTCAAAATATCTTATAAGATATTTGAGAGCTTATAAGATGGTGCAAAATGTTTGGCAAAAATTTTGAAGGAGGAGCTTATAAGCTTCTCAAATAAGATGTTTAAGAGCTTATAAGCTCTTTTTAAAAAAAGTAAAGAGATGGCAACTTATTTTTTAAGATTTACCAAGTTCTTATTTTCAACCAAATTAATTACAATATTGCCATTACTAACATCTTATAATATATACCCCTTCTTATTTATCCAAATATTTTAATAACTTATTTTAAAATAAGATTAATATTTTATAAGCTCCTAAAATATCTTATAAGATGTAGAAACTTATAAGATATTTTAAATAAGTTTAGCCAAACACCCTCTTAATCAACTATGACAAAATTTGAGAGTAGACAAATATCACAATACAACATAAACAATCATTTGACAGTTAAGAAAGGTAAATAAATAAATATAACTAAATCCATTGACTGAATTGGACCGGTTGGCCTGCAAGTGGACATGATAGTTGGGCTCGTCCTTCTTGTTAAATAGGCTCGGCCCATTTAGATACATGGACTAGTTCAACGAAAATCGCATTACCTAGCGTAGTTGTCACTACTTCCATAACGTTTTACAAAACACGTCTCTGTTTTCAACACAGGATTTTTTTTAGTAGTTTAAAATTCTCTCTCTCTCTCATGAATCGATGAACGTAACTCTGTTCCCTTTGTGGCTATGGTGATTGTGCTTTATTTACGAAGATAACAATATAGAAATCCCATAAAATATTGAAATATTTTCGGATTATTTTATTCTATTATCTAGACTGTAAACTTTCTAAAAATATGAGAAAAATGTTGCTTCATATAAAACACAAAATTTTCCAGATCTTTTCCGACAACGTTTTTCAAGATTCCCAACTAGCTTTTTAACGGTGAACTCCCTTTCTCAGCCAATCAATTCAACGGCAGCGCCGGACGAATGGCCGGAAAGCTTCTGTTACTCCATCCCACTCACCACCCTCCGCCGCCGGCGCGGCTGCCATGGCCCCCCTCCCACCGAAACCCCTCCAAGATTGCAGCTTTTAGCAATCCATTATTTCAAGATTCATCAATTCTAACTTCTTCGCCTGAAAAAGTCAAACCCCTAGACTCACCCCTGAGAACAACTTCCAAGAATTTAGCTCGAAGTGTAGCTGCTAAATCGCAGTTGAGTTTCCCCATCATTTCTCCACAAGATCAATGGGGCACATGGACAGCCCTTTTTGCCACCGGTGCTTTTGGGATATGGTAACACAATTTTTCTCCTTTTCAAGAAAAATGAGAAAATGTGACTAATTTACTTTTAACTTACTTGATGTTCTTGTTTTTGTTCTTTTTTCATTTGTGATTTATTGTGCCTATGTATTGAAGGTCAGAGAAGACCAAGATTGGGAGTACACTGAGTGGTGCATTAGTGAGTATTTTGGTAGGACTTGCAGCAAGCAATTTAGGAATTATAGCTTGTGAAGCCCCAGCTTATAAGGTTGTGTTGGAGTTTCTGCTGCCATTGGCTGTTCCTTTGCTGCTTTACAGGGCTGATATGCGTCGCATTATACGGTCAACGGGCACATTGCTATTAGCTTTCTTGCTTGGATCAGGTATTATTTCAAGAATTCAGGTTAAAGTTTGTTCAGATTAATAGCCCTCTATTCATTAATTTCGTCTCTTCAATAATGGAATTAACCGTTTAGGCGTTTGTCATTTAACCCCTCTGTTGTGATACAGTTGCTACAACAGTGGGAACAGCTGTGGCTTTTTTGCTTGTGCCTATGCAGTCGCTTGGTCAAGATGGTTGGAAGATAGCAGCTGCTCTAATGGGAAGACATATTGGTGGAGGTAATTTAGAAGTAGTACCTTGATTTTAATCCTTCGGATGAAATTTAGCATAATTTCTGTATTGGCTACATAAATGGATTGAAATCATAGGACTAATTGTTATCCCTACTTTATGATATGGCTGGATACCTCAGTGGATCTCTCCTGACGCTTTTCTAAATGAATTTAGTTCATAAAGAGTGGTTCTTGGGGACTTTCTGATATGTTATATTTATGTACTTCCAATCAGTTCATATTCTGAGAATGCTTAATAGAAGGTGTTGCTATGTCTGCAAATTCCTCGTGTTAGATTTGGCCCACATATCTTTGAAGCAGTTACAACGCCCTCTCCAATAACTAAACATTATTACCAAATATGCCCTTGTGGTTTCAAAATTACACATACCTCCCTTATAACTTATTTCTACCTTACAAGTACCCCCGTTTGTTGATTATCATACATAGTTAAATGGTGTTATAATTTGAATTTTAGTAATCTTTTCAAATTGTTCTCTCATGTATGGGCGATGATACCTAAGTTTTTTAATATATATATTTTTTTCTATTCTGAATGAATTTCAATAATCAACAGGGGTATTTGTAATTTTGAACTAATGGTGGAGTGGGAGTTTGTGTATTTAGACACAGTTACAGGGGACGTTAGTGTAATTGTACCTATCTACAAATTGCTGTTTAGCCTTGGTTCTGCTTCTATCTTTTATTTGGAATGATGGTAACTTACCTGTAGACCACATAATTCAAGTTTTGTCGAGTTTTGTGCTTGTGGATGAAGGTTTGTTCTCATTTTTCTAATATTGTAACCAAGACATTCTATTCTGTAATGTAGCTGTCAATTACGTTGCCATCTCAGAAGCTCTCGAAGTCTCCCCGTCAGTTTTAGCAGCTGGGCTGGCAGCAGATAATGTTATCTGTGCAATATATTTTACCACATTATTTGCCTTGGCGTCTAAAATACCTGCCGAGTTTTCAACTTCACCAACTGGTGCGTGATACTCTTCTAAAGCCATGCGTTAATTACCATTTTATCTTTGATCATTTAATTATATATTATCTTCATCTCCATATTCACCCAAATTGAATGTATTTGACGATTCCTAAAATGTTTTAGATGGCGGATCTATTGAGGAATCAGAATCGGGCAACAAGCTCTCTGTACTGCAGACTGCAATGGCCCTTGCTGTGTCCTTCATTATATGCAAAAGCGGCATTTATCTCACAAAGTATTTCGGGATTCAAGGAGGTAGCCTTCCAGCCATTACGGCTATCGTCGTCATTCTAGCAACTGTTTTTCCAAATCAGTTCGCATACCTTGCGCCTTCCGGTGAAGCTATGGCACTGATACTGATGCAGGTCAGCAATAATATATAAACTCTTCTTGAAGATCCTAAGTTTTTGTAGTTATATATTCCCATTTAAATTACCTAGATGTGCCTTACTTGGAGAAAACCTTTTGTCCTCCAAACTATACCCGTTTGTGCACTTTGTGTACTAAACTTTTGTTTTTCGTTTTACTTTGCTATCTGGACTTCATGAATTTTATCGATTTGTGTTGTGCATCAGGTGTTTTTTGCTGTGATTGGCGCAAGTGGGAGCATCAAGAGTGTTATGAGCACAGCACCGAGTATTTTCTTGTTTGCGCTCATCCAGATTGCTGTCCATCTGGCTATCATTCTTGGATTGGGGAAGCTGTTGCGCTTCGACCTCAGGCTATTGCTCCTTGCATCGAATGCAAACGTGGGTGGTCCCACAACAGCTTGTGGTATGGCTACTGCTAAAGGATGGACTTCTTTGGTTGTCCCTGGTATTCTTGCTGGCATTTTCGGCATCGCAATTGCGACTTTTCTTGGTATCGCTTTTGGACAAGCTGTTCTTAAATTCATGTGAAGTTGAATTATCGGATGTCTGACCAAGAAAGAAAGGAGAAAAATTACTTCTCTATACTTGTATTTTTGGAAGCTTTGGATATGAAGAATTTTATCTACTGGACGAAACTATGTATGTGGTTGTATTTTAATTCCACTAGAACCCCATTGATTCACTAGATTGGAGAAGTCAAGTACTAATGGTTGATTGTAGTTTTATCAATAAGGAACTGTAAAATTAAATAGAGATAATTACAGCGCCCTCCCCTGTAACAGTATACAATTACATATCCCTCTTAATTTCAAAATTACACCCACCTCCCTTGTAACCTATTGCCAGTAATTTCGGGACTAAGATGGCAACTTCGTGTAATTACATATATGGGGGAGGTCAGTGTAAACCTCCCAATTAAGTATGTAAATTGCATCACATGCAATATTTATAACTTTCATTACAAAGAGCTTAGTTGACCAAAAGCAGCCATTAGTACTTTGATTCTCTCTCTCTCTCTCTCTCTCTCTCTCTTATATATATTTTCTGCTATTTCAAAATAGGTTAACAATTTTAACTATAAATTAGTTGAACGTCCTAGATTATCAATGATCCCACTTTGAACACACGGATATTTACCAATTAGATTCTAGCTAAATCCCCACGTGGCCTAGTTGAAATTGTCTGAATCCCGTGACAGTGTGACACTAGAGAGCTGATAAACCACTTCTCAGAATCCTAAGGCCTCGGAAAAAGTCGCTGTTTTTTCACACCTGCACGGCCAAAGCTCGCCACCAATGGCGTCCTCAGCTTTGCCGTTGCATCTCACAACACTTTCATCTTCTTCTCTATTACAACCAACTCTCCGTAGAATTAATAATGGCGGCAAATTTATCTGTAAAGAGCCTTCGAATACTACAATATCCCATGTATCAAACGGGATTTTTCACAAGAACCCAACTTTTAGCACTTCTTTTACTGTCAAGTCTCAGTTGAATAACTCGCCATTGGTTTCTCCTGATGATCACTGGGGCATGTGGGCTGCCCTGTTCGCCACCGGCACTTTCGGTCTCTGGTAATCTTGTTTTATTTCATTTTTGCCTCATTTATTTATGTTTCTTGAAAATTTCCAAGTAATTTCTTCTGGGTTTCATCTATACTGGTTCTTTGTCGATTTTCTTGAGAAGTTGGATACCAAAAATTGTTTCTTTGATGTGGGATTTGATGGGTTTAAGGTCGGAGAAGACAAAGATTGGGAGCATGTTTAGTGCTGCATTAGTGAGTATCTTAGTGGGGCTCGCAGCAAGTAATCTGGGGATTATTCCACACAATGCGCCAGGCGTATTCAATGGTGTTTCAGTATCTGTTGCCATTAACAATACCACTGTTGCTATTTAGAGCTGACTTGAGGCAAGTGATAAGGACCACGGGGACTTTGTTCTTGGCATTCCTGCTAGGATCAGGTCTATTTCTTCACTTCCTGAAATTTTGCTGATTATACGTGTGTCGAATAAATATTCCCATTTGTTCAATTGCTATATGTTGAAGTTCTTGAATTTTGTAAGCATAGAATTTAGTATGTATCTTGTAAAAAACACGAGCCACGTATTAGTTGGGTGTGGCTAGACTAGATCTGGACTAGAATTTTCCCTATAGCACATACATGGGCTGTTGTTTTTGCTGCATATAGTCCATTTCCTACGTACATTGATGCCTTAAGTTGGGTTTATTTGGGCAGGATGCTTTCGAAATCGGAAAAAAAAAAAAAGAGTAGAGAACTGGTATTATGCAACAAAGAGAAGAAACTACCTTCTTCTCCTTTCTGAGTACCCAAAAGATAGGTTTATCTTTTGCGCAGTTTAAGACACTTACAAGCAAAAAACTAGTGAACTGTCAATTTCGGCTAAAAGGATGGAAAACACGTTCTTTTCTGAACAGTTTACATAATCTGAATTTCTTTGCCATAAGTGTCTTTAATTAATGTCACCTTGGCCAATTAGTCTTGTAGATGTGAGTGGAGCTTTACTTGGAAACATGGTCATGTTGACGGTGAAGAGAATGACATACTACTCAAAAGTAATACTTGTAAGCACATAAAATATGGTGTTGTATTTGGTTGAGTGAAACTTGTCTCATTCATGATCTGTGCTTTACAAAGAGTGTGAAAAGTCTTTACGTGTTCTCGTTTCTTTGATTTTTCAGTGGCAACAGTTGTCGGGACAACAGTGGCGTTTCTGATGGTTCCAATGCGTTCCCTCGGTCCGGATAGCTGGAAAATAGCTGCTGCTCTGATGGGTAGTTATATTGGTGGAGGCAAGTAACTTTTCCCTTGTGATCTTACAGCCTTAACTCCTTTATTCGTGTAATTGCAGTTTCTGTTTATGGTACATGCAGCAATAAATTATATTGCAATATCTGAGGCACTTGGAGTTTCTCCATCAGTTATTGCCGCAGGCATAGCAGCAGACAACGTCATATGTGCTCTATATTTTGTTCTCTTGTTTGCATTAGCCTCCAAAATACCTCCAGAGGCTGCAAAACTGACTGATGGTATGCAAATTAGAAAAAAGAAGAAAGAGATCAGGATCAAATTTCATTTGACATTTATCCCAATTGTGACTGTGAGATATTAGCATATATCTATTATGTTTTAATGATAATTACCAAGAGCCCCCTATGATTTGTCTTAATTACAAAAAAAGCCCCTCTTGAAATTAAAACTATCGCCCTAGAGGTTTGCTTTCAAATTATGAATAGTAACGGCCGTTAGTTACCCATATTACAATAAGCCCCTCTATCTACTTGTGTCAAAGGGGTTCTTGTAATTTCAAAGGATAGAATTTTTTCTCCCTCCTTTTGAATTGAGGCAAAACTTAGGGATTTCTCTTGTAATTATCCCTATTATGCTTAACTTTGCGAACTGAGTTTGAGTTCAATCTATATATGCAGCTGATACTTTATCTCTAGCGTCCAATGAAAACAAAATTTCCGCAATCCAGATTGCTACAGCACTTGCTGTTTCATTTGCTATCTGCAAAGCTGCCACTTTTCTCTCCAGTTATTTTGGCTTTCAAGGTGGTGAACTTCCCGCAGTAACAGCAATCGTTGTTTTTCTAGCAACTTTGCTTCCGAGTTACTTTCACAAACTTGCACCTGCTGGAGATGCTTTTGCCGTAGTATTAATGCAGGTAATAACTTTACATATTTTTGACTAATTTTATCTACAATCTTTATGGTAGACTTTGGCTTATTTATTATCCCGTACACCTTTGCATGAGATTCATAGTTGCTCACTTGCTAGAATACTATAAAAGTACCAACCTTTTCATTGAGCTGTCTTGTATTCGGGTTCAAATTTTAACGTGTTTTCATATTCATGTTTCACAATGTTTCAAATGGGAAATGAGTTTACGGTGGTGGAAGTAAGTGCCTCATTAAATCGGCAAATTGAAATGGATTATAAGTGGTACAGTGGATTTCTCTAGTGACTTAGGTTATAACCAATTTTGAAAAACAAGGACGAGCACAAAGTTATTGCTAACAGAAACAACTATACCAGGGGTCTCGCTTGTGGGCCCCAAACCCATGGGTCTGGAGCGTGAAAAATGGTATGTGAGCCGATCCTGGGTACTAAGGTACTGGGATTGCCTTGATATATCGTGTATCCAACGGGGGTGATTGTGATGTATATCTTCTGCATACTGACAGTTCTATCATATAGTAACAGTTTTGATCACTAGTTTTATTCTTTTCCCAAACAGGTGTTTTTTGCTGTTTTGGGTGCCAGTGGGAGCTTGTGGAGCATAATCAACACAGCTCCTGGTATTTTCCTGTTTGCCTTTGTTCAAGTGACTGTTCATCTTCTCATGATACTTGGACTGGGAAAGTTATTTCGGATTGATAGCAAACTATTACTGTTAGCATCAAATGCTAACATTGGAGGTCCTACAACAGCATGTGGAATGGCTACTGCAAAAGGATGGGGTAGCTTAGTTGTACCTGGAATTGTTGTAGGGATATTTGGAATATCAATCGCAACATTTCTTGGAATCGGATTTGGAATGCTAGTTCTCAGATACATGTAAAATAACAAGTAGATATGAACTTAATCATTTATGTAAAGTTTTGAGTGCATTTTATCAATAGAGGATCCCAAGTTTAAGCTCCGGGTTGAATTACATGCAGGTAGCTAGTCTTCAACAATTTCAGCCCCAATTCATCAACTAGAACAAGGATATGTTATGCAGGGGCCTGGTTAATTTTGTCCACTCGTGAACAAGAAATTCTTGAGACACCTCTTTCATCCAGGGTTGAGATTTCGGGTCAGGACTCAAGCAAGCCAGTGCAATGCTTACTACCTGCACAACATCCGAGGCTAACCTTTGGTCTGCTGGTGAAGGTAACCTCTTGTCTAGAAAATCTTGGAGAAATATGTTTGCTGCAGATTTGCATGTCAAGAAGTGGACCAAATCCCCTGGATGACTACCACAAATTGTTTCCAAAGCAACCATACCAAAACCATAAACATCACACTTTTCGTTGACAACCATGGTGTAGGCCAGTTCTGCATATAAAAGTTTCATGTATGACACTGGAACAAAAGACATAAAAACATAAAAAAGTTCGATAATTCAAAGTTGTTGCAAACACTCCCCTTTTGTGAATCATCTCCCAAAAAAGTTTTAGCAATACATTAATTTGAGATGCATAAAAGTACAACAATTGATTTGTACCTGGGGCAATGTAACCACGAGTCCCAACAATTTGTGTTTGATTGGATGAATCAGGATCCAACAATCTAGCAGTGCCAAAGTTCGACAGTCGAGCTTTGAGCTTTGAATCCAAGAGTACATTACTACTTGAAACATCCCTATGTAGAATTGGTGGAGTACAATCGTGATGCATGTAGGACAACGCATGAGTGACGCCCTTAATCACATTCAGTCTCTTGATCCAATCCAATTCTACAGCTTCGTTTTCTTTCCTTAGGACACAGAACAAGCTCCCTCTCTCCATGTAATCATAGATGAGAAACATGCAACGTCGGTGTTGCGAATTTTCCGCAAGTGTACGGGTCGCTCAAGTAATAAAGTGAAAGTAAAAGTATCGTTCCCACGAGGACGGGCTACCAAGCACCAAACTTATAAATTTTCTGTTGTTTAAGCTTCGAAAATTGCTCGGGATAAGATGAAACAAAAACAAACAACTAAATCAGAGCAGATAAATCAATAAAAACTAACTAGGGCCTAGGTATCGTCGATAGAATCCCCCCTTATGACCAATTAAACTCCCATTGATTTTAATTAATACACCTTTCCACAATCCAACTTACGAAAATATTTGTAATCTCCTTTCGAAAGTAAAACAAACGTGCCAAGGAATGCTATGTGTCTACTTTCGTGATCACATACGGATTCCTTGGCCCTTTGCGCACAAAAGTTGTGTTAGTTAAAAAGTCCTCGCAAATTAACCTAACCGATCGCACAAGAGCATGGTTATTTCTAACCAATGCGTTCCTTATGTCTATAACACAAATAGTCAGATTTTGTACACACCTTTTCGTAATCGAATATAAAATCTCAAAGCTGGTAAAGATTGGCAAAAAATTCACAAGTAATAAAAAACTTGAATTATAGATAAGAAGTATGTAAAATTAAAATCAAAGAGGTTCAACAAAAATCACAAGGGTTTCATCAACGACTAACCTAGAACCCTGTGATTTAATTAGCTAGACATAGAGAATAGAAAACAAAACAAAAACATGATGAAATTAAAAGAAAACATAAAAGCAAACTCGAATTTTGACGATAATCTTGAGAGATGGAGGAGCTTGGCCTTTGAATTAGTCACCCTTCGTAAGCTTTCGCCCTAGAATTCTCCTTCAAAATATCAGCCGAAAAAGTCCCCCAAATTCGTGCACAAGACGTCCCTTAAATAGGTGTAGGGTAATGGTTGTTAAAATCCTAATACGACTCAACTTTCATTATTGGAGTATTGAATCGGGACGGCTTAAGCCGTCCTATATCAAACATTTTTACCACATACTGGACGGATCGGGATGGTCTCACTGCATGGGACGGCTTAAGGCGTCCTGAATCGAACCTTTACGTCACTCTCTGGACACAGCGAGACGGCTTCACCAAAAGGGACGGCCTTGGCCGTCCTAATTTAAACGGTTAGGGCTGTTTCTGGACACGGCGGGACGGGTTCTGCCAGTGGGACGGCTGAAGCCGTCCGGTTTCGAACCTTCTAGCCGGCTACTTGTGTGTGCAGGACGGTTTCTTGGTTTTGGGACGGCTTAACCCGTCCCGGCACACGGGCCACGTTTTCCACCTTCACTTCGGCCCCGATTTCCTACAATAAAATCATGAAACTCTTGTGGGTACATATAGACATCAAAACCTTGGAAAAATTGTGTAACAGGGGTGCAAATCACTTTAGATGGATCGAATTAAGGTTTTGTTACATAAAGTGCAAATTTTATCCTTAGAACTTTAAAAACCTTAATAAAAATTCCTGAAAAACACATAAAATTTGCCCAACAAATGTATACCTTTTAAGCTTATTAGCCGGTGTAGACAAAAGCTTTTATCAGTCTGTGTAGACAAAACCTGAAAAGCTTCACAATGTTTTGGTGTCTTATCTCTGACAAAATCCTGGCCTCGTTTCTGAAGCACTTGTCATATATTGGATTCTCTCCTTCGAATCTATGAAGCTTTTTTAGAGCAACAATTCTTTCATTAGGCAATTCGGTTCTATAGACACTTCCATAGCCCCCAGTCCCAATGCAACAACTGATGTCAAAATCTTCGGTTGCTTCAATGATATCTTCATAAGCAATCTTTCCATCGTAGTTCCATATCTTGAATATGTCTCCATTCCTTGTAACAAGAGGCTCAGGGTTTGTTTTGTTTGCCTTGATTTTAAAGAGGAACAAACACCCACCACGACCTATGAAGGCAAATAATAATGCAAGTGGATGAAAAATTTTGATGTAATTTTGGTGCCTTTCTTTAGCGGGAATTGCATCCTTATGATCTCAAGGAGGAAAACCTGTGGAGTAGTTAAGTAACTTGCTATTTGGAAGAAATGAATTTTTTGGGAATTTACACCAAATTTTAGGGGAAATAGGACCCTCTAAAGCATTATAGGACAAGTCAATTTTGCTCCAAATGAAAAGAGATAGAGGGGCTTCACCGGAGATTATTGTGGGATAGATTAATAACAACAAAATTTCCTTCGCGATAAATTCCAAATTGAGAAGGTATTTGGCCTGCAAGTTGATTTGAAGAAAGATCAAGATATCCGAGATGATTCATATGCCCAAATTTGTTGGGTATGGCACCATGTATCTTGTTCTTCGAAATATCAAGATAGTGTAGACTTCTTAGCTTTCCAATTTCCTTTTGTATGCTGCCACTGATATAGTTCGATGAAATGCTTAATGAACGCAAATTGGACCTGTGATTTTGTTAAATCCAAGGCTCGAGTGTGTCAGATTTCCTATGTTGGAATGGAACCATTGATTTCATTATGAGACAAGGACAATTTTCGCAAGTTGGTTAAGTGGAATAAGGTTGAAGGCATTGGGCTGCCAATTTTATTGTGTTGAAGGTCTAGGGAAAGTGGCTTAGATAATTTTCCTATTGAACGATCAATTCCACAATGACTAGCTCTCAAATGTTGCAATCTTGTCATTCGACCCAAGGTTAAAAAAAGAGACCTGCTCATTTGGTAGTTCACAGAAGAAGATATATCCAGAACGGCCAAAGTTGTAAGATTTTCAAATATTCCAGGAAAAATAGGACCAAAAAATTGGTTAAAGGATATGTCAAGTTCCTCTAATTTTGAAAGATATCCTCGCGAAAGAGGCAGCTCATGTGTAAGGTGATTATATGACAATTGGAGATGTGTTAGGTTCGACAATGCACCTAGTGGAGAAGGGATGCTTCCATTCAGGTTGTTTCAACTCAATTCGAGAACCCTCAAATTGAAAAGATTTCCAATTCCAGGAAAAATGGAACTGGAAATATAATTAAAAGATAAGCTGAGCGTCTCTAATTTGGTAAGGTTTGCGAGTGAAGGAAGCAACTCGCCTCTGAGGTCATTGAATGACAAACTCAGATAAGTTAACTTTGAGAGCACACTTATCTGAGATGGGATGCTCCCTCCGAGCCCAATATCAACTAGATTAATCCCAATGATGTGCCCACCATTATCGCAAGTTATGCCTCGCCACTCGCGATGATGATTGGAGATGTTTTGATGCTCGAAAGAACGATCCCACCAACCAGTTGAATTGAGGACCCTGGCTTCTAACTCAATAGATGAAGACCAAGAATGCGCAGCAGCAGCAGCAGCAACAAGTATTGTTTGTGACACAATTGAGAGTGTAGCCAAGCAAAGAGCAAAGAAAGAATCCATGAAATATGATGAGTAGATGAATAAGATTATGTTATTGAGGATTTGATTATAAATAATGAACCCCATTAGCCCATTTACTGTTGGTATTGCCGTGTACTTGACAAACTTAGTCTTCTAGCTAGTGCGTCTTTGTCGAATTTAGTAGATTATTGACTTAAATATTGGTAGTGGTTGAAGATTCAGGCAATTTTCACCTTGGTATATTTTGTTTTAGTTTTTCACATCTCTAATTTATTCTCTCTCATACCCCCTCTTCTCTCTTACTGTTTGTTTTTAGGAACTTTTTTTTCTCATTCTCTCTCTTCTATCAATATATATATTTTTTCAAGTCTCTTTTATCATATTTTTAAATTTTTTCTTTCTTATTGATTTGTTAATCTTATAATTTTATTTTTATATTAAACTATTATTCTATAATAAATTTAATATACATCATAAATAATTAAAAAACACACAATCATGTATAAAATTCAATAAATATTTCAATTTTATATTCAAAATTTACATGCGTAATTAAATTATTTTATTATTATTTTGCATTCGCATCGAGTGTGCCTGATTGATTAATCTATATAAAGCACCAACACCCTAATAACTACTTGGTGTTTTTGATTTGGTATTTTTTTTTACCTCTCTTCTCTCTCTGATCTCTTCTCCATTCTCTCTCTCTCTCTCTCTCTCTCTCTTCCATTCTTTAATAGTATTATTATTTATCTTTCTATTCTTCTTTCTCTCCTCTCTCATATTCTTATCCTCTATTTTACTTATTCATTTATTTTTTTCAACATTCAAATAAAAATAAAAATTTTAATTTTATTCTATTCAAAAGTTTAAACATATGATTCAATTATAATTTTTTTTAATCTGCACACGCTTTGAGTGTGCCTTCACATGGTAGTTATTACTTATTATTTATGATCACTTTCATTGATTAACAAAAGTTGTCATTCTTGACCAAAAAAAAAAGTTGTCATTAGTGACATGTGAACATGTTTTTATCGTCACTGCAAAAATTCATGTGCGAGGCATGTGTATAGTGATTTATAAATTATTATCAACAATAGATTATTTCAATTAAAAATATACTACATTACTTAAATATCAATAGCAACATTTCTTGGAATCGGATTTGGAATGCAAGTTCTCAGATACATGTGAAATAACAAGTAAACATGAATTTAATCATTTATCCAAGTTTATTAAGCGAATTTCCTCAACAGACAATGGCAAGTTCAAGCTCCATGCTTGAGTTACATGCAAGTAGCTAGTCTTCAACAATTTTAGCCCCAATTCATCAACTCCGACATGGATATGTTATGCAGGGGCCTGGTTAACTTAGTCGGCTTGTGAACTAGAAATTCTTGAGACACCTCTTTCATCGAGGGGCGAGATTTCGGGTCAGGATTCAAGCAAGCCAATGCAATGCTCACTACTCGTACCACGTCCGAGGCTAACCTTTGGTCTGCAGGCGGAGGCAACCTCTTGTCTAAAACATCTTGGACAGTCATGTTTTCTGCAGATTTGCGTGTTATGGAGTGGACCGAATCCCCGGGATGACTACCACAGACTGTTTCCAGAGCCACCATACCGAAGCTATAAACATCATTCTTTTCGTTGACAACCATGGTGTAGGCTAGCTCTACATTGAGAGAAAGAAAAGAAAAAGGAAAAAAAAAAAGACCGATATAGAGCGCAAAAAACGAACAATATCAGATATAAGTATCTTAGTAGAAAGAAAAGGCGCATATAATATAGTATAAAGGTTTAGATTAAAGTTTGCGATATTTATTAATCGTAGGGGGTGGAAGGTACCTATCATTATTTTGATTGAGGAGATAAGAGACTTCTGTGTTTGAAGATTTACTTTTCAAATTTTTCAGCCATCAAAGCATTTTGAGTGTTCTCATTATTAGCTTGTGTATTCAACTTCTACTACTCTATTTTATAATAAGTTGTCAGAAGTACAAAAGCTAGAAGCCACTCAAAGGATATTTCTAGCATTTGTTTAGACCTTTTGCCTCTTCTTTCTTAGAAGTTTTTGCAAACACCCCATTTATTGTGAAACATTTCGGGAAAAGGTCTGGGCAATATATTATTTTGAGATATACAAAAGAATAACAATAAATTGATACCTGGGGCGATGTAACCACGAGTTCCTGCAACTAGTGTTTGATTGGATGAGTCAGGATCCAATAATTTAGCAGTGCCGAAATCAGATAGACGAGCTTCGAGCTTTGAATCCAAGAGTACATTACTACTTGAAATGTCCCTGTGTAAAATTGGTGGAGTACAATCGTGATGCATATAGGATAGCGCATGAGCTACCCCTTTCACCACATTCACTCTCTTGATCCAATCCAACTCTGGAGCTTCGTTTTCATCTGTTAGGACACAGAACAAGCTGCCTCTCGCCATATAATCGTATATGAGAAACATGCAGCGCCTGTGTAAACAGAACCCAAAAAGTTTCACAATGTTTTGGTGTCTTATCTCGGACAAAATTTTGGCCTCGTTTCTGAAACACTTGTCATATGTTGGGTTCTCTCCTTCGAATCTGTGAAGCTTTTTTAGAGCAACAATTCTTCCGCTTGGCAATTCTGCTCTGTAGACACTGCCGTAGCTTCCTGTCCCGATGCAGTAGCTGATGTCAAAGTCTTCAGTTGCTTTAACAATGTCTTCGTAAGCAATCTTTCCATCAAAAGTCCATATTGTGAATATGTCTCCATGTTTAGTAACTAGCGGCCCGACATTTGTTTTCTTTCCCTTGATTTTAAAGAGGAACATGCATCCGCCAAGAACTATGGAGCCAAAAATTAATAGTCCAATCGGAAGAAAAATTGTGACATAATTTTGGCGCCTTTCGCGGGTCTGAATTGGATCTTCTTTGGTGAGAATTGGATCTTCTTTGGTGATAATTGGATCCTTCTTGGTAGGATGGTCTTCATCACAAGGAGGAAAAGTCATGGTGTAATTAACTAACTTGCTATTTGGGAGGAAGGATATTTTAGGAAATTTACACCAAATTTGAATCGGAATAGGACCCTCTAAAGCATTATAGGACAAGTCTATACGGCTCAAATTGAGTAAAAATAGAGGGACTTCACCAGAGAGATTGTTACGAGAAAGATTGACACGGACATCTCCTCCTTTCTCATATTTTCCAAACATAGAAGGTATTTTGCCTTCAAGTTGATTTGAAGAAAGATCAAGATATTCAAGATTGGCCAATTGCCCAAATTCATTAGGGATGACACCATGCATCTGATTGTTTGAAAGGTCAAGATGCGCCAAACTTTGTAACTTCCCGATTTCATTTTGTATGCGGCCAATGATTCGATTAGATGGAATGGCTAACCAAGTCAAAGTGGTTAGTTGATATAAGGAAGAAGGGATTGTGCCCGTGATTTGGTTGGATCCAAGGTTCATGTCATATATCTTTGTTAGATTTCCTATGCATGTTGGGATCGAACCATTTATTCCATTGCCATAAAGTCGTAGAGTCTGCAAATTAGTTAAACGGCATACGGTCGAGGGAATCGGACCCCTAATTTGATTGTTTCTAATGTCCAAACAAGCTAGGTTGGATAAGTTTCCTATCTCTACTGGTATTGAACCACCAATTTTATTGTTTCTGAGGTCTATATCAACTAAGTTGGATAAATTTCTTAACACTTCAATTGAACCACCAATCCCACAACTAAAGGCCCTCAAATATTTCAATCTGGTTAATCCACCCATTGTTAAAGGAAGAGAACCACTGAGGCGGTTTCCGGTCAACTCTAGAAGAACCAGGTTCCTAAGATTTCCAATCTCGGGGAAAATGGTACCCGAGATACGGTTAAAAGACATGTCGAGTGTCTCTAACTGTGTAAGATTTCCTAGTGAGAGAGGCAGCTGACCAGTAAGGTCATTATTCGACAATTTAAGATAAGTAAGGTTCGACAATGCACCTATGCGAGAAGGGATGCCTCCATTGAGGTTGTTTCCACTCAAGTCGAGCACCACCAAATTCGAAAGATTTTCAATGGCAGGTGAAATAGAACCGGAAATTAGGTTCAGAGACATGTCGAGTGTCTCTAATTTCGTAAGATTTGCCAGTGAGCGAGGCAACTCACCTGTAAGAGAATTGGTGGACAAATTCAGATGAGTTAGCTTTGATAGTGCGCCTATCTGAACGGGGATGCTTCCTGTGAGCCCGCTGCTATATAGATTAACTCCAACGACGTGCCCGGCATCGTCGCAAGTTACGCCGGGTAACTTGCAATGATCAACGGACATGTTTTCAGCGTTGGA